>JAKSZU010000025.1:1361910-1441990 GCA_026018925.1 Tupaia tana | reverse complement strand
AATGGAGACATACAATGTTTCTTCTTCATAGCCTGGCTTGCTTAACTCAGCAGTAAATCTTCCATATTCTTCCACTTTCTATCAAAAGCCATAGTTTTGTTGGTTTGTATGGCTGAATAGTATTCCATAGAGTATGTGTGCCACAGTTTTTCAAACCATTTATCCTTATGGGGGCATTTGGGTTGCTTCCATGTCTTACCAATTGTGAATAGTGTTGCAATAAACATCGATGTGCAAGCACTTTTCCAATGAAGAATTCTTCTGTCCTTTGGGTATATACTGAGGAGTGGGATTGCTGGATCATATTTTATTCCATAAAGCTTTTTTTTTCTTTTTGGAGAGGTTTTTGCTATAGGGCGCATGCGCTCACCAGACAGACATAGAGACAGAGAGACAGAAAGCGAGAAATCACCCCCCAGGGGGGATGGACACTCCACAATCCCTTCTCCTCCATTCTCCTCTCGGAATCTTGGGCACGCACGCAAACACACCTGGCGTGAGTTTTTAAGCCACCGGGTCTGGGACGCGAACAGCGGTCGGCTATATGGGAATCCTGCAACATAGCCATTATGCTAACTGCTGTTCTCCTCATTGTTTGTTTTTTTAATCTTAGACATTCTGACTGGGGTTAGGTGGTACGTCATTGTTGTTTTGATCTGTATTTCCCTTATGATGAGGGATGTTGAGCATTTTTTCATATACCTTTTGGCTATTCATATGTCATCTTTAGAGAGTGTTTTTTCAACTCCTTCTCCCATCTTTTAATAGGGCTGATCATCTTTTTTTCCAAACAGCTTCTTTAGTTCCTTATGTATTCTGGTTATCAGTCCATTATCTGACGCAAAATTTACAAAAATATTTTCCCATTCTGAGGGCTGTCAATTCACACTAATTACTGTGTCTTTTGACATGCAGAAACTTCTTAGTCTGATGTAAGCCCATTTGTCTATTTTGGGGATTATTGACTGTGCTTTGGGGGTCTTATTTAAGAAGTTTTTCCCTACACCAATGTCTCCCAGAGTTTCCCCAGTGTCTTCCATGAGCAGTTTTATAGTTTGAGGTCTTATATGTAGATCCTTGATACACCTTGACTTGCATTTTGTCCCAAGGTGAGAGGTAGGGGCTCAGATTCATCTTTCTGCAGGTGGAAATCCAGTTTTTCCAGCACCATTTGCTGAAGAGGTTTTTCTTTTCCTAGTGGATTGCCCGATACCCTTGTCAAAAATCAGTTGGCTGTATGTTTGGAAATTTATTTCTGGGGACTCTATTCTGTTCAATTTGTCCACCTGTCTTTTTCTGTGCCAGTACCATGCTGTTTTAATTACCACAGCTTTGAAGTATATTTTTGGGTCAGGGAGTGAGATGCCACCCACTCCACTCTTCTTGTGTAGAATAGTTTTTGCAGTACAGGGTCTTTTATAATTTCAGACAAATTGTCTTTTCTAGATCTGTGAAGAATGTGTCTGGTACTTTGATTGGCATTGCCTTAAATATGTAGATTAATTTGGGTAGAATTGCCATTTTGATTATAATTCTTCCAATCCAGGAATATGGGACATCATTCCACATTTTTGTGTCATTTTCAGTTTCTTTTTTTTAGCTTCTCATAGTTTTCCTTGTTGAGGACTTTAACTTCTTTGGTCATATTTATTCCTAAATATCTTACTTTTGGTGGCTATGGTAAGTGGAATAACTTTTTTTCAGTTATATCTCAGTCTGCCTGTTATTTGTATATAGAAATCCTATCAATTTCTGTATATTGATTTCATATCCTGCAACTTTACTGTAAATCATATATTACTTCCAGTAATTTTTCCATGGAGACCACTGGGTCTTCTATGTATATAATCATGTCATCTGTGAATAGAGAGAGTTTCACCTCTTCTTTTTCTATTCAAATGCCTTTTATTTTTTCCTCTTTTCTGATTGCATTGGCAAGGACTTCCAGTACTATATTAAAAAGGAGTGGAGGGACCAGCAGTTAGCACAATGACTGTGTCGCTGGACTCCCACGTAGTCGACCACGGTTTGAGTCCTGGACCTGGTGGCTTAAACTCATGTCGGGCACATGTGCGTGTGTGCCCAAGATCCTGAGAGGAGAACAGAGGGAAGGGGTTGTGGTGTGGCCATCCCCCCTGGGGGGTGATTTCTCGCTTTCTGTCTCTTTGTCTCTCTTTGTCTGGCTGGCGAACACATGCGCCCTATAGCAAAAACCTCTCCAAAAAAAAAAAAAAAAAAAAAAGGAGTAGAGAACGTTGGCATCCTTGTCTTGTTCCTGTGTTTAGTGGGAAAGCTTTCAGCTTTTCTCCATTCAGGATAATGTTTGCTATGGGTTTTTCATAGATGACTTTTATTGTATTGAAAAATGCCCCTTCGGTGCTGATTTTGCTGAGAGTAGTGATCATGAAGGCATGTTTTATCTTATTAAATGCTTTTTCTGCATCAATGGATATGATCATATGTTTTTTATCTTTAATCCTGTTTATATGATGTGTTACATTTATCGTTTTGTGTATGTTGAACCAACCTTGTGTTCCTAGAATAAAGCCTACCTGATCATGGTGTATGATATTTTTTATAAGTCGTTCAATACGATTTGCTAGTATCTTGTTGACAATCTTGGCATCTATATTCATCAGAGATATTGGTCTATAGTTTTCCTTCCTTGTCCTGTCCTTATCTGTTTTGAGGATAAGGGTGATAGAGGCTTCATAGAACGAATTAGGGAGAGATTCACCCTTTTGGATATTTAGAAATATCTTGAGCAGAATGGGCGTTAACTCTTTTTTGAAAGCTTTGTAGAATTCAGAGGTGAATGCATCAGGGCCAGGGCTTTCCTTTGTTGGGAGGTTATTTATTACTGTTTCAATCTCCTGACTTGTTATGGGCCTATTCAGACTTTCTATATCCTCTTGACTCATTCTTGGTAGATTGTATTTGTCCAGGAATTTGTCCATCTCATCCAGATTTTATTGTTTCTTAGCATATAGATGTTCAAAGTATCCTCTAATGATGTTTTGAATTTCTACTATGTCTGTTGTTATATTACCAGCTTCATTACAGATTTGATTCACCTGGTTTCTTTCTCTCCTCTTCTTAATAAGTCTCACTAGTGGTGTGTCAATTTTATTTATCCTTTCAGAGAACCAGCTTTTATGTTCATTTATTTTCTGTATAGTACGTTTATTTTCTATTTCATTTATTTCTGCTCAGATCTTTATTATTTCCTTTCTCCTGGAGTTTTTTGGATTTTTTGCTGTTGCTTCTCCAATTCTCTGAGGCATGATGTTAGGTGATCCATTAGCCTTCTTTCTGTCTTCTTTCTTCTTCATAGCACTAATTGCTATGAACTTCCCTCTTATGACCGCTATAGCAGTGTCCCAAAGATTATGGAAACTCGTGTCCTCATTGTCATTGGCTTCCATGAATCTTTTGATTTCAGTCTTTATTTCTTTGTTAGTGATGGAGTCATTCAGGAGTAGGTTATTTAGTTTCCATGTATTTGGGTATTTTTTAAGGATTTCTCTTGAAATTAAAATCAAGTTTAATTCCATGATGGTCGGAGAAGATACTGGATATAGTTTCTATGCTTCTGAATCTGTAGAGACTTGGTTTGTGCCCTATGACGTGGTCAATCTTTGAAAAGGTTCCATTTCAGGGTGAGAAAAAATGTGTATCTCGTGGATTTTGGATGGAAAGTTCTATAGATGTCTGTTAAGTCCATTTGATTTATGGTATAGTTTAGATCCTTGATCTCTTTACCTATTTTTTTGCCTAGATGATCTGTCCAGAGGGGATAGTATGGTGTTAAGATCTCCAGCAATTAGTGTGTTGCAGTTTATCTCCCCTTTTAGATCTAACAGTCTTTCCTTCACATATTTGGGTGCTCCTGTGTTAGGTGCATAGATATTTATAAGCATTATATCTTCTTGATCTATAGAGCCTTTTACTACGATATAGTGCCCTTCTTTGTCTCTTCGAACAGTTTTTGTTTTAAAACCTATTTTGTCAGAAATTAGTATTACAACTCCAGGTCTTTTTTGGTTCCCATTTGCATGGAAAACATTTTTCCAACCCTTCACTTTCAGTCTATGTATGTCCTTTTCCATGAGGTGTGTTTTATGTAGGCAACAGATGGAGGTTTTTTTGTTTGCTTTTTTGTTTGTTTGTTTGTTTTCTTTTTTATCCATTCAGTCTGTCTGTGTCTCTTTATTGGAGAATTTAATCCGTTAACATTCGATGCCATTATTGATATTACAGGATCTGTACTGACGTTTAAGTTGACCATTGTCTTTGTTGCCTGTTATTTCTTTGTTTCTGGCTGTTAGTTCTTTAGTTTTCCTGGAACAGTACTTTCTTTAGGGTTTCTTGAAGAGCTGATCTGGTGTTGGCAAATTCTTTCATGTTTTGTTTGCGAATATTTTAATCTTTTTTTCCCATATGAAAGATCATCTTGCAGGATATAATAGTCTTCATTGGAGTTGTTTCTCTCTTAAAACTTTCAATACATCTTACCATTCTTTCCTTGCTTGCATTGTTTCCATTGAGGGGTCCTGTGTTAGCCTGATGGGATGATCTTTGTACATCACTTTTCCTTTCTCTCTTGCCAGTTGTAGTATCATGTCTTTATCTGTGGTCTTAGACAGTCTCACTAAGATGTGCCTTGGGGAAGATCTTCTGAGGTTGATTCTATTTGGAATCCTTTGTATTTCTTGAGATCAGAATGGTTGAGTGCCTCTCTAGGCTTAGGAAATTTTCGTCCAGGATTTTATGGAATTGATTTTCCACGCCATTATTAGTTTCTTCACCTTCTGGGATGCCAATTATTCTGATGTTTGTGTGCCTTATGAAATATAGTATTTCTCATATATTATCCTCATTGCTTTTTTTTTGTTGTTGTTGTTGTTTATCTATCTTCTTGGTGTTTTTTTCTAGGTTAGAGGTTTTATCTTCAACATCAGATATTCGATCTTCAGCATGGTCTAATCGACTTTTAATACTTTCAAGGGAGTTTTTGATTTCCTCTATTACAGACTTGACTCCTAATAGCTCCATTTGATTCTTTCTTAGGATGTCCATTTCTTCTTTCATGTCATGAAAAGACTTCCTAATCTCCTGAAGTTCATTGTCTCTTTTCTGTTCCAACTCATATAATTTGTTCACCATAAACGTTCTAAATTCTTTATCTGACATTTTAGTAACGTCCTCAGATTTTAGGAGAGATGAAGGGGAGTTACTCTGTTCCTTTGATGGAGATATACTTCCTGGTTTATTCAGACCTGAGGCTCTTCTTCTACTTCTAGCCATTGGAAGATGTACTCATTTCTAAGTACCTCTTAGGAGAATGTTTCACTGACTAGGAGTGTGTTTCCCTTTTGCTGCAAATAGAATCTGCTGAAGTGTCTGTTCTGTTGTTTTTAGTAATGTGGTTGTGGTCTGAAAACAGATAATTTATTCAGGTGTGTGAAGAGCAGTATCTCCTTTTTCACAGCTGGTTCAGTACAAGGAAGGATCCTATAGAACCTTATATTACTAGAAAATTTCAGATCTTTAATTCTAGACCTAGCTAGTCCCTCTGGAAAGGTGGAAGATGAGAAAGAGAAGATAATATAAGGGAAAAAGAAAAGAGTACAGAGGGGAATAAAGAAAAAGTCTTCAATTTCACCAGATGCCTTCAGATGGACCTGGCCACTGGTTGCTACAGCAAAAGGGGCAGTCTGTGGGGAGAGGAGGGAATTAACAAAAGAATGGAGAAGAGAAAATAAAAAAATAGAGATACGGCCTACTTGCCTATGGGTCTGGGTGAGTCCTGGACTGGGAAAGTCTGGAATGAGGCGTGGGGGCAGTTTGCCCCTGCCTCAATGTCCCTTCCTGCCCAGATGTCTTCAGATGGACCTGGCCACTGGCTCCTACAGCAAAAGGCAAGAAGCAAAACATTTAAGTGACACAAAAATGGAAAATGATCTGTTTGTGATAATATGTATGGTAACATCTTTGACTGAAACAATATACAGTGTACTCACAGGTAAACTCATTTGGTATACTGCAATGATACAGAGTGATGAAATGCAAAATATATCAATTAATTAAAGGAAGAAAAATGGTAAACCAATAACAAAGTAAATAATCAGAATCTTCTGATGTCACCTGTCAAAGGATAGCCATATGAACTGTAAATGCTTGACTAAGTATTACTACATGAGTCTGGATGTTTTGTCCTCATAAATCATTACAATAAGTCTGAGGAGTTGATGATGTCTTTGTTTTCTGAGAATAGTTTCAGTGTAGAAGATAACAGTTCCACAGTAATGTCAGAAGTAAAGAAAGTGTATAGTTAGAAAAAAAAGATACACAGATTTTTCAAGACTTTTAAAAGCTATGGTACATCATGAATAGGAAGAAGTGTGTTCTTCAGTGTGAATGTTTAAGTTCTTGCCTGTTTCTTACCTGGACCTGGTGGCCTGAAAATCACACCCGGCACATGTTCATCATCAAAATACCAAAAAGAGAATAGAAAAGAGATTGTGGCATGGCCATCCTTCTCAGGTGTGATTTCTCTCCTTCTCTCTGTCTCATGTGCTCACTTGAGTGCACACTCCCTTTGGGACACCCCTTTGGCAAAACCAAAACAAATAAACAAAAATTAACTAGCTAGAATCTTGGAATTTATATACTAACAGTCATTTAACTTGTTCTCTTAAACAATGTGGCTTGGATGCAGTACTATCTGCAGCTTCAGGCACCCCCTGGTGGTCTTGGAACTTACCCCCCAGATAAGAGAGGATTACTGTAACTGATTTTGTTTGATGATAGTTGCTACTTCAAGATTCTAAATATTACTGCTATTTTAATGATTAATCATTGAAATAATGGCAAGATAGGCATAAGTGAACTTCATTTTAAAAATGCAAATACTCTGGGCCAGATGGTGACATAGCAGTGAAACTCGATGCTCTGGAGGGCTTATTTATCCAGACACCTCCCTGATATGATGGGCATGGGTGTGCCCCATGATCTGGACTGGCTGAAGCTAGGGGTGGACTGTAGTGTCAAGACTCTCTCTCATTCATGGAATAAATAAATAAATTAAAAATTAATTGTTCAATTTAACTATTTCAAAACTATTGTACAACTGCCCTACAGTACAAACATTTTATAAAAATTCTTTAAGTAACAATTAAGGAAGTACTCATGTAAGAAAAAGATAATTTTAACTTAAAAACAGAAATTAATATTTTTTTTAGTGATACAAGTTTCTTTAACTAATATAGTAGAAGTTATTTATCTCGAATTCCTATAAGTAATAAACCTGCCTCTATGGTTAGATATTTGTAGAAAGTGTTATAAACCTGGGGTTGTGCAGGAATGCTCTAAAGTGTTATGAACCATGGCCACACTAAGAACAATTAACAGTCTGCCAAAGCATCCCAAAGTATACCTTCAGTTACAAGGCAATAATATTCAATTCTAAAATCTAATTTAATTAATTAATGACTATCTTTTCAAAATAAGACCTCTAAGGGACTTTAAAAATAATAAAATTTCTCTCTTTTTTTTTTTTTGGAGAGGTTTTTGCTATAGGGCGTGTGCGCTCGCCAGACAGACAGAGAGAGACAGAGAGACAGAAAGCAAGAAATCACCCCCCAGGGAGGATGGCCACGCCACAATCCCTTCTCCTCCATTCTCCTCTAAGGATCTTGGGCACGCAGGCTCACGCACCCGGCATGAGTTTTAAGCCACTGAGTCCGGACACAAACCGTGGTTGACTACATGGGAGTCCGGCAACATAGCCATTACGCTAACTGCTGGTTCCCGAAAAATTTCTCTTTTATTTCTTTAGTAACAGAGATAATGATCTTTCCTTAACATGTATAAGTCAATTAAGCATATTATTTTACAAAATTTAAAACAAACATTGGGTGCAGCAGATGGCGTGGTGGTTAAGGCACTGGACTACTACATGGCCAACACAGATTTTGAGTCCTAGATCTGGCTCTTGCTTTTTTACTTTCCATCTTTCTCTCTCTGTGTCTCTCTGGTGAGCCTGTAGCAAAATTTAAAAAGAATAATAATAAAAAATTAAATAACTAATTTTAGAAAAACAACAAAAAAGAAAATACATTGTCTTGGTACTTTTAAATTCAAAGGAAAAAGGCAATGTCCATATAACTAACCTGGAATATGTCGTTCTCCATGCTGCTACTTGAAGGCTTGGAAATTGAGCTAGGAAGCCCTAAAGTTTCTCTTGGAATGAGATTTCTGCTGTAAACTAAACTATTGTCAGGATTTCCAACAGGAGATGACTCTGGGACTGGTCTTGTAGTAAGACTGTTGAGAAAAGATCTATTCTGTTGTTTCTTCACAAGACGTTTGGCCTTGACTGCTGCTAACTTCTCATCAGTCCTGTGAACATTACAAAAGACAGATGCTTAGTATTTCATTTTTTTCTAACTGGCTCCTAAATGCTTACATTTTTTTAAAAAAAGCTGTATAATAATGAATGAATTTTTTCATGTTGTAGCACAGAAAATGTGTCAGAACTTAAATCCTTTACTTAAGTATAGATATAAAATAAATTCAAACAAGTACCAGTATTTCTAGAGGGAGTTCTAACAAACAAGTAATTCAAAGTAGGGAAGAGAGATGATATGGCTCTTGATGATGCATGATTTAACACTAGCTGCCTCTTGGAATGGCTTCATGTAGGAGATTCCTGAGGAAATGGGAATATTCCATAGAAATAGTTGTGCTTAAAGGGTTGCTATGCAAGATGGTAGACAAGTTAGTTTGCTTGACTGCAAGAGCTACTTCACTTCATATAAACATGTCAAAACATCATGTTGTACTCCAAAATATACAGTTTTAAAAACTAAAGCTAAAAATACTTGTATTTAGTAACTCAGTTCAAATATTAAAAAAAAAAAATCTTCTAAGATATCTGCAGACATCTCCAAGCACTTGTTCTCACTATTTTTGTATGTTTCACACATTACCTGGGAGATACTAAGCATTAGACAATGAGGAATAAACCAGAGCAACCCTTATAGGAGACAATGAGAAAGCAGAGCTGGTGATCAAGAACTAATGCAGCCCTAAATGCAATAAACTCATAAAAGTACCAAGATATTCGAGGCCAGAGCCTGCCCTTTTTCCCTTCCAGAAGTCACCTCAGACTGACCAACACACTGTTTTAAACATTTTCTAAGTTATCCTTTCTTTACTCCCTGTGTCAACCTCCCCTGTTTCACAACTCTGGCTTTATGTAATTGGAGAAACTACAAAGGATAGTTGGTGTCCAGGGCCTTCCACTTACGATATCAAAAGTCATACTTGAGGAAGGTTCATTTGACAAGTGCTAGCATGTGAGAGGAATAAGTTACACTAAAGCCGCTGGGTCTGAGTTGGGACAATCCAAAAATAAACTTGTCAATATTTCTGTTTAGAGAAATTTTCTAACAGTATCACTGTCTAAATTATAAAGCTTCAAAAATACTAAGCTGAAAGACTAATAGATCAGGTTCACTCAATGAGAATATTAAGGGAAAAAAAATGAAAGCCATAGAAAACCAAAAAAGGCACAGAGACATAAACTACCCTGGACTCCTGGACCAACATTCTAAAGGAAAGTTCATTTAATAACATCATTTTTAAAAATTATATTCTCAGTCAGCTTTCACTTCCTACTAATCTCACAAACCTATCACTAAAAATTATCTTTAGAGGCAAATTAAGATGCTTAATTTATTTTCTACAGTTTTTATATATATTTTTTACTTACTCTGTCAGTTTCTCAGATAATGATCTTATAATTTGAGATTTTTCTATACAGATTTGCTTATATTTTTCTAATTCTGTTTATTAGAATCTTCCTGAGAAGCTCTTATTTTTAGGAGTTCAGATTCTAGATCTCTCATTCTGAGTTCCATCTGACTAATAGATGAAGCATAATTATTTGCTCCTAACTGCTCTAAGTTTTCTTGAGATACTGCTTGTGCCTAAAACAAATTAAAATGATACATTTTTAGATTATAACATTAATAATTGTGTATTTGTCAAAGAAAATAAGTTTTGAGGTTTTAAAATATATTTTAAATATTTTTATTTCATTTTCTTTTATACATTCAATCACATATTTAGCTTACAAAGTGAATATTCCAACATGTGAACATTTCTCCCTAGTCTAGTTGATAAAACTATAAAATGATCTCCAACAGATAATACCACATTTCTTAACTGCCAGAAAATGCATAGACTTGCCAGACAGAGACAGAGAGATAGAGAGGGTTAGAGTATCCCTGTGACAAAATCCCTTTTGTTCCATTTTCCCCTTGGGATATTGGGCATGTACAGACACATACCCAGTGTGTTTTTCAAGTCACCATGTCCAGAACTCAAACCACGTAATTAGCCATGTGGCATTTCCATGTTATGAGTTGGCCCAAAGATAAATATTTTAAATTTTACCTATTTTCCACATGTTTAAAATTGTCCTCTGAGTCAGTAGCTCAAAACTAAAGCAAACAAATACACAGGTATTCAAGTCATGACTATTTTAGAAGATTAATCTTTTTAGGGTAGCCCCATAGCCTCATGGTTAAGGGAACCTGATCCCACATGGCTTATTGCTATTTCAGTCCCAGCCACAACAGCTTGAAAAACACTCTAGATGCATGTATGTGTGTGTCCAAAATCCCAACAGGATGAAGAAAAGCTGTAGAAAGGATTTCCAAAGTGACTACGTTCCACTGTGGGCATGATAAAAAAATTGTAATTTAAGATATACAAAGAACATTTACAATTAAAAATTAAGAAGACAAACTCAATTTAAAAATAGACAAAATAGGGCCAGCATGTGGTGTAGTGGTTAAGGTGCTGGACTCCCACATGGCCAATCACTGTTTAAGTCCTGGACCTGACAATTTGAAAATCATGCCGGGCATGTGTGCCGGTGTTCTCAAAATCCAGAAGGAGAATGGAGGAGAAGGGATTATGGTGTAGCCATTTCCATTTCCCCTGAGGGGGGTGATTTCTCACTTTGCCTCTCACTGTATTTTTGTCTCTTCCTCTCTGAAGAGTACACATACCCTATGGCAACAACAACAACAACAAAAAAAAAACCAAAACAAACAAAAAAAAAAACAAGCAAAACATTTTGAATAGGCATTTTTCCAAATAAGATGCAGAAATAGCTAAGAAGTGCATGAAGTGATGTTTAACATCATTAGTCAATAGGGAAATGCAAATCAACACCAAATTGATGCATCACTTTACACCACCAGAATGGAATCTTATTTCAATCAAAACGATGAAAATCAAGAGTTAACAAGGAGATGGAAAAATTAGAGCCCTCATACAATATGGAAATGTAAAACGGTGCAGCCACTTTGGAAAACAGACTGGCAGCTGCACAGAAGGTTAAGCACAAAGTGACCATAAGACCCAGTAGTTTTGCTCATAAGAGAAATAAAATCAGATGCAAACAACAAAATCTTGCAAAACAAAATCTTGCAAACAAAAAAACTGTCATAACAGCATTATTAACTGCAGCCAAAAAGTGGAAACTACCAAAAGAAAGTTCATCAAGTGCTGAATGGATATATAAAATGTAAAGTATACCCATACAATGGGGTATTACTTAGCAACAAGAAGAAATGAACTACTTATACATGCTATGACAGTGATGGGTCGAGAAAACATTATGCTAAATGAAAGAAAGCAGTCACAAAAGACCACATATTATGTGATTCAATTGGTAGAAAATATCAAGAACTGGTAAGTCTATAGAAGAAAACCAGATTGTTGGTCCCCTAGGGCTGAGCAGGAAAGGGGTAACTAGTGGGAATGGCTAATGGCCTGGGTTTTCCCTTTAGGGTGATAAAAATGTTGTAAAATTGATTGTGGTAGTGACTGCATAACTCTGTAAATACACCGAAAGCCAATAAAGAGTATATGTTAAATGAGTGAAATGCATGGAATATCAATTATATCTCAATGAAGATGTTACTGAAAAACTGAATTGATACTGTAGATTTGAGGTCATGTAATAGTATACTACTCGATTTTAGATCATTGGCAAGATTTCGAAACATTAGAAATCAAAAGGAAGCCTTGAAACCAGCAGTTGGCATAATGAATATGTCACTGGACTCCCATGTAGTCAACCGCAGTTCGCATCCCGGACCCGGTGGCTTAAAACTCACGCCGGGCGTGTGTGCGTGCATGCCCAAGATCCCAAGAGGAGAATGGAGGAGAAGGGATTGTGGTGTGGCCATCCACCCTGGGGGGTGATTTCTCACTTTCTGTCCCTCTGTCTCTCTGTCTGTCTGGCAAGCACACGTGCCCTACAGCAAAAACCTCTCAAAAAAAAAAAAAAAAAAGGAAGCCTTTGTTATAGAAAAAAATTGTGTACCAAAAAACTATCTTTAATAAGAAATCATAAAATAATTTTTCCCTTTTTAAAATTAATTAATTAATTTTTATATACATTCAATCACATTGTTTAGGTTACAATGTGAGCATTTCAATATATGAACATTTCTTCCCAATCCCGTTGATGAAAATATCTTCAACAGATAACACCACACCTCCCCATTCTGTCAATGCTCTACCTCTATATCCTTTCTCCAAATGTCCTTCATTAGGCCCCACTCCTCCACACACACCTCATCTGACATTCACACCCATCTCTTGTGTTTGTATAACCGTTAGTCAATCAGTTTCAGCCATAGAGTGTAGACATTGGGTATATGTTAAGTGGGGACATACAATGTCTCTCCTTCATATCCTGGCTTGCCTCACTCAGCAGTAAATCTTCCATATTCTTCCACTTTCTGTAAAAAGACCGGGTTTTGTTGTTTTTTATGGTTAAGTAGTATTCCATAGAGTATATGTGCCAGATTTTTTCAATTCATTCATCCATATGGGAGCATTTGGGTTGGTTCCATGTCTTAGCAATCGTGAATAGTGCCGCAATAAACATCGATGTGCAAGCACTTTTCCAATGAAGAATTCTGTCCTTTGGGTAGATACCGAGGAGTGGGATTGCTGGATCATATGGGAGATCTATTTGTAGATTTTTGAGTAATCTCCAAATTATTCTCCACAGTGGCTGGACCAATTTACATTCCCACCAGCAGTGTAAAAGAGTTCCCCTTTCACCACATCCTGGCCAACACTTATCATTTTTTCTTTTTTTAATCTTAGACATTCTGATCAGGATTAGGTGTAACCTCATTGTTGTTTTGATCTGCATTTCCCTTACAATGAGGGATGTTAAAGATTTTTTCATATGCCTTTGGGCTATTCATATGTCGTCTTTAGAGAGTGTTTTTTTCAACTCCTTCTCCCATCTTTTAATAGGGTTCATCATCTTTTTTCCAAACAGCTTCTTTAGTTCCTTATGTATTCTGGTTATCAGTCCATTATCTGATGCAAAATTTACAAAAATATTTTCCCATTCTGAGGGCTATTGATTCACCCTAATTACTGTGTCTTTTGCCATGCAGAAACTTCTTAGTCTGATGTAATCTCATTTGTCTATTTTTGGGATGATTGACTGTGCTTGGAGGGTCTTATTTAAGAAGTTTTTCCCTACTCCAATGTTTCCCAGAGTTTCCCCAGTGTTTTCCATGAGCAGCTTTATAGTTTGAGGTCTTAGATTTTGATCCTTGATCCACCTTGACTTGATTTTTGTCAAAGGTGAGAGGTAGGGGTTCAGATTCATCTTTCTGCAAATGGAAATCTAGTTTTTCCGGCACCATTTGCTGAAGAGGTTTTCTTTTCCCACTGGATTGACTAGTACCCTTTGTCAAAAATTAGTTGGCTGTATGTTTGGAACTGTATTCTGTTCCATTGGTCCATGTATCTGTTTCTGTGCCAGTACTGTTCTGTGCTGTTTTGATAACCACAGGTTTGTAGTATATTTTTGGGTTGGGGAGTGAGATGCCACCCATTCCACTCTTCTTGTGTAGAATTGCTTTGGCAATATGTGGTCTTTTACGATTCAGACAAATTTTATGACTGTCTTTTCTAGATCTGTGAAGAATGTGTCTGATACTTTGATTGGCATTGCATTAAATATGTAGATTAATTTGGGTAGAATTGCCATTTTGATTATAATTCTTTCAATTCAGGAACATGGGACGTCATTCCACCTTTTTGTGTCATTTTCAATTTCTTTTTTAGCTTCTCATAGTTTTCTTTGTGGAGGACTTTAACTTCTTTGGTTAAATTTATTCCTAAATATCGTATACTATTGGTGGCTATGGTAAATGGAATAACTTTTTTCAGTTCTATCTCAGTCTGCCTGTTATTCGTATATAGAAATGCTATTGATTTCTGTATATTGATTTTATATCCTGCAACTTTACTGTAATCATGTATTACTTCCAGTAATTTTTCCATGGAGACCATTGGGTCTTCTATGTACACAGTCATGTCATCTGCAAATAGAGAGAGTTTCACCTCTTCTTTTCCTATTCAAATGCCCTTTATTTTTTCCTCTTTTCTGATTGTGTTGGAGAAGACTTCCAATGCTATATTAAAAAGGAGTGGAGAAAGTGAGCATCCTTGTCTTGTTCTTGTGTTTAGTGGGAAAACTTTCAGCATTTCTCCATTGAGGATGATGTTCGCTATGGGTTTTTCATAGATGACTTTTATTGTATTGAGAAATGCCCCTTCTATGCCGATTTTGCTGAGGTTTTTGATCACGAAAGGATGTTGTACCTTATCGAATGCTTTTACTGCATCAATTGATATGACCATATGTTTTTTATCTTTATTCCTGTTGATATGATGTATTACATTTATGGTTTTGTGTATGTTGAACCAACCTTGCATTCCTGGAGTAAAGCCTACCTGATCATGGTGTCTGATCTTTTTTATAAGTTGTTGAATACGGTTTGCTAGTATCTTGTTGACAATCTTTGCGTCTATGTTCATTAGAAATATTGGTCTATAGTTTTTGTTCCTTGTCCTGTTCTTATCTGTTTTAAGGATGAGGGTGATAGAAGCTTCACAGAATGAATAAGGAAGAGATTCACCCATTTGGATCTTTAGAAATAACTTGAGCAGAATGGGAGTTAAGTCTTTTTTGAAAGTGTTGTAGAATTCAGAGGTGAATCCTTCGGGGCCAAGACTTTTCTTTGTTGGGAGGTCATTTATTACTGATTCAATCTCCTGGCTTGTTATGGGTCTATTTGGACTTCCTATATCTCCTGGCTCATTCTTGGTAGATTATATTTGTTCAGGAATTTGTCCATCTCATCCAGATTGTATTGTTTCTTAGCATATAGGTGTTCAAAATATCCTCTAATGATGTTTTGAATTTCTACTATGTCTGTTATTATGTAACCAGCCTCATTGCAAATTTGATTCACCTGGTTCCTTTCTCTCTTCTTCTTAATAAATCTCAATAGTGGTGTATTGATTTTTTTATCCTTTCAAACAACCAGCTTTTACTTTCATTTATTTTCTGTATAGTACTTTATTTTCTATTTCATTTATTTCTGCTCGGATCTTTATTATTTCATTTCTCCTGGAATTTTTTGGATTTTTTTGCTGCTGCTTTTCCAATTCTCTGAGGCATGATATTAGGTGATCCATTAGCCTTCTTTCCATCTTCCTCTTATGTGCACTAATTGCTATGAACTTCCCTCTTATGACTGCTATAGCAGTGTCCCAAAGATTACGGAAACTCATGTCCTCATTGTCATTGGCTTCCATGAATCTTTTGATTTCAGTCTTTATTTCTTTGGTAGTAGTGGAGTCATTTGGGAGTAGGTTATTTAGTTTCCATGTTTTTAGGTATTTTTGAGGACTTCTCTTAAAATTAAAATTAAGTTTAATTCTATCATGGTCAGAGAAGATGATGGATATAGTTTCTGTGCCTCTGAATCTGTAGAGGCTTGCTTTTTGTCCTATGATGTGATCAGTCTTTGAGAAGGTTCCATGTAGGGATGAGAAAAAACTATATGTCATGGTTTTTGGGTGGAAAGTTCTATAGATGTCAGTTAAGGCCAATTGACTTATGGTATCATTTAGATCCTTTATCTCTTTACATATTTTTTGCCTAGAAGATCTGTCCAGAAGGGATAATGTGGTGTTGGGATCCTCAATAATTAGTGTGTTGCAGTTTGTCTACCCTTTTAAATCTAACAGTCTTTCCTTCACATATTTGGGTGCTCCTGTGTTAGGTGCATAGATATTTATAAGCGTTATATATACTTTGTCTATAGAGCCTTTTAGTACAATATAGTGCCCTTTTTTTGTCTCTTCAAACGGTGTTTGTTTTAAAGCCTATTTTGTCAGAAATTAGTATTGCAACTCCAGCTCTTTTTTGTTTCCCAATTGCATGGAAAACTTTTTTACAACCCTTCACTTTTAGTCTATGTATTTCTTCCTCCATGAGGTGGGTTTTATGTAGGCAACAGATAGAGGGTTTCTGTTGTTTTATCCATTCAGCCAGTCTGTGTCTCTTTATTGGAGAATTTAATCCATTAACATTCAGTTTTATTATTGATGTTATAGGATCTGTACCGATGTTTAAGTTGGCCATTGTCTTTGTTGCCTGTTATTTCTTTGTTTCTGGCTGTTGATTCTTTCGTTTTCCTGGAACAGTACTTTCTTCAGGGTTTCTTGATGAGCTGGTCTGGTGTTGGCAAATTCTTTCAAGTTTTGTTTGTCTGCGAATATTTTAATCTTTTTTTTCCCATATGAAAGATCATCTTGCAGGATATAATAGTCTTCGTTGAAACTGTTTCTCTCTTAGCACTTTCAATATGTCTTCCCATTCTTTCCTTGCTTGCATTGTTTCTGATGAGAGGTCTGGTGTTAGCCTGATGGGATGGCCTTTGTAAGTTACTTCTTGTTTCTCTTTTGCCAGTTTTAGTATCATGTCTTTATCTTTGGCCTTAGACAGCCTGGCTAAGCTGTGCCTTGGGGAAGATCTTCTGGGGTTGGTTCTATTTGGGGTCCTTTGTATTTCTTGGGTCTGGATGGTTGAGTGCCTCTCTAGACTTGGGAAATTTTCTTCCAGGATTTCATGAAATAGATTTTCCATGCTGTTATTAGTTTCTTCACCTTCTGGGATGCCAATTATTCTGATGTTTGGGCGTCTAATGGAGTCTAGTATTTTTCATATATTATCCTCGTGTGTTTTTTTTTTGTTATTTTCTCGATCTTTTTGGTGTTTTTTTCTAGGTCAGAGGTTTTATCTTTTACATCGGAGATTTGATCTTCAGCATGGTCTAATTGGCTCTTAATACTTTCCAGCGAGTTTTTGATTTCCTGTATTACAGACTTTATCTCTAATAGTTCCACCTGATTCTTTCTCAGAGTATCCATTTCTTCTTTCATATCCTGGAAGGACTTCCTAATTTCCTGTAGTTCATTGTCTCTTTTCTGTTCCAACTCACAGAATTTGGCCACTAGAAATGTTCAAAATTCTTTGTCTGCAATTTTGGTAACGTCCTCCATATTTATGGGACATGGAGGGAAGTTTTCCTTTGTTGGAGACACATTTCCTTGTTTATTTAGACCTGAGGCTCTTTTTCTACTTATAGCCATTGGAAGATGTATTCCCTTTTGAAAACCTCTTGGGGGAACGTTTCTCCCACTAGGAGTAAGAGTATTTCCTTTTGACTGGGGATAGATGTTTGCTGAAGTCTCTCTTCTGTTATTTTTACCAATGTGCTCTCAAGAGTTGAACTCTACTGAGGTGTCTATGAAAGGTTCCAGCCGATAACCAGCTGATCCTCCTTGTCCAGGGAGTACTACAGCGACCCCAATCAACCACAAAAGTCGGTTCTTGATGTACAGTACAAGAGGCTTTATTTCTAGCGCGCTAGGACTCCACTCTCAGTCGTACAAGACACGACAGTGAGTGAAGCCCCGAACAAAGGGGCATTCAAGTTATACAGACACAAGTCTTTGGGGTGAGGGGAGGAAAGAATGAGGAAGTAAGATAAGGGGCTTTTTACAGAGAGCTAGCAAATTGCCTCGGGCTTTTACAACTTAGCAGTTTATCATGAGGGTGGCATCATCTTTAGTACAGAAGCAAAAAGGCAAAGGTTAAACTTTATCTTTACAAAACAGGATAGGCACAGTTTAATTTTATTCTTACATCTAAAAAGCAGTATCTCCATTCTCACATGTGGATCAGTGCAAGGGAGGATCCCAGAGACACTTACCTTGCTATGAGATTTCAGATATCTGATTCTAGACCTGTCTAATCCCTCTGGCAGTGTGAAAAAGGAAGAGGAGAGGATAATAAGAGACAAAATAAAAGACAACAGAGAGAAATAAGGAAAAAGAAATAAGGATTTTGCCAGAGGCCTGTAGGTGGACCTTGTGCCTGCTGCCAGGAGAGGACTGTCTAGGAGGTGGGGTCTTGGGCTGGGGAATCTGGAAGTGAGGTGAGGGTCAGAGATGACCCTCCCTCAATATCCCTTGCTGGACAGAGGCCTGTAGGTGGACCATGTGCCAAAATAAAAATATTTAAAGGTATCTTCTTCACTGGTATCATTTCTATAAAATTAAAAGAAAAATCTTTATTTCACTGCTCAAAGCACTGAGATATTTCTACTTCCCAAAATTTAGTGATATTTTTTGTCCCAAAACTGATTAAAAAAAATTACCTTATGTTTTTGCATATTAACTTGAATATCCATTTCAGTTTCACTAGGTTTTAAATCTTCTTGGAAACTAATTTCTTTATTTTCATATTTATTTAATTTCTTTTTTCTCATTTCCAAGAGTTGCTTAAATCTGTGGGAATGTTCAGGATGAACTAAGTCAAGCTTTTTTAAGAGTAAAGATTTAATAACCATTTAAACCGATACTACATTCTATTATGGAAGAGAAACAATCTATAAATGACAATCTTCTCTCATTCATTTCAACATAACATTGTTTAAAAGCATTCTAACAAAATTTTAATCTTGGGTAAATAATAAGAAAATTTTTATGCTATATTGTAAGTGAAGAACTTATATTGTTACCATATACCAAGTTCTTATAAATAAAACATTTTAGTATGGTAATATTTATATAAAACACTCCACTATTAGACATTAGCTATAACCCAGAGATCATTATGGAATGAGAAGAGTAAAACCACACTTACTTAGAAATATTTTAAAAAGATACAAAAATATCTTCTCCCTCCAGACTTTCCCTGCCTGCCAGCAGGCAAGAGGCTCTCCTGCAAGGCTCTGGCCAGCAAGGGACACTGAGGGAGGGTCATCTATGACCCCCACCCCACTTCCAGACCCCCAGGCCCCAGACTCCACCTTCTAGGTAGGTAGCCAGGATCTCCTTGCGGCGGGCAGCTTTTTACTTGAACCCCCTCCATTCTCTTGTTATTACCTAGCTCTCCTTCTCCCTCCAGACTTTCCCTGCCTGCCAGCAGGCAAGAGGCTCTCCTGCAAGCCTCTGACTTTTTCTTTATTTTTCTGTGTTGTCTTTCCTTTCGTTGCATATTGTCCTCTCCTCCTCATTTTTTACCATGCCAGACAGACTAGACAGGTCTAGAATCATAAATCTGAAATTTCCAAGAAGGTAAGTGTCTCTGGGATCCTCCCTAGTTCTGATCCCCTTTGAAAAAGGAGATACTGCTTGTTAGACACTTCTGTAGAGTTCCCCTCCTGAAAACACATTGATAAAAACAACAGAAGAGAGACTTCAACAAACAGCTATTCCCATCAAAAAGGAAAGACTCTTACTTCTAGTGGGACATAAGTTCTCCCAAGAGGTATTTAAAAGGGAAGTAATCTTCCAATGGCTAAAAGTAGAAAAAGAGCCTCAGGTCTGAAAAAACAAGGAAATATGTCTCCAACAAAAGAAAATGCCACTCCATGTCTCGTAAATATGGAGGACGTTACCAAAATGACAGACACAGAATTTCGAAAATTCATGGTGACCAAATTCTGTGAATTGGAAAAAAAAAGAAACAACGAACTACAGGAAATTAGGAAGTCCTTCCAGGATTTGAAAGAAGAAATGAATACTCTGAGAAAGAATCAGGTGGAACTATTAGAGATAAAGTCTATAATACAAGAAATCAAAAACTCTCTGGAAAGTATTAAGAGCCGATTAGACCATGCTGAAGATCGAATCTCTGATGGAGAAGATAAAACCTCTGATCTAGAAAAAAACTACAAAAAGATTGAGAAAATAACTAAAAAACATGAGGATAATATACGAGAAATACTAGACTCTATTAGATGCCCAAACATCAGACTAATTGGCATCCCAGAAGGTGAAGAAACTAATAGCGGAATGGAAAATCTATTCCATGACATCTTGGAAGAAAATTTCCCAAGCCTAGAGAGGCACCGAACCATCCGGACCCAAGAAATACAAAGGACCCCAAATAGAATCAACCCCAGAAGATCTTCCCCAAGGCACATCTTAGCCAGGCTGTCTAACGTCACAGAAAAAGACATGATACTAAAACTGGCAAGAGAGAAACGAGAAGTAACTTACAAAGGCCATCCCATAAGACTAACACCAGACCTCTCATCAGAAACAATGCAAGC
This sequence comes from Tupaia tana, assembly GCA_026018925.1. Taxonomy (NCBI): domain Eukaryota; kingdom Metazoa; phylum Chordata; class Mammalia; order Scandentia; family Tupaiidae; genus Tupaia; species Tupaia tana. The sequence continues at coordinate 1,421,453 of JAKSZU010000025.1, read as the reverse complement.
AAGAAAAGAATGGGAAGACATACTGAAAGTGTTAAGAGAGAAACAATTTCAGCCAAGACTATTATACCCTGCAAAATTATCCTTCATTTGGGAAAAAAAGATTAAAATCTTCTCAGACAAACAAAACCTGAAAGAATTTGCCAACACCAGACCAGCTCTTCAAGAAATCCTGAAGAAAGTACTGTTCCAGGAAAACTAAAGACGCAACAGCCAGAAACAAAGAAATAACAGGCAAATAAGACAATGGCTAACTTAAATGTCGGTACAGATCCTGTAACATCAATAATAACATTGAATGTTAATGGGTTAAATTCTCTAATCAAGAGACACAGACTGGCTGAATGGATAAAACAACAGAAACCCTCTATCTGTAGCCTACAAGAAACCCACCTCATGGAAAAAGACATACATAGACTGAAAGTAAAGGGTTGGAAAAAGGTTTTCCATGCAGTTGGGAACCAAAAAAGAGCTGGAGTTGCGATACTAATTTCTGACAAAATAGGCTTTAAAACAAAAAGTGTCCGAAGAGACAAAGAAGGGCACTATATCATAGTAAAAGGCTCTATAGATCGAGAAGATATAACGCTTATTAATATCTATGCTCCTAACACAGGAGCACCCAAATATGTGAAGGAAAGATTGTTAGATCTGAAAGGGGAGATAGACTGCAACACACTAATTGTCGGAGATCTCAACACTGCATTATCCCCTCTGGACAGATCATCTAGGCAAAAAATAGGTAGAGAGATCAAGGATCTAAATGATACCATAAATCAATTGGACTTAACAGACATCTATAGAACTTTCCACCCAAAAACCACAAGATAATAGTTTTTTCTCACCCCGACATGGAACTTTCTCGAAGATTGACCACATCATAGGACACAAAGCAAGCCTCTGCAGATTCAGAGGCATAGAAACCATTTCCAGCATCTTCTCTGACCATGATGTAATTAAACTCGAGTTTAATTTCAAGAGAAATCCTCAAAAATACCTAAAAACATGGAAACTAAATAACCTACTCCTGAATGACTCTACTATTACCGAAGAAATAAAGTCTGAAATCAAAAGATTCATGGAAGCCAATGACAATGAAGATACAAGATTCCATAATCTTTGGGACACTGCCAAAGCAGTCATAAGAGGGAAGTTCATAGCAATTAGTGCACATAAGAGGAAGACAGAGAGAAGGCTAATGGATCACCTAACATCAAGCCTTAGAGAATTGGAAAAGCAACAGCAAAAAAATCCAAAAAATTACAGGAGAAAGGAAATAATAAAGATCCGAGCAGAAATAAATGAAATAGAAAATAAACGTACTATACAGAAAGTAAGTGAAAGCAAAAGCTGGTTCTTTGAAAGGATAAACAAAATTGATACCCCACTAGCGAGATTATTAAGAAGAAGAGAGAAAGGAACCAGGTGAATCAAATCTGCAACGAGGCTGTTAACATAACAACAGACATAGTAGAAATTCAAAACATCATTAGAGGATACTTTGAACATCTATACGCTAAGAAACAAGATAATCTGGATGAGATGGACAAATTCCTGGACAAATATAATCTACCAAGAATGAGCCAGGAAGAAATAGAAAGTCTGAATAGGCCCATAACAAGCCAGGAGATTGAATCAGTAATAAGTAACCTCCCAACAAAGAAAAGCCCTGGCCCTGATGGATTCACCTCTGAATTCTACAAAACTTTCAAAGAAGAGTTAACTCCCATTCTGCTCAAATTATTTCTAAAGATCCAAAAGGGTGAATCTCTCCCTAATTCATTCTATGAAGCCTGTGTCACCCTCATCCTCAAAACAGATAAGGACAGGACAAGGAAGGAAAACTATAGACCAATATCTCTGATGAACATAGACTCAAAGATTCTCAACAAGATACTAGCAAATCGTATTCAACAACTTATACAGAAGATCATACACCATGATCAGGTAGGCTTTATTCCAGGAATGCAAGGTTGGTTCAACATACGCAAAACCATAAATGTAATACACCATATAAATAGGAAGAAAGACAAAAACCATATGGTCATATCGATTGACGCAGAAAAAGCATTTGATAAGATACAACATCACTTCATGATCAAGACTCTTAGCAAAATCGGCATAGAAGGGCCATTTCTCAATACAATAAAAGCCATCTATGAAAAACCCATAGCGAACATCATCCTGAATGGAGAAAAGCTGAAAGCTTTCCCACTAAACACAGGAACAAGACAAGGATGCCCACTTTCTCCTCTCTTTTTTCAATATAGTACTGGAAGTCCTCGCCAACGCAATCAGAAAAGAGGAAAAAATAAAGGGCATTCGAATAGGAAAAGAAGAGGTGAAACTCTCTCTATTTGCAGATGACATGATTGTATACATAGAAGACCCAATGGTCTCCATGGAAAAATTACTGGAAGTAATACATGAATTCAGTAAAGTTGCAGGATATAAAATCAATATACAGAAATCGATAGCATTTCTATATACGAATAACAGGCAGACTGAGATAGAACTGAAAAAAGTTATTCCGTTTACCATAGCCACTAAAAGTATAAGATATTTAGGAATAAATCTAACCAAAGAAGTTAAAGACCTCCACAAGGAAAACTACAAGAAGGTAAAAAAAGAAATTGAAAATGACACAAAAAAATGGAAGGACATCCCATGTTCATGGATTGGAAGAGTTAATATAATCAAAATGGCAATCCTACCCAAATTAATCTACCTATTTAATGCAATGCCAATCAAAGTACCAGACACATTCTTCACAGATCTAGAAAAGACAATCTTAAAATTTGTCTGGAATCATAAAAGACCCCGTATTGCCAAAGCACTTCTACACAAGAAGAATGGAGTGGGTGGCATCTCAATCCCCGATCCAAAAATATATTACAAAGCTGTGGTAATAAAGACAGCATGGTATTGGCACAAAAACAGACATGTGGACCAATGGAACAGAATAAAGTCCCCAGAAATAAGTGCCCAAACATACAGTCAACTGATCTTTGACAAGGGGTACCAGTCAATTCAGTGGGAAAATGAAAGCCTCTTCAGCAAGTGGTGCTGGAGAAACTGGACTTCCACTTGCAGAAAGATGAATCTGAACCCCTACCTCTCTCCTTTGACAAGAATCAAGTCAAGGTGGATCAAGGATCTAAATCTAAGACCTCAAACTATAAAGCTGCTCCTGGAGAATGCTGGGGAAACTCTGGGAGACATTGGTGTAGGGAAAGACTTCCTAAAGAAGACCCTCAAAGCAGAGTCCATCGTCCACAAAATATACAAGTGGGATTACATCAGACTAAGAAGTTTCTGCATGGCCAAAGACACAGTAGTTAGTGTGAATCGACAGCCCTCAGAATGGGACAATATTTTTGTAAATGTTGCATCAGATAAGGGACTGATAACCAGAATACACAAGGAACTAAAGAAGGTGTTTGGAAAAAAGATGATCAACCCTATTAAAAGATGGGAGAAGGAGATGAAGAAAACACTCTCTAAAGATGACATACGAATGGCCAAAAGGCATATGAAAAAATGTTCAACCTCCCTCATCGTAAGGGAAATGCAGATAAAAACAACAATGAGGTACCACCTAACCCCAGTCAGATTGTCTAATATTAAAAAAACAAAAAATGATAAGTGTTGGCGGGGCTGTGGTGAAAGGGGAACTCTTTTACACTGCTGGTGGGAATGTAGATTGGTCCAACCACTGTGGAGAATAATTTGGAGATTCCTCAAAAATCTACAGATAGATCTGCCATATGATCCAGAGATCCCACTCCTCGGTATCTACCCAAAGGACAGAAGAATTCTTCATTGGAAAAGTGCTTGCACATCGATGTTTATTGCGGCACTATTCACAATTGCTAAGTCATGGAACCAACCCAGATGCCCCCGTATGGAGGAATGGATTGAAAAACTGTGGCACATATACTCTATGGAATACTACTCAGCCATAAAAACCAACAGAGCCCTGGCTTTTGACAGAAAGTGGAAGAATATGGAAGATGTACTGCTGAGTGAGGCAAGCCAGGCTATGAAGGAGAGACATTGTATGTCCCCACTTAACATATACCGTTTGTCTGCATTCTATGTCTGAAACTGATTGACTAACAGTTGAACAAACACAAGAGATGGGTGTGAATGTCAGATGAGGTGTATGTGGAGGAGTGGGGCCCAACGAAAGACATTTGGAGAAGGGATACAGAGGTAGAGCATTGACGGGATGGGGAGGTGTGGTGTTATCTGTTGAAGATATTTCGATCAACGGGTCTGGGGAGAAATGTTCACATATTGAAATGGTCTCATTGTAAGCCAAACAATATGATTGAAAGTATATACAAAAATAAATAAATTAATAAAAAAAGAGAGAGACAGTGTATGTCTCCACTTAATATATACCGACTATCTGCACTCTATGATAGAGACTGAAAGACCAGACATAAAAGCATTAAAAATTGTCATGGACACTAGAGACAAAGTGGAAGGAGAGTGTGGGAGGGGAAGAGTGCAGGAAAGAAAATTTGGGGGAAAAATAGAGGTAAGATATTCATGGGACACAGATACAGTTTATTATCTGTTGATGAGGATATATATATAGTATTCTCAACTGGACTGAGGTGTATATCATGCTGGGTAAAGTCTCTTTACAATCAAAATGATGTATAGTGATTAAATGTATAAATAATAATAAAAGAAAAAAAAACTACAGATAGAGACAAGATACTAAAAATGGCAAGAGGGAAACATCAAATAACTTACAAAGATTATCCCATCAGGCTAACGTCGTATCTTTCAATAGAAACAATGCAAGCAAGGAAAAAATGGGAAGATATACTGAGAGTGTGAAGGGAAAAATAACTTCAAACAAGATTATTGCACCCAGCAAGACTATCTTTTACATGCAGAAAAAGATAAAAATCTTCACAGAAAAATAAAACCCGAAAGAATTTGCCAACACCAGACCAGTACTTCAAGAAATTCTGAAGAGAGTGATGTACCAAAAAATCTTTGAAAAGGACAGACAGAAATAGAATTAAAAACAACCAAGAAAATGGCCAACTTAATAGTTGAAGAGGCCCAGAAATATTGATAATGACATTGAATGTTAATGGATTAAATTGTCTAATAAAGAGGCACAAATTGGCTGAATGGTTAAGAAAAACAGAAACCCTCTATCTGTTGCCTAGAAATAAATTCATCTCATGGATAAAGACATACATAGACTAAAAGTGAAGGACTGGAAAAAGGCATTCTATGCAAATGGGAAACAAAAAAGAGCTGAAGTCATGATACAAATCTCAGACAAAATAGGCTTTAAAATTAAACCTGCAAGAAGATGGGAACCAGCAGTTAGCGTAATGGCTATGTCGCTGGACTCCCACGTAGTCGACCGTGGTTCGCGTCTCGGACCCGGTGGCTTACAACTCACGCCGGGCGCGTGTGCATGCGTGCCCAAGATCCTGAGAGGAGAATGGAGGAGAAGGGATTGCGGCGTGACCATCCCCCCTGGGGGGTGATTTCTCGCTTTCTGTCTCTATGTCTCTCTCTGTCTGTCTGGCGAGCGCACGCGCCCTATAGCGAAAAACCTCTCCAAAAAAAAAAAAAAAATTAAACCTGCAAGAAGAGACAAAGAACAGAATTATTAGTAGTAAGAGGGATAATTCATCAAGAAGATATAATGCTGGGGACCAGCAGTTAGTGTAATGGCTATGTCAGTGGACTCCCACGTTGTCAACCGTGGTTTGAGTCCCGGACCCGGTGGCTTAAACTCATGCTAGGCACATGTGGGTGTGTGCCCAAGATCCCGAGAGGAGAATGGAGGAGAAGGGATTGGGGTATGGCCATCCCTCCTAGGGGGTGACTTCTTGCTTTCTGTCTCTCTGTCTGTCTCTGTCTGTCTGGCGAGCGCACACACCCTATAGCAAAAAATTCTCCAAAAAAGGAAAAAAAAAGAAGATATAATGCTTATAAATATTTATGCACCCAACTCAGGAGCACCCAAATACATGAAGAAAAGTCTATTGGAACTAAAAGGAGAGATAGACTGCAACACAGAAATTGTTGGGGATCTTAACACCTCACTATTCCCTTTGAACAGGTCACGTAGACAAAAAATAAACAAATAGATACAGAATCTAAAGGATACTATACACAAAATGGGAATTAACAGACATTACTAGAGCCTTCCACCTGAAAGCCAAGAAATATATTTTTCTCACCCCCACATGGAACCTTTTTGAAGGCTGACCACATGATAGGGCATAAAACAAGTTTTTATAGATTCAAAGACATAAAAACTATATCCAGCATCTTCAACCATGATATAATTAAACTTAAAATGAATTACACAAAAAAGCCCTCAAAAATACATGGAAACTAATAACCTACTCCTGAATGACTTCATAACTACCAAAGGACTTAAGACTGAAATCAAGAGATTGAAGGAAATATTGGGACCAGCAGTTAGTGTAATGGCTATGTCGCTGGACTCCCATGTAGTCGACTATGTTTCGTGTCCTGAACCCGGTGGCTTAAAACTCATGCTGGGTGCGTGTGCATGCATGCCCAAGATCCTGAGAGGAGAACAGAGGAGAAGGGATTGTGGCATGGCCATCCCCCTGGGGGGTGATTTCTTGCTTTCTGTCTCTCTGTCTCTCTCTGTCTGTCTGGTGAGCACACACACCCTATAGCAAAAACCTCTCCAAAAAAAAAAAAAAAAAAAAAGAAAGAAAGAGATTGAAGGAAATATGGAGATTCCAAGATTCCTCAAAGACCTTCACATAGAATTACCATATAATCCAACAATTCCACTCCTGGATATCTATCCAAAAGACAGGAGAATGCTCAGTCAGAAAAGTGCTTGCATATCTATCTTTATTACACCATTATTCACATTTGCTAAGACATGGAACCAACTCAAATGTCCACAAACAGATTAATGGATTGAAAAAGTGTGGCAATATATTCTATGGAACAATATTCAGCCATTAAAAACAACAAGGCCCTGGAATTTGATAGAAAGTGGATGAATATAGAAGATTTATTGCTGAGTAAAACAAGTCAGGCTATGAAAGACAGACATTGTATGTCTCCACTTAACATATACCAACTGTTCGCACTCTATGGAAGAGACTAAAACACTGGAGGACTTAAAAGCATTGAAAATTGTTATGGACACTAGAAACAAAGTGTAAGGAAAGTGGGAAAGGGGACAAGTGTAGGAAAGAAAACTTGGGGAAAAAATAGAGAAGTAAGACATTTGTGGGACACAGATATGATTTATTACCTGTTGATGATGACATGCGTAGTATTCTCAACTGGGCTGGACTGATGTGTATATCATACTGGGTAATGTCTCTTTATAATAAAAGTGATGTATAGTGATTAAATGTGTAAATAATTATAATAATATTTGAAAGAAAATAAAGATTGATGAAAACCAATGATTATGAATACATGAGTTTCCATAATCTATGACACTCAGCAAAAGCAGTCATAAAGGTGCATTCACAGCAATTAGTACACATAAGAAAAAGACATAAAGTTAGCAAACCAATTAAATGGGGGGGGAAGGCATAGAAAGGAACCATGGATACCTGAGACAATGTGGGAGGAGGGTGTGACACGGCAGAGGGTGAGGGATAGGGAATCAAGGATGACAAATATATATATATATATATATATATATATATATATATATATATATATACAAGACATAAGAAAAGGAAATTTATTTGTTGATAACATGTATGTTGATGTGCTTGACTGAGCCGATATACATCATTTTGTATGATGTAATGATGTATAGTGAATTAATGTAAAAAAAATTAAAGAAAAGAAAAATAAAACTAAAGAAGAAAAAGATATAAAGTTGGCAAATGGAAAACCTAACACCATGTCTCAGAGAATTAGAAAAGCAACAACAAAACATCCAAAAAACATCAGGAGAAAAAAAAAGAATAAATATTCTATCAGACATAAATGAAATAGAAAATTAACTATACAGAAAATAAATGAAAGAAAAAGTTTGTTTTTGAAAAGATAAACAAAATTGACACACCACTAGCTAGACTAATTAAGAAGAGAGAAAGGAAACAGATAAATCAAATTTTCAATGAAGCAAGCAATGTAACAACAGACATAAATAAATACAAAACATTATTAGAGAGTACTGTGAGCAACTATAGACCATACACCAACAAACAAGAAAACCTGGAAGATAGACAAATTTTAGAACACATATAATCTACCAAGTTTGAGTTAGGAGGACATAGAAAGCCTGAATAAGCCCATAATAGGCAATGAGATTGAATTAGTAATAAATAACCTCCCAGCAAAGAAAAGCCATGGTCCTGATGGCTTCACCTCTGAATTCTACAAAACTATAAAAGAAGAGTTAACTCCAATTATACTCAAGTTATTTCTAAAGATCCAAAAGGATGAAGCACTCCCAAATTCATTCTATGATGCCTCATTTACCCTTATTTTTTGAGAAAAATTTTAAAATTCATTTATTTATTGGTATGTTGTGCTATTTTTTTCTTTTGGTTTTGCTTTCTAAAAATTTTAAATTAATTAATGAAAATTATACATTTATTCACTGAGCATCATCACAGTATACAAAATCTGATTTCCCATCCAGAATATACTGCATAATAGCTTAATCATACAAGTTATCATCAATAATTTTGCATTTCTAGTTTCTCCCCATTTCTCACCCTCTGCCATTTCCACTCTCCTCCTACACTATCTCTGGTGTCTACAGTTGTTTTCCATTCCTTTATTTTTACCACATTTTATTGATTCACAAAATATCTTAAGTACTTTAACTACTTTCTAACTACTGTGAATATATGTCTGATTTTAGGCATGAAACTCTGAGTAGAATAAACATTATAGAAAGTAGCACCTAACTGACACTACATAGCTTACATCAGTCATTAAATAGGTTTATTTTAATATTTTTTTTAATTTCAAGGAAAGTAGTTTTAGCTTTAATAAATCAACATAAAAGTTATGGTAAGAGAGGTTTGCTTAAAACTTAAAGCCAGGAAACAGGTTAGGATTCTGTTCAAATAGTAGATACATAAACCTCTTGGCAGTTCAAGACAAGACAAAAATTCTTAAATCTGGAAAGCAAAGTCTAGAAGAAAATCAGTAATGCTTTTATCAAAAGTCATAAGATTCTATTTCACCAGTTCAGTCTCAAGTACTTAATCTATATTCTGTTGTGGTCTGATCTTCCTGTTTAAATTCTGGGAAATAATTAATTCCAGATTTGTCCCTGTTTTTGAGCTGACCATTTTCTTAGTTGTTTTTGAACTCTTATTTCTGTGTATCTGTGTTTAGTTTTTCTGGTATAGCACTTTCTTCAGAACCCTTTGGTATGGTGTTGGTAAACTGTTTCAGATTTTGTTTATTTGAGAATGTCCTTGTCTTTTCTTCCCATATGAGGGAAAATCTTGCTGGGTACAGTATTCTTGGTTGAAATTGTTTTTCCCTTAACACTTTGAATATATTTTCCATTCTTTCCTTGCTCACATTTTTTCCAATGAAAGGTTCACTGTTAGCCTGATGGGATATCCTTTGTAGTTAACTTGATGTTTCTCTCTTGCCAATCTTAGTATCTTGTTTTTGTCTGTGGTTTTGGTCAATCTGGCTATAATGTGTCTTGGAGAAAATCTTCTTGGGTTGATTCTGTTTGAGTTCCTTTATATTTTGGGGATTGGATCTTTTAATGCTTATCTAAGTTTGGAAAGTTTTCTTTCAGGATTTTATGGAATAGATTATCAATGCCCTTATGAGTCTCTTTGCCTTCTGGGATACGAATTATCCAGAAGTTTGGACATTTAATTGTATCTAGTATTTCTTGTATATTATTCTCATTTTTTTTGGCAATTTTCTCAGTCTTCATGTTTTTTTTTTTTTTTTTCTAGTCTAGTGATTCTATCTTCTACATCTGAGATTCGATACTCTGTATGATCTAGTCTGCTTTTAATACTTTCAAGGGAGGTTTTGACTTCTTTTATTATAACTTTCATCTCTAACAGTTCCATTTGATTCTTTTTTATGGCATATATTTCCTCTTTCAGACCTTGCAGAAATTTTCTCACCTCCTGGAACTCATTGGTTCCTTTCTCCTGTGTCTTCTGGAGTTCATTGTCTCTCTTCTCTTCCATTTCTTTTAGCTTTGTCACTATGAATATTCTAAATTTTTTATCTGAGATTTCTGTGAGTTTCATTGTATTGTCTGAGGATGAAGAGGAGTTATTCTTTTCCCTTGGAGGAGATGTATTTTCTTGCTTTCTCATATTTCTTGTGACCCTGCAGTGATTTCTGGTCATCTGATGGATTGTGCATTTCTTCCTAATTCTTGAAATTGGAGTGATCTACAATCTCTCTTCCATTTCATTTTTCACTCTTTGTGCATCAGATTCAGTGGGAATTGAGGAATATTCTGACACTAATCAAATTCAGATGTTTGGATACTCTTCACTTGGACCTGTCTAGACACTCAGTACATGGAGGCTGAGCAGCCAAAGATGAAGATAAAGAAAAGTGGAAAATAACTACAGAAGGGGAAAGGGGAAAAAATAATAAAGAAGAAAAAAAGAGACAATAAAAATTTTATATTTTAATTTTAAGAAGCAAAATATTAAAAATGCATGGTACGTGTGCCATGCCAAAGCAATATTTCACAGTGCAAGTTTGGTAGCCATCTTATTATGGGCCTGGGTTTGTGCCTCTCCTAAATGGGACAAGGAAAGGCACAAATTAGAATGATAAAGGAAGGGCTTGAGAAACCAGAGAATACTTTACCTTAAAAAAATTTTTTAAAAGACTCGGAGACAGAGAGAAAGATATAACAGCCATCTCAGGATGGGCCTGGGTTTGTGCTTCTCTAGGACTGAATCTCGAGGGAGAAGTCTCAACAGAAGATCTTCATTTTTAGTTCCTGAAAGCAATATTTCATAGTTCAAATTCGGTAGCCATCTCAGGATGAGCCTGGGTTTGTGCCTCCATTACCGTTATTCTTAAAACAGACAAGAACATAACGAGGAAGGAAAATTATATGCCAATATATCTGATAAATATAGACACAAAAATGCTCAACAAAATAATAGCAAATCAGATCCAACAACATATAAGAAAGTTTATTCATTATGACGAGGTAGGATTTATTCCAGGGATCCAAGGTTGGCTCAACATACACAAAACTAGAAACATAATACACCATATTAATATGTTCATAAATACCATGTGATCATATCAATTGATGCAGAAAAAGTATTTGATAAAATACAACATCCCTTCATGATTAAAACTCAGCAAAATTAGCATAGAAGGGGTGATTCCTCAATGTAATAAAAGCTATCTATGAAAAACCCATAATTAACATTATTCTGAATAGGGAAAAGATGAAAGCTTCTCCACTAAAAACTGGTACAAGACATGAATCCACTATCTCCACTCCTTTTCATTGTAGTACTGGAAGTCCTCACCGATTCAATCAGAAAAGAGAATACAATAAAAGGCATTTAGGTAGAAAAAGAAGAGGTGAAATTATCTCTATTTGCAGATGATATGACTGTATAAGTAAAGAACCTAATGTTATCCATGAAAAAAAATTCCTGGAAGTAATAAATGAATACAGTAAAGTTGCACAGTACAAAAATCAACATACAAAAATTTATAGCATTTCTATACTGGAACAGCAAGGAGACAGAGAACTGAGCAAAGTTACTCCATTTATTATAGCCAAAAAAAGGAATAATATGCCTAGGAATAAATCTAACCAAAGAAGTCAAAGACCTCCACAAGTAAAACTATGAGAAGCTAAAAAAAATTTAAAAATGACACAAAAAAGTGAAAGGATATCCCATATTCCTGGATTGAAAGAATTAATATAATCATAATGACAACTTTACCCAAATTAATCTACATATTTAATGCAATGCCAATCAAAGTACTGGACACGTTCTTCACAGATCTAGAAAAGACAATCATACAATTTTTCTGGAATCATAAAAGACTCCGTATTGCCAAAGCAACTCTACACAAGAAAACTGGAGTGGACGACATCTCACTCCCTGACCCAAAAATATACTACAAAGCTGTGATAATCAAAGCAGCATGGTACTGGCTCAGAAACAGACATGCGGATCAATGGAACAGAATAGAGTCCCCAGAAATAAATCCCCACACATACAGTCAACTGATTTTTGACAAGAGGTACCAGTCAATCCAGTGGGAAAAGGAAAACCTCTTCAGCAGATGGTTCTGCAAAAACTGGATTTTCACCTGCAGAAAGATGAATCTGAACCCCTACCTCTCACCTCTGACAAAAATCAAGTCAAGGTGGATCAAAGATCTAAATCGAAGACCTCGAACTATTAAACTGCTCCTAGAAAACACAGGGGAAACTCTGGGAGACGCTGGGGTAGGGAAAGACTTCTTAAGTAAGACCCCCAAGGCACAGTCGATAATCCTCCAAATAGACAAGTGGGATTACCTCAGGCTAAGAAATTTCTGCATGGCAAAAGACACAGTAATTAGTGTGAATTCACAGCCTTCAGAATGTGAAAATATTTTTGTAAATTATGCATCAGATAAGGGACTGATAATGAGAATACACAAGGCACTCAAGCAGCTGTTCCAAAAAAAGATGATCAACCCTATTAAAACATGGGAGAATGAGTTGAGAAGAACACTCTCTCAGGATGACATAAGGGAACCAGCAGTTAGCGTAATGGCTATGTCGCTGGACTCCCACGTAGTTGACCGCAGTTAGAGTCCTGGACCCGGTGGCTTAGAACTCACGCTGGGCACGTGTGTGTGCGTTCCCAAGATCCCGAGAGGAGAATGGAGGAGAAGAGATTGCGGCGTGACCATCCCCTCTGGGGGGTGATTTCTCGCTTTCTGTCTCTATGTCGCTCTCTGTCTGTCTGGTAAGCGCACGCACCCAATAGCGAAAAACCTCTCAAAAAAAAAAAAAAAAAAAAAGATGACTTACGAATAGCCACAGGCATATGAAAAAATGCTCAACATCCCTCATCATAAGGGAAATGCAGATCAAAACGATAATGAGATACCACCTAACCAAAGTTAGAATGACTAAGACTAAAAAAGCAAAAAATGATAAGTGTTTGCAGGGGTGTGGTGAAAGGGGAACTCTCTTACACTGCTGGTGGAAATGTAAATTAGTCGAGCCACTTTGTAGTACAATCTGGAGATTCCTCAAAAATCTACAAATATAACTACCTTATGATCCAGTAATCCCACTCCTTGGTATCTACCTATAGGACAGTAGAATTCTTAATTGGAAAAGTGCTTGCACATCAATGTTTATTGCAGCACTATTCACAATTGCTAAGACATGGAACCAACCCAAATGCCCCTGAACAGATGAATGGATTGAAAAATTGTGGCACATATACTCTATGGAATAGTATTCAGCCATAAAAATAACAAAACCCTGGTTTTTGCCAGGAAGTAGAAGAATATGGAAGATTTACTGCTGAGTCAGGATATGAAGGAGAGACATTATATCTCCCCACTTATTATATACTGAGTGTCTGCACTCTATGACTGAAACTGATTGACTAATGGATATACAAACACAATAACTGGGTGTAAATATCAGATATAGCATGTGTATAAGAGTAGGGCCTGAGAAAGGACATTTAGAAGAAAAAATAGGGAGGTAAAGCATTAATAGGACAAAGAAATGTTTTATTATCTGTTGAAGATATTTTATAATTTAATCAACTCACTAGGTAGAAATGTTCACATAGTGAAATATTCACTTTGTAAGCTAAAAAAGGTAATTGAATGTAAAAAAATGAAAAAAATATCCAACTTACTGCCAGGTTTATCTTGTACAAAATCAAATTATTTCATGCCCTTGACTTTTTTTGTTCACCATACTAGATTCTCTCTTGCTTCTTACTGAATTTGGAAAGCTCTAGTTAGAGCCAACACTTTACCTGAATTTCTATATACCATGTTAGAATTTAGATAAGAGAATACTTAATCATCTAAATAGAAAAAGAGAAAAAGGGAAGAAAAATGGTATAACATCCCCAGGCTTTACTGGACAGGTTTGGCGAGAGAATTATGTGTACGGATGATGGCCAGTGGGTGACATTGCATGGTGTTCTGAAGAGCTATAGTAGTTTGGACAAATATTATTCTAGAGCCAAAGGCCTCAGACTTGAGAAGAAGTTTAACAACATGAAAGAGTAAGATTCACACTGTGCACATACAAGCAAGGGCACATACACACAAACACACATACATACATTTGTACACACATTTGTATACTGAGTTAAAATATAAAAATGCATAAATAAAATAATTTCATAAATAACATCTTCAGAAAAGTGTTAGATATTAAATATACAAAATAAATACTAGCTTTAAAAAAGAACATGACAGGGAATAACTCTTGAAAATTAGCAATACAATCATTGATAAAGCATATTGGAGGCACCAGATGGCATGTTGGTTACATTACTGGACTCCCACATTGCTGACTACAGTTCTAGTCCCAAAGGTCGTGGCTTGATACTCACACTAGCCCATGTGCATGGTTGCCCAAGATCCTGGGAGAAGATTTTGGAGAGCACACGTGCCCTATGGCAAAAAACCTCTACAAAAAATAAACAAATACAAATAAAATGTTTGCAAAGACCAAGTGGGGAAAGTTTACCAGAAAGAAAAGAAAATAGAAGTAACAACATAAAAAGATTGACATTTTAAAAATTAAAAAATTAACATGAAAAGACTCATGTATGCTGATGAACATTCTTTAAGACATATGGAGCAAAATAATAATGGAGTCAATGTTGCCAAAGAAAAGCATTCTCATAACTAAAATGTATGGGCTACTGTATTCAAACCATATAAATAAATAAAATGAAAATATCTTTCCAATTCTGTCTCCTTGAATACATTTTCTGTAAACTCTCAATAACATCAATATATATGGAAAAACAGGCCAAACTCTGTTAAATAATGCGAGACTTTGCCTTTGGGATTGGAAAGAGCTGGTTATTGGACCACACTTCTACCCTGTGGACTATCGATAATGATGTGTGTGAATTACATGAAGAAAACATTGAAGTGATATAAACCTTACGTCACAGTTAAAGATCTACCTCTCATCTATGTTATACTGAATAATAGGAGACTGGAAATTTCCTTCCAAGATTTGGAACAAGAAAGTCCACTATAACAACTTTTATTCATCCTATTAGTGTAAGTCTAGCCAGAGAACTTAGATAAGAAAACATATAAAAGTTAACCCAATCTGAATAACATGAAACAATCTGAAATGGAAATTGTGAAAAAAATTTCAGTTACAATAGCAGCAAAAAGGGATAAAATACTTACAAGGAGGTAAAAGGCTAGTATACTAAAAATGACAAAATGTAGGTAAGAGCAAAAAAAAAAAAATAAAAATAAAAAAAAAGAAGGTATGAATGCCTGAAAATGCATCCCATATTTATGGATTGGAAGACAACAATATTAAGATGTCAGTAATACCAAAGTGAATCAAAGACCTAAATCTTAGACTTCAAACTATAAAACTACTGGTGGAGGGGCCGGCAGGTGGTGTGATGGTTAAGGGCACTGGATGCCCACATGGCTGACGGTGGTTTGAATCTCAGATCTGGCAGCTTACATTCTCACTTCCCACCACCCACCCCACTCTGTCCCTCTCTGGTCAAATTTAAATAAATAAATAAAGTTACATACAATAACTCTTAGAAAATAAAAAACAACTACTGGTGGAAAACACTGGGGCAACTCTGGGATTCATTCAGTAGGCAAAAACTTCTTAAACAAGACACACACACAACCCTAATAACACTGGCAATAATCCATGAAATAAACAAATGAGATTGCATCATATTAAGAAGTTTCTGCACAGCAAAAGACACAGTAATTAGTGTGAATTGACAACCCTTGGAATGGGAGAATATTTTTGTAAACTATGCTTCAAATAAAGGACTGATGGCCAGAATACACAGGGAACTCAAGCAGCTTAAGATAGGGAACCAACCCAAAAGTCCATGAACAGATAAATGTGTTGAAAAACTGTTTCATGGGGTCAGCATATGACATAAAGGTAATGTAGCTGGACTCCCACGTAGTCAACTGTGGTTCGAGTCCTGGACCTGGTGGCTTAAAACTCACGCCAAGTGATTGTGCATGTGTGTCCAAAATCTTGAGAGAAGAATGGAGGAGAAAGGATTGAAGCATGAGAAAGGATTGAAGCAAGAAAGGAATGAAGCAAGAAAGGATTGAAACACCCCCCTCTGGGGGGTGATTTCTCTCTTTCTCTCTCTCTGTTTCTCTCAGTCTCTCTGGAAGCACAAGTACCATATAGCAAAAGAAAAAAAAAAAAAAAAAGAAAAACTGTGGCACATATACTCTATGGAATGTTATTCGGTCATAAACACACACACGCACAAACACACACAAGATCCTGGCATTTGATAGAAAGTGGATGAATATGGAAGATTTACTGCTGAGTGAAGCAAGCCAGGCTATGAAAGAAGGATATAGTATGTCTTCACTTAATATATACCAACTGTCAGCAATCTATGTCTGAAACTGAAAGATTAGAGGATATAGAAGCATGGAAGATGGTTATGGATACTGAAGACAGTGTGGGAAGAGGGTGAGAGAAGGGGGAGAGTATGAGGAAAAAAATAAGGAGAAAAATAGAAGAAAGAAATTTTGGGGACACAGATATGGATTATTATCTGTTGATGATATGTATATAGTATCCTCAACTGGATTGGTGTGAAGTGTATTCATGTTGGGTAAATTCACTTTACAAGTTAAGAGATGTATAGTGATTGAATGTATAAAATAAATTTTTAAATATAATTTAAAAAATATCCATCATCAGCTCAAGATTCAATGTTATTCCTATCAAAATTTCAATGACTTCCTTTTCTTTCAGAAATAGAAAACTCTATACTAAAATTCATATGGGATCTCAAAAAAATCTTGAATAGCAAAAGCAATCTTACATAATTTGAAAAATATAGAAGACTCACGCCTCCTGATTCAAACCCTATGAAAAACTACAGTCATCAGACAGTGTGATAGTGACATAGAGCTGCCACACAGAACCAGGGAAAATAGACAAGAAATCAGTTCTTGGATGAGAAGTAAAATCACTTTCTATAAGAAAGCCATATCTATTCAATGAGGAAGGAGCGGTCTTTCAACAACTGGAAAACTGGATATCCACATTAAATCAATTGAACTTCTATCTTTATACCATACAGAAAAAGTTAGTCAAGATGGATGAAAGACCTAAATGTAAGAGCTAAAGCTACAAAAATATTGGGAGAAAGCCTGGGAAATCTTCATGAAAGCAAATTTGGCAGTGATTCCTTGGATATGAAACCTGAAAGCACAAGCAGCATGAGAAAAGCGAAGTTCTATTTCACCAAATCCGAACCTTTTGTGCATCAAAGTTCACTATCGGGAAAGTGGAAAAAGCAGGGTGGGAATCACAGCTGCCATCACTTACGTGCTAAGTGTTTATATATCCAGAATATATAAAACTCCTACAACTTAACGAGAAAAACACTTAAATATGAACAAATGATTAAAAAAGAATTTCCCAAAGAATGTATCCAAATTGATAAGCACATAAAAGATGTTCAGCATTAGGGAAATGCAATTCAAAACCACAATGAAATGCTGTTGAAAATTTATTAGGAAAAGCAAACAAAAAGTAGGCAATGTCTGACAAGCATTAGGGGAAATTGCAAGCCTGTATAGTGTTGCTGGTAGTGTGAAAGGCACAACCACTGTAGGAAAAGTCTTGGTGACTCTTCAAAAACTTGAACATGGAATTATTATGAGATCCAGCAATTGCACTTCTAGGTTTGTACCCCAAAGAAATAAAAGCTGCCCACAGTGGCCACTGAGTGAAGCTGGGCTGTGCAGGAGAGCTCCAGGTTCCCCAGAGTCTTCATGAACAGGCGGGTCTGGCCGCGCCATGTCTGCCTCTGACCTCGGGACTAGCAGGGTGGGGAACACGTGGTGCGATGACCCTGTCAAAGGAGCTTGAATCTACGACTCTCTCTCATGAAGGAAATAAACTTAAGAAACAAAAAATAAAAGCAAACACTTAAACAGATGATTGCAAGACCACATTCACAGAGGCATTATTGACAATAGGGAAAAGGCAGAAACGACCTGAGTACCCACCCGCAGATGAACCAGTGAACGCAATGTGGTGTGTACATGCAATGAAATCACAATCCACTTTCAAAAGGAAAGAAGGTTGGCACCTGCTGCCACGTGGATGGACGTTAGGAGGACCACGCAGAGGGAAACGGACCAGTCACTGAAAACCAGTAGCGCATGAGTTCAGTTACAGGGATGCCTGGATAGTCTAAGCCTTAGGGACAGACCCAGACCGGAGGTTGCCAAAGGCCAGAGGGAGCAGGAGGGAGCTGGGGAGAGAGTGTGCAATTTCAGTCAGGGGTGATGAGGTTAAGGAGGTGATGGTGCTGAGCTGCACAGTGAAGTGGGTGTCCTTAATGCCACACCACTGTGCTCTTAAAAATGCATACAGTGGTACGTTTTATCTAACATGTGCATACCCTACAGAAAGTACTAAAATATATTTTAAAAGAAAACAGAAATGATCACATATGTAGATTTCCAAATATACTTTAGGAAGTTTCTCAACAGGGTTCTGAGTTTTCAAGGACCTGTTATTATTTGGCCTCTGATAATCTTGAAGGAAACGTTGAGAGAGCAAATAATTTCATAAATGCCATTTGAACCATAAAGAGACCAACATATTGCACAGATGGTGAAGTCCATCATTTATATTAGTATTTTACTCATTGTCAAGTAGAAAGTGTAATGCTTGCAATTACTAGTGCAGAGAAATTTAGGAACATGTCTGTTTTTGTAGTTTATATAAGGCTCTTTCTGGCAAACTTTACATGATATGGGGAATATTATCCTAATGTAAATATGAAGATAAAGATCACAGGGCAAATATGGAAGATATACTACAGAGTTAAGCAATCCAGACTATGAAAGAGAGGCACTGTCTGTCCCCATTCAATATATACTGAATGTCTGCATTCTATGGCAGAAAAGACTGGAAGATATAAAAGCATGGAGAGTGCTGGGCACTGTGGGAACTGGAGGCAGTGGGGGAGGAGAGGATGAGAAATGGAGAGGGTGAGAGGGAGGGAATCAAGGGGAAGAACAAAGAAGTAAACATTTACAGGACCCAAAATGGAAAGAAATCTGTTGATTATGATGTATATGGTGATGTCTTTGACCAGACCTATATGCAGTGTATCCATGATGAGTCAGTTCATTTGGTGTGCTGTAATGATGCACAGTGAATAATGTGAAATAATAATAATAATAGATGTTTTTAAATATAAAAAATAAAAAAGGAGCAATATATTGTGAATGCGTTCCTGATTTCAGTGTGTCTCCCATAATTGGCAATGCTGTCACTCTGTGACAGTCCACATTCTGCTGTTCTGATAGTCTAATGCCCTATCCTTGATGTGAGATTAACTAGAAATGCAGCCCTGAGCCAGACACAACAGCCAGCCTCAGCTGTTGCTCAAGGGCAAGTGTGTTTACCAAAAAGAAACAGAGAGGGAGGGAGAGAGGGAGAGAGAGAAAAAGAGAGAGAGAGAGGAGAATCTCTCCCTATTGGGAGTGGTCCCACCACAATCCCTTCTCCTCCATTTTGCCCTCCCTCTGGGGGTCTGGGCAGGTATGTGTGTGCTCACAGACACACATGAGGTCCACTTTTCATATGTCCAAGATTTCAACCACATAGTCAGCCTCACGGGGTTTAGCCGCTTTAACCATATGGCACCAGTTGGCACCCATATAGCTATTTGACTAATGTGAAGATGATTTATTTTCTTCTGAACCATAAATTTAAATAAATTATTTTTGCCTCTTTTATTCTAGCCATCTAATGAAATGACTAGAAGTAACTTATTTGGAGAGAGTTCCTGTTGTTGATTTTTTTTTTCTTTGCTATAGGGTACATGTGCTTACTGGATATACAGAGAGACAAACTGAAAAATCACCCCTCTGAGGGGATGACCATGGTATAATACCTTCTCCATTATTCTCTTGGGATTTTGGGTGTGCACACACATGTGTCTGGCATGATTTTCAAGCTGCTGGGTCTAGGACTTGAACTGTGGTCAGCCATATGGGAGTCCAGTGCCTTAACTACAAGACCACTTGCTGCTCCCTGCTGCCTTTTTCAAATTCTAGTAAGAATTCTTTAATCTTTGCATCAGCATTAATGACATTATACACCGAAGAAAGCAGAAAAAAACTTGATTGTTTCATAATAAAAAGAAACAATCCTTGAATCTGTACTGAGTCCTGCGTAAGAAGGAAAGGATGCGTGAACGTCTCTTGCATCATGTCCCTAGTATAGAAGTGTCCCTTCGCTTCCAAAGGCATGTTCATAGAATCTTCTGTGTAAATAAGAGCGAGAACATACATATTTTGCACGATAAGCAAAAGCCCCCCCAAATTAACCAAGTTTCACAAGAAATTCTCAATATAGCTTATTTGTTGAAGTCAAAATGCATTACTTCATTGCCTACACATTTTGTTTCTATGTGAGTAGAATATGAGATAATGAGGGCAGGCAGGTGATGCTGTGGTTAAGGCAAGGGACTCCACATGGCCGACTGTGGCTCAAGTTCCAGACCTGGGGGCTTGCTTTCTCAATTTCCTTCTCTCTCTCTCTCTCTGGCCAAATTAAGAAATACTAATAACAATAAACAAAATTTAATAAATAATTCTAGAAAATTAGATATTGAAAAAGTATTTCAGCAATTCACGTATTCAGAGAAGATACAGGTTTTTTCAAATATAGGCTAATTGTCATAAAGATGAGCAACTGAATCAGAGTTTTGTATTACTGTGTGACCCAGTGACAGAGCTGGGAACAAAGCAGTGTACTCTGGAGTCCAGATTAAGACATGTTTCATTAAAGCATAGATTTTTTTCCCACTTGTTTTGAAATGAGGGTGGTCTTATTCTGCTTCATCATACGAGTTCACTGGAGATAGTGTAGGCTTGAACCTAGATCTTATTCTAGCTCTCATACTTGGGGAAATGTTAACTCTGTAGGTAAATTTGAGTCTCTGAGATTACATTTTAAAATAGAACAGAAGTAGTCCTGGGCTGTTTGCTATATACGAGATGACACATACTACATGCTTAGTACATGGAAGGTAAAACAGCGCACATGACACAGCACCAAGATTACCATCACTCATGGCAAAGCAAAGCAAAAGAAAGAAAAAAATAACCCAACAACAACACTCAACCCGGGTCTAGAGAACGTCGGCCTCCGTGGCCCTCGCTGTGAGCGTGGCCCATGTCAGGGGACCCGAGTTTCCCGAGAGCCCACAGTGGCGAGCTCCAGCGTGGGCGCCCCGTCCTCAGCCTGGCCTCGCCCCCTCCTGCAGAGAGCGCGTGCACGAAGGCGCTCCCGCCGCCGTCCTTGGTGTTGGACCAAGCGGTCACTTGTCCGGGGACTCCACGCAAATCTGTTTGTGAAAGAAAGTTCTCCCAAACTCTCCTCAGAGCTCACCCCCCATGTGGCCGTGGGAAACAGAGCTAAGACTGGGATTAGTACCTTTCATTATCTCCGAGTGGGCGGACTTCGGCCGTAGTTGGGGCAGCGCTTCTGCAGGCACCGCGTGAGCAACGTCCGTGTTCTGAGTAGCTTCCCGGATCCTCCGGGAGAAAGGTACGTACTGCTCACCCGGCCCCTACGCGTGGCGTTGTAGAGGCCCCAGGGAGACCAGCAGGCAGCACCTCCCGCCTGGTTACTATGCAGAGTCTGCTTGCTGTGCTGTGTTCACCTGGGACCGTTCGCGAGGCTCGGACAGCAGAGGGCGAGTCACTAATGACACAGGCTGGCTTTAGGCCAGGAGGAGGGGTGAGTTCTGGCACTGCATTTAGCTGTTTTCAAGATGTGCCACAGTGTGAAAATAAATGTATATTTTTATTCAGATTATCCCAACATCATTGACTCTAATATTTTAAGAAACTATATTATATGGCTATATTTTATATGTCATTATTCAGTATATGCATAATAATAATGTTTATTTGTGTTGATTTCTTTCACAATTTTGCTTACATTGGCAAAAATTTGGTAGATTAAAATAGATTTAGGTAAATTTCCTTTTTTTTAGAGATTTTTGCCCTAGGACACATGCACTCATCAGAGAAAGACAGTGAAAGGGAAAATGAGAAATCACCCCCCAGGGGGCATGGTCATGCTACCATCCCTTCTTCTCTATTCTCCTCCTATGATATTGGGCACAAACACACACGTTTCTGGCATGAGTTTCAAGCCACTGGGTTTGGGACTCGAACTGGGGTTGACCATGTGGAAGTTCATCGACTTAACCACTACCCCATTTGCTTGCTCAGATTTAGGTAAATTTGATAAAAATGTTATACGTATTTAAAATATCCCACCCACAAAAAGGAGTAATCTTTACCATATTAACCCA
This sequence comes from Tupaia tana, assembly GCA_026018925.1. NCBI lineage: Eukaryota > Metazoa > Chordata > Mammalia > Scandentia > Tupaiidae > Tupaia > Tupaia tana. The sequence continues at coordinate 1,398,867 of JAKSZU010000025.1, read as the reverse complement.
ATCATCACTGCTACATCTCCTAGTACCCAGAATTAGACTAACGACAGATTGGCTTTATTTTTTTAAAACCAGATTTGAGTGACCAGCAGTTAGCGTAATGGCTATGTCACTGGACTTCCATGTAGTCAACTGCAGTTCGAGTCCTGGACCCGGTGGCTTAAACTCACACTGCGCACAGGTGCATGTGTGCCCAAGATCGCAAGAGGAGAATGGAGGAGGAGGGATTGCAGCGTGGCCATCCCCTTGGGGGGTGATTTTTCACTTTCTGTTTCTCTGTCTCTCTCTTTCTTGCGAGCACATGCACCCTACAGCAAAAACCTCTCCAATATAAATAAATAAATAAATCATGATTTGAAAGCTCTCCGGGATACTAGACAATGTTTATCTCATTGGGGCCAGCATGCTTAATCTTTTTTTAAAAATTTATTATTATTATTTATACATTCAATTGTTATACATCATTTAGATTGTAAAGAGACTTTACCCAGCATGATATACATCTCGGATCGGCCCAGTTGAGAATACTATACACGTCATCATCAATACTCATCAGCAGGTAGTAAACCATATCTGCATGCTTAATATTAAACAAAGGATGGAGAAAACAAGTCTGGCATGTTATTATAACTGCTGAGCAATATAAACATTATGAAGGTTCCAGCTAACATCCATGAGTATAGGCCCAGTGTTCAGGTCTCTGGAGCCTAGTAGCATCTCCCTGCCTCTCATTTCTGGGGCAGCCATCCTTTTCCTTCTCCTCAGTAGTATCCACTTGTTACACCCCTGAAATCAGGCAAAATGCTACCCCTAGACCCAGGATTATAAGTTGTAATTCTATATTTATCTATTCTCTCAGGTATGTGAATATTTTTTCCCAAAAAAGAATGACAAAATGACAGGGATATATCAGCAAATACTTATAATAACATTGTATTAATGTATTAAATTTCCTATAGAAGACACAGCTCAATGCATTAATATAATAGAAACCTGGTATATGTTGCTCACTAGATACATACTTCATGGTCAAAGGCATACACAGATTTGAAGGGAAGCGCTGGAAAAATGTTGTTTCATGAAAACATAAATAAAGAAGAAAAAATACTGCTAGATCTAAAGAGTGATAAAAACTGCAGCATACAACACACTAATTGTAGGGATTTCAACACCCAGTGTTAACTACTGGACAGGTCATCTAGACAGACAATAAATAAAGGCACATATTGATACCATAATCCAAATAGACCTGACAGACATATATACAGCATTTCATTCAGCAATTAGAAAATATTGTTTTTCTCATGGAATCATTTCAAATGTTGACAAAAGATTGATATAGTGAAAAAAAAAGCCACTAAATTTAAAAAGTATAGAAACTGTATATATCATATTTTCTGATCAAAATAAAATTAAACTTGAAATCAACCACAGAAAGAGCCTTGAAAATACACAAAAACATGGAACCTAAACATCTTACTCGTCAATGACTTCTGAACTACTAAAGAAATTAAGACTGAAATTAAATGATATATAGAAACCAAGCATAATGAACACAACACTCTCCATAACCTTTGAGAAACATTGAATGCCATCATAAGAGGGAAATTCATAGCAATTAGTGCTCACAAGAAAAAAAATAGTAGGCAGCAAATAAATAACTCATCATCACATCTCAAGGAACTTGAAAAGGAACAACAAGAAAAATCCATAAATAAAAGAAGAAATAGTAGAGATTAAAGCTGAAATAAGCAAAAATGAGAATGAAAATTATTATTACTTTTAAAAGAATTCTTTTTATTTAACTTTATTTTTGAATTTTAATTTGACCAGAGAGGGATAAAGTGAGAGAGAGAGGGTGAGAAAGCAAGCTGCCAGGTCCGGGACTCTAACAGTAGTTGGCCATGTGTGAGTCCAGTGCCCTTAACCACATGCCACCTGCCTGCTCTGAAAGAATTATTTTTTAATAAATGAAAATGAAACTAAAAGCTGGTTATTTGAGAGGATAAGAAATTTAAAAACTATTAACTCGACTAATTTGAAAAAAAAGAGGAAAAAATGAGATCAATAAAATCAGTAACAAACCTGGTAATGTTACAACTGCTATATCAGAAAAAGCAAAAAATTATAGGAAAATACTACAAGTGACCATATGCTAACCAACTATAACACTGAGGTGAGATGGACAAATTTCTGGACAGGCACAAGTTACCTAGGCTGGACCAGGATGTAATAGAAAGCCTGAATAAACAATGACAAGTAATAAAATAGACAATAATAAATAATCTCCCAGTTAAGAAAAGCCCAGGTCCTTATAGCTTTACTTCTGAATTATACAATAATTTTAAAGAAGAGCTAACCCAAATTCTCCTCAAGGTCTTTCTAAAGGTCCAATAAGAAAGAACTCTCCCAATCTCATTTATGAAGCTTCCATCAACATGATACCCAAAGCAGACAAAGGTAACAAAAAAAGAAAGAAAGAGAAAATGACAGACCAATATCTCTGATGAATACTGAGACAAAAATCTTCAACAAGATACTACCAAACCAAATCCAACATCACTTTAAGAAGATCATACACCTCAACCAGGTAGGTTTTATCCAAAGAATGCAAGGATAGGTCAACATGCAAAACAATAAATGTAATACATCACACTTACAGAAGACAAGATACAAACTATATGATCATTCATATAGATGGACAAAAAGAATTTGACAAAATGCAGCACTTCCTAATCAAGACTCTCAGAAAAATAGATACAGAAGAGACATTTCTCAACACACTTGAAACCAAATATGGCAGACCCGCTACCAATATCACCCTGAATGGAGAAAAACTGAATCCCTTTCTACTAAAAACTTGAATAAGACAGGCTGCCTGCTTCCTTTACTTCTTTTTGACGATAGTCCTGGAACTTCTAACCAATGCAATCAGACAAGAGAGCAAAATATAAGGCATTTGGTTAGGAAAAAAGAAGTTAAACTGTCCCTTTTCACAGATGATATGAGTATATAAATAGCAAATCCATAGGAATCCATGGAAAAACTCCTAGAAGTGATAAATGAACTCAGTAAAGTATGAGGTACAAAAATCACTATACAAAAATCTATAGTATTTTTATACATCAACAATGAACAGATTGAGACAGAATTGAAGAAAGAAATTCCATTTTCAATAGTCACAAGACAAATAAGATACCTAGACGTAAACTTAAACAAAGAAGTGAAAGACCTCTACAAAACTACTATAAAAAAACTGAAAAAAGAAATTGAATGTGATTTTAAAAAATAGAAAAAAGACATCTGTCATTGGACAGGAAGAATCAATGTAATTGAAATGACAGTTTTACACAATTAATTCACATATTCAATGTGATTACAATCCTATTGCTGGTGACATTTAAAAAAATCAAAATTTGTTTGAAATCACAAAAGACCCCATGTTACCAAGGCAATTCTGTACAAAAAGAATAAAGTAGGAGGAATATCTCTACCCAACTTCAAATAATATTACAAAGTGGTGGTAATCAAAACAGCATGGTACTGGCACAAAAATAGACACATAAGCCAATGGAACACAATAGAGAATCGAGAAATCACCTCGGAATATAAGGCCAACTGACCTTTGAGTAAGGGCACAAGACAATGCAGTGGAGAAAAGAAAAGTGTGTAGGTGATTGGTGCTGGAGGAACTGGGTATCCACCCGCAGAAAAATTATGCTGGACCGCTATCTCCCGCCACAAAGAATAATCAACTCAAAATGGATCAAACTATGTTACTAGGACTATGTAACAACTAATAGAAAACTTAGGAAACCTCTGGGACGACATTGAAGTAGGCAAAGCTTTCTTAAATAAGACTCCTAAAATATAGGCAGTAATCCCAAAAATAGACTAGAGAAATGATATCAAGCTAAAAAGGTTCTGCACAGCAAAGGAAACAACAATTGGAGTGAAGAGACAACTGTCAGAATGAGAGAAAAAACTTACAAATTATGTCTCAGACAAGGGATTGATAACCAGAATATGTAGGGAACTCAAGAATCACACCTATTGGTTTTTAAAATAATCCAATTTAAAAATGGGCAAAAGAGCTGAATAGATACCTCTGTAAGAAAGGCATATGGGAATCCAGCCACTGTGGAGATCAATGTGGAGGTTCCTCAAGGATCTACAAATAGAACTAAAATATGATCCACCAATTCCACGCCTGGATATCTACCCAAAGGAGAGGAGACTGCTCAGTTGGAAAACTGCTTGCACATTCATGTTTATTGTGGCATTATTCACAATTGTTAAGAAATAGAAACAACTCAAATGTCCAAGAACCAATGAATGGATTGAGAAGCTGTGGCACATATACTCTATGGAGTACTACTCAGCAATAACAAAGGAATAAGATCCTGGCATTTGACAGAAAATAAATGAATATGGAAGATTTACTGCTGAGTGAAGCAAGTCAGGCTAGGAAAGAGAGACATGTATGTCTCCATTTAACACACACTGACTGTATGATGCACTCTGTGGCAGAAATGGAAAGACTAGAGGATATAGAAGCATGGAAAATGGTTAGGGATAATGAAGACAGTGTGGGAAAGGGCAGGAGAAGGGGGAGAGTGTGAGGAAAGAAATTAAGGAGAAAAATAGAGAGGCAAGACATTTATGGGTAACAGAATTGGATTATTATCTGTTGATGATAATGTGTATACTATGCTCAACTGGACTGCTATGAAGTGTATTAATCTTTGGTAAATTCACTTTGCAAGCTAAGTGATTGAATGTATAAAGTAAATTTAAATTAATTAAAGATATGTGAATGGCCAAAAAGCATATAAAAATATTCACTCTTTCTAATCATAAGGGAGATACAAATGAAAATCACAATGAAATACCATTTAACCCCAGTAAGAATGGCAATGATGAAGGAAAGAAGACAGAAAGAAAGAAAGAGAAAGAAAGAAAGAGAGAAAGAAAGAAAGAAAGAAAGAAAGAAAGAAAGAAAGAAAGAAAGAAAGAAAGAAAGAAAGAAAGAAGGAGGGAGGGAGGGAGGGAGGGAGGGAGGGAGGGAGAGAGAGAGAGAGAAAGAAAGAAAGAAAGAAAGAAAGAAAGAAAGAAAGAAAGAAAGAAAGAAAGAAAGAAAGAAAGAAAGAAATAGATAGATAGAAAGAAAGAAAGAAAGAGAGAGAGAGAGAGAGATAGAAAGAGAGAAAGAAAGAGAAAGAAAGAAAACTACAAGTGATGGTGATGCTGTGTTGAAAGTGGAATCCTCTTAAAATGGTGGTAGGACAGTGGAAAGCAATATGGAGTTTTCTCAAAACATTGCAAGTAGAACTACCTTATGACCAGTAATCCTACTCTCTGGTATTTATCCAAAAGATAGAAAAACACTCATTGGAAAGACACATGCACATCAATGTTTATTACAGTATTATTCATAATTGTTCATTATGGAATCAGCCAAAATCCTCAAAAATTGATTACTGGATTGGGAAACTGTGCCACATATGTATCAGGGAATACCATTCAACCATTATATGCTAATATGTCCTGTTGATACTATAATATTATTGATATAATAATATATTTGAATAAAATGATTCAAATGGATGAATATAGAGACTTAATGTTAAGTGAAATGAACCAAACTTTGAAAGACACACACTCTATATCCCAGTCAATATGTACTAAATGTCTGCACTCTGTGACAGAGACAGAATTATCCAAAGATATGGTAGTAGAGAGAATAAGTGTAAATACTAGAGACTGTAAGGGAGAGAGGAGAGGCAAAGGGAGTAAACATTAATAAACAAAAGCATGTAAAGTTCTCTATAGAAAGATTTGTTTATGATATTATCCTTCATTTGATTGTCATGTAATAAATACATATTTTATATAACCATATGTTGTGTTGTAAAAATGTAAAGTGATGAAATGTAAAACAGAAAAAGAGAAATTCATTTGTCCAGTTTTGTACTTCACAAGTATAAGAAAGTGTTTTGTTATAGCATCATTTAATGTAGACACAATCACCAATAATTCTTTGTGGAAACACTAGTAGTGAGCTTCCCTCACCCTCATAAGTGATTTCTGCACCTCTTTAAGTTCTTAGTTGTCTAATTTAGAAAGTGAGGGCATTTCAAAGAACATTATCGAATTTCTCTGAAGCTCTCAAATCATGTTCCTAAGGAATGAAATGCATCTGCCTTTTTTTCTAATTCTAGGAACCAAACGAATGACACAGGGTTGACTTAAACTAAATATAGTTGACTTACACTAAATTTAGAAATGAGTTAATCTCCAAAGACTAAAGTTAAATGGGATGACCAAAGTGTTGGCCCCCATAGACTTGGACATTGGGGATCAGCTCTCAGAGAAACAGGAATAGCTAAGACTTGATGATGTAGGTCCTGATTATAAAGCATAGCAACTCATCCTTCTGTCTTCCAAAGTAGCACAGGAGAGAATTTTTATGATTGTCTTCTTAATATTCCAGTGGGCCAAGGTAATAAGATGAGAGATGTTTTAACAAAGCAATAGATAGCAAAGAGATCAATACTACACAACAGAGGATGAAGTCTTTTTCTGATTTGAAAATAAACAGGCTCAGTAGTGGGAGGAGAAGTGAGGGTCCAGTGCTCCAAACAGTCCTCAGAAATTTTTTTCTCATGAATTTTTGCAGATAAAGTAGACATTGTCATGTCAGAAAGAGCATTTTGCATAGAAGCAAGACCTATGGTCAGTGGCATGACTTCTCAGCACAGGCTGGCAGGGCATGTGAACACAGTGGGTGCTTAGATGTTTTAGGAACTTCACTGAACAGTGAGCAGGTACTGGTGTCCCTGTAGAGCTACGACCTTCCCAGACCCAAGATAAAAGACATCAGACAAGGTGAGTCATAGTGATGTTATTCTTTTTTTTTTTTTTTCAAGAATTATTTATTTATTTATTTAATTCCATTTGAATTATTATTTTTTTCAATTTCACCAGAGGGAGAAGACAGAGAAAGGGAAACAATAAAGCAAGCCACCAAGTCTGACACTTGAACCATGGTCGGCCATGTGGGAAGCCAGCACCCCCAACCATCACAGTGATGTTATTGCACTGAATTGAACCAGGTAGCTCCAGTCAAGGGGGTATATTTGGAGATGTGGTTTTCCTATCATAGAGAAATCTTTCATCACACAGAAAGTAGGCCATTCCAAAACAAGTTGTAAAAGACAAGAGGAGACTTAAAATGTCAAGGAAGGACTGTGAACCTGGTAGAAATCTACAATGTGCTATTCTCAGTTAGTGTGACCAAAATTGAGGCACGTGATTCATCTGAGCTGAGACCCTTGTGGTCAGGTTATAGGATGGACAAGAGATCCTCCCATCATGAGGATGTGTCCTGGACAGAACACGCACACTTCCCTCCTCAGAGCTGTCCAGGGAAGTGGTTGGGGCTGGGGGAGATGAGAGTGAGAGACAAATTGTTTATTGGTCTTGGGTTATCATCTCTAAGACTTTTTGAAACATAGTTTGTTTCTTTAAATGGAAATATAAATTTTTCTTCCTTCCTGACCACTCTGGAATTGGAAAATATTTGCGAATATTCTTATTTTGTGGCAGAAGGGTTATTTGAATAAGTTCAATAATGCTTGTTGCATTGATCCAGAAATTGGAAATACTCATTATTGGACAGGGTTTGACTGGAACATCATACCCTGAAGATTAATCAGAAAACTATGGAACTAAGGTGGATCTCAAGTAATCCAACAGAAGCTCTTATAAAGATGTTCTGGTACCATAAATAGTTCTGCCTGGCAGAGAGGATTAGAGAAGATATATAAAAATTTATAACATAAAATAAACTGGGCTTTTCCAACCTAGCATAGTAATCAGTAGAGATTGAGACTACAAAAGAGCAACCACACCAGAAGATTATTTTGAGAAAGACTTTGAAGGAAGAAAAAGAGACTGAATTTTGCTAGCAGATGGTATATCACAGAATACTTGGGCAGGGCTGAATTGAGAAGGTTTATGTGTGACTAGTGTGCTGGGCTTTTCAACAATTTGAGTAGTTAACATGTAAATATGTTCTCAAAAATATTTAAAACCATACTGTTTCTGTTATTATGGAGTCACAAACAAAATTATAAAAAATATTTTGAATGTTATTGTTAAAATTCAGTATTTTAAAATTTTGAAAGTTATTTATTTATTAACTGTCAATGGGAAATATTCATTTCTCTGTTTCCCCCAAAATGGCTAGTTCTCAGGAGCCATGACCATGTCTCTTCAAGAAGGCCTGTTCCCTTTTGCCTCTCCTGGGTTGGGAGGGGGAGAGGGAATTATTAACAAGATAAAGGGATAGGAGGGGCCAGAAAGCCCTGAATGCCTCACCTTAAAAAATTCTAAAAAGCAAAAATTTAAAAAAAGAGAGAAGACAGAGACAGAGGTAGAGAGAGACAAAGACAGATACAGAGACAGGAGGCCTGAAAGAGGTCTTCCTACCATGCGAGTTTTGTGTGCTGGAGGCCGAATTATCAGTGGGAAATCAGGAACTATGGAGTATGAGCTAAATTTTTTTGATATTGTAAAGTAAATGTTTGTGGAAAAATGTAAAAATAAATAAATTAAATTAATAACTAAAGTTAAATAAAATAATTCTTTAAAAAAAAAGAAACAGGCTGGGAAGTCTAGAAGTGGGGTGGGGGTCAGAGGAGACCCTCCCTCAATATCTCTTGCTGGCCAGAGGCTTGTAGGTGGGCCTTGTGTCTGCTGGCAGGCAAGGAGAGTCTGTGGAGAGAGGCAGCTAGGTATTAACAAGAGAACAGAGGGCCTTCATGGAAAAAGCCAGTGCAGAGAGATCCTATCTACCTACCTAGGAGGTGCAATGTGAGCATTTCAATATGTGAACATTTCTCCCCAGTCCCGTTGATTAAAATATCTTCAACCGATAACACCACACTTCCCCATTTCTTCAATGCTCTACCTCCGTATCTCTTCTCCAAATGTCCTTCGTTAGGCCCCACTCCTCCACATACACCTCATCTGACATTCACACCCATCTCTTGTGTTTGTACAACCGTTGGTCAATCAGTTTCAGTCATAGAGTGCAGACATTCGGTATATGTTAAGTGGGGACATACAATGTCTCTCCTTCATAGCCTGGCTTGTAAGCGAAACAATGCAATTTAATGTATATACAAAAATAAATAAATAAATAAAAAGAAACATAACTTAAAACTTTTGTAAAATAAGTTCAAGAACCTGTGCTGGTTGCACTTAGATACGTTAGGTTCTTTAAATTTAGAGTTCTCTTTGACATGTTTTTAATTCTATAGATTTCAGCAATATGTCTCTTAGGATGACCAGGAAAGACACTACTCTTAGACCCACATTGTTATTGGAACAATATTTTCTAAGTTTTATTACAATTGAGAGGGTGGTGTTTTTCATAAATTTGGTGCACCTTAAAAGTACTTTACCTAATAAAGAAAGTTGCTGGATATCACTGGAAATAACCTCAACACTCTAACTCCAATCTCTGAAACCCTAAACATTTCAGGACCCAGATTTGCAGAATTGAGATTGTACTTTTTCCCAATCATGTGACTACATGCCAATTTCAACCTAGAAAATTAAATACAACATTTGTACTGATTACCATCAAACATTCTTTCTGATGCTTTGAGTTTTGGTCCATGCAGCAGAGAGCTGAAAGGCAAACATGTATCCCCCTTGCAAATGACAGGCCCTGGCATCTGTGAACTTAGAGCTGCCTGTTTGTTTAGGCCTCACTATTGGCTACTGGAAGAACCCCTCCTGGGAGGACTGCTGGTACCTTTCTTCCCTTGAATTTGAATATCTGAGTAAACAAAAATGAATGCATGCTGTGAGGCTCTTCTCTTCTCCTACCAGGATATTTACACTAAAGAGCGATTTCTGAACATATGTGGCCATGTTCTCTTGGCTTTAACACTGACGTGACTGGTTCATTTCACCGGGCAGGTATTTTGAGAGCCTCCATGCTGTAGTCTCTGTGTGGGGCATAGAGACAGGAGGACTAACCAGGTACCACCCCATCCCAAATGGGCGACCAGATACCTGATGTGCCAGGCTTCACTGCGTCCCAGATGCATTGGTTTCTTTGGAAATGAGAATAATCCCTGGTGGTTTTGAACCCTTCAACTAGTCTCCTCACCGCACTCCTCCATGAGACCCTCAGCTGCAGCCTCCATATGAGTTCCCGAACACAGCTAGGATCACGCCACACTCCCCTGCTTCTCATGTCACCCAGGACAAAAGTCACGGCATTATTTTCTACGCAGGTGCCCTTCACGCCCTGTACTCAGAACACTCGTCTCACCCCCACTGCCTGGTCACCTAGGTGGGCTATCCCTGCAGCCCTCCTCTCTGAAGACTCTCTCTGAGTAGAGATCTTCCCCAGACTTGCTCAGGTGTGACCTGCGTGCAGGCGGTTTTCTGAGTGCTCGGTCTCAGCTCTATCCCGTACCTCACTGCGGGCTCCTTAGTATTCTACTCAGTACGCTGCATCAATCATGTGGGAGTTCATTGTCGATTTGTGCCTTTCCCCCTAGACTATAAGTACAGATTGCCGAATGTCTGTGCTCTAGTGAACAGATCGTGTTTGCACCTAGCAGCATTGCTGTGAAACAGAACTTCTGGATACTTTCTGAGGGAACAAGTGTAGCACAATGCTGGCAAGCAAGCCTGTCTGTGACCCTGTCTTTCATCCCCTACAAAATTACACAATACAACTTCTTACTGTTGTCAATGAAGCAGTTATAAAAAATAAACAATAAGCTATGAAAATATTTGCCAGTTAGCCAGAAAAATGCATTCCTATTTTCCATGTCATACTCTTTTACAGAATTCTTTTTTTTTCCATTTTTATTTCATTTTCTTTTATACATTCAATTACATTATTTAGCTTACAAAATGAATATTTCAACAGGTGAACATTCCTCCCTAGTCCAGTTGATAAAACTAAAATATATCAGAATTCTATTCATAAAGTTATATGAAGTAACAGTTGATTTTTAATGAATTGTGAATTATTGCAGAAATTGTTAAATGCTGTATTTTACTATTGAAATATCAATAACCCAGAACCAGCTGATGGCATAATTGTCATGTTGCTGGATTCCCACCATGTTCAACCACGGTTCCAGTCTGGACCCGGAAGCTTGAATCTCTGATGGGCACATGTGCATGTGTGCCCAAAATATCGAGAGGAGAGGGACCAGCAGTTAGCGTAATGGCTATGTCACTGAACTACCATGTATCCGACCGTGGTTCGAGTCCTGGACCTGGTGGTTTAAACTCGCACTGAGTGCATGTGCATGCATGCCCAAGATCCTGAGAGGAGAATGGAGGAGAAGGGATTGTGGCATGGCCATCACCCCTGGGGGGTGATTTCTCACTTTTTGTATCTCTGTCTTTCTGGCGATCGCATGCACCCTATAGCAAAACAAAACAAAACAAAACAAACAAACAAAAAAAACCAACCTCTCCAAAGAAGAAAAAAAAATGTTGAGAGGAGAATGCAAGAGAAGGAATTGTGATGTGGCCATCTCCCTGAGAGGTGATTTCTCACTTTCTGTTTCTCTCTCTATCTCTCTCTCTGGAGAGTGCATGCATCCTATAGCGAAAGTATTAAAAAAAAAAAAAAAATCAGTAACCCAAGATGGCTAACAAGTCTATACCAGAATGTAGAAGCAGCATCTCCTGAGACAGAAGAGTACACACGTGTGGGGAATCTTACACTGAGATCAAGCGAAAAAAGGAGACAGACACCGAAATGTAAGGAATGTCACAGTCACATTCTGTGCATCTTTGGGGACGGAGTGGAATGAACAAGCAGATTTCTAGTATCAGAGCGATGTAAAAGGGGAAGGGAGGCTACAAAGAGCTCAGTAAGAAAGAAAAATTCCCAAGGACAGACCTGGGTGTGAAAAGCTACAAAATAACTCTCCAGAAAGGGAAATTGATTGATTTTCTTGGTTGTTTTTCTTCATCAATTTACTTATTCTAAATTTTTAAAAAGTAATTTTCTTATTTTATTTAGTTAATTACTTCTCAAGAAAGTAAATATGAAGTTATGTAAGTCCTAAGTCAGGGATGTCCTGGTGCGCACAGCTGGTTATCATCTGCAGCTGTGTGACCCCACTGCTGTGCAGGTTATGGTATAAACCAAGGAAAATGAGATAAACACCCTCTCTAGTTTTCTATGCTTTGACCTGAACTATCTGAGTTGAATGAGGTATGGTAAAACACAGTAAGGAATTTACTAAACAATGACCAAATTATGAATATTGAAATGACTAGAAATTAGAAACAGCCATATAGGTTCAAAATCTGATTCCATCACTAACCGTATTTGAGAAAACTGTTCTTCACAACCATGTATATTACTTTTATATTTGAAAAATTAAAACAGTTCTTTTATTTACAGAATTGTATTTTGGACAGATTATAATAAATAAAATAATGTGAAGAAGAGTTCACACAATATATAGCATCTCAAAGTTTGTTATATAAAGAGAGAAAAATATAAATATATATACCTTGCATGTATATACATATGTATGCACACATATATACATGTATGTACATATGTATATGTCTGTGTGTGTGTAGTTTCAATGCTCCTGTTACATTCTCATTATCATAATAGCTATTTCAGACACATATGGAGCAGAAAGAAAAGAAGTGTAAAATGTGAAATTAACAATGCGTAAGTTACTTCGCAATATGCAACAAAAATAAGAAATCTGTACCTGAAAATATATGCATTGAATTTCAAGTTCTGTATGGCTTCAGAAAATTCAATCAAAATTATGGAAAACGGATTATTAAAATTTTTAACAAGGTTGGATCTTATAGGACATGTGACACTTTTACAGGTCAAGGACAGTGATTTCGGATGGTGAATGCATTTTTAGCAAAGGCAAGAGAATGCCTAAAAAAGGAGAGAGAGAATTTAAAGAAGAGAATCAGGGCTCAGCTGGCTCTAGTCGTGCCAGGTGGGGAGGGATAACGGAAAATAAAAATGCGGAAGAGAGCTAAGTAATAATAAAACTTCTGATTCAAGCATGCAGAGAGCTTCTGAGTCACACATGCCTTTTATTTATTTATTTGTTTATTTATTTCCCATATGGTGCATATGCTTGCTGGAGAGAGAGAGAGGGGAAAACAGATGTCACTCTCAAGGGATATATGGCCATGCTGCAATTCCTTCTCCTTCACTCTCGTCCTGAGATTTTGGGCATGTACAAAGCTGGCATGATTCTCAAGCCACTAGGTCCAGAAACAGAACTACAGTAGGCCACATGGGATCCAGTGCTTTAACCACCATGCTACCTGTTGGCCCTGGCCTGTTTTTGGTAAATGTTCTGTGTCAAATTTGAACACTGGGATTGGAGGGATTCCCGCCTTCTTCATTTTCTGTGACTAGTGCATCACTCGTGAGTGAGTCAGCCAGGAGCTACCCAAGAAGGAATGTTTTAATTTTCTCAGCTTCTCTGGCTATGAAGCTAGAAAAAGATTAGCAGATATGGAACAATTGCTATAGTACTACAGCACAGCAGAGGGACCACAATATATGACAAGCCAATATTTGTTTCAAAATAGCTAGAAGAGAGGATTCTGAATGTTCAAAAGTAATGATGAAGTTTGAGATGGTGGATCTGCTTATTGCTCTGATTTGATCATTACACATCGTATTTATGTATTAAAAATTTCACTGGCCCCCAAAATATGTACAACTCTTACATGTCAATTAAATATTATAATACTAAAAGTAGGCCTTATTGAGATATTTCTAAGAGATAATCATAACTGAAGCATTCAATTCAACTGCTGAAATTGATTCATCAAAGGCCACACTGTTGGAGAAAAATCAATTTATTTAAAACAAACAGTAAAGTCATCTCCTTTTTATTCTCCTGTTGGGTTTATTTCATGCTTTGAGAATTGTTTCTGTTTTTTATTTTTATTTCAAGGAAGTCAAAGCCATAAGATTCCATGGAGGCATGGAATCAGAGTTCAGATGATTTTATTTTGTTGGGGTTGTTTCCACAAAACCGAACTGGCCTACTTTTCTTGTTGCTCATTGTCTTCATATTCTTCCTGGCCTCTGTGGGTAACTCAGCAATGATTCACCTCATACGTGTGGATCCTCGTCTCCACACACCAATGTACTTTCTGCTCAGCCAGCTCTCCCTCATGGACCTGATGGGTATCTCCACTACTGTCCCCAAGATGGCATTCAACTTCCTCTCTGGACAGAAAGCCATCTCCTTCCTGGGATGTGGTGTGCAAAGCTTCTTTTTTCTGACAATGGCAGGTTCTGAAGATTTACTCCTGGCCTCCATGGCCTATGACCGGTATGTGGCCATCTGCCATCCCCTCCATTATGCCATCCGCATGAGTAAATGGACGTGTGTAAAGATGATCGTAGGGTCTTGGATACTGGGCTCCATCAACTCCTTGGCACACACTGCCTATGCCCTCCATATTCCGTACTGCAGGTCTAGAGCCATCAATCATTTCTTCTGTGATGTCCCAGCCATGTTGCCTCTTGCTTGCATGGACACTTGGGCCTATGAGTACCTGGTGTTTGTGAGCACAAGTCTATTTCTCCTCCTTCCTTTCATTGGCATCACTGCTTCCTACGGGCGAGTGCTTTTCGCTGTCTACCACATGCGCTCAAAGGAAGGGAGAAAGAAGGCCTTCACCACCTGTTCAGCACATTTAACTGTAGTGACCTTTTACTGTGCACCTTTTGCGTACACCTACCTTAGGCCCAGGAGTCTCCGCTCACCTGCAGAAGATAAGATCCTGGCAGTGTTTTACACCATCCTCACCCCCATGCTCAATCCCATTATCTACAGCCTGAGGAATAAGGAGGTCCTGGGGGCAATGACGAGAGTGTTTGGGATATTCTCCTCAGTGAAAGAATAAGGATGGCTATCTTTACTCCTGTTCTTTGTTTACTTTTTGCATGTTGATCACAACACTCTAGAGTGAAGCTTGACAATGGAAATTCAATGTCAGTCACATATGTAATTTTAATTATTATAGTAAATGTGAATATATTTATTTAATTGAAAACAATATTATAATCAATATTAATATCAATTGCATTGATCATTATTGTATAGTATAAGAAATATATGAAAATATGTTTGAACACATTATTAATGAAAGTATATTTGTGTTCATCAAAACATGATCTCTATATGTAATTTACATAAAATTATTAATATACTGTTAAATCTCCAATGTCTTGTATGTTGAGAGCCCCGTATCGAGCCCTCTGTGCTCAATGGTCACATGGGGCCACTGTCTGTATTTGGACATCAAAACCTTAGAATGTCCTATAAAATATTTATAAAGTGTATTAATGTGGTATATAAAATATACTTGTAGTATATAAAATACAGATGGTGTCATGAGAAGACATAAGTGAACAATCACACAACATGGTGTTAAAAATTGGTGTCTTAGTCTCATATTTCAAGCGTGTGCAGCTTGACTCTACTGACACATAGAATCCATCCTATTCTAACAATGAGGACAGCACAGGGTCAATCCTAGACACCATTGTAGAATTGAATAGTTGTATAATGTGTATTCCAGAAGACGAAAAGTTGGGTTAAGGCATAAAAGCTCTTTCATGAAATATTAGCTGATAAAAATGTGCAAATTTAGAGACAAATAAGGACATTCAAATCATAAACTACAAAGAACATTAAATAAATTTAACATAAAAAGATCCTCCCCAAGGAACATTGTAGCCAAAGTGGTGAAAATAAGAGACAAAGACAATAGTCTAAAAATGGCAGTAGAAAGATGGCAAGTTACTTACAAAGGTTATCCCATTAGACGATTGTTGGACCTCACAACTGAAACCATGCAGGTAAAGAAAGAACAGGAGGACATAATGAAAAATAAGAAAGGAACCAATTTCAGCAAAGAATATTATAATATACCTGTCAAAATGGGAAGGAGAAAGGAAATCATTTTCAGATAATTCAAAGCTGAAACACTTCAAAAACACCAGACCAGGTCTTGTGAACATATTTAAGGGAATACTACACCAGAATAACTAAGGAAAAAATAGTACAAGCAACAGAGCACAACAAAACTAGAAAAAAAAACACAATAACAAAAGGAAAGGGCTAAATCAGACCATATTGATAATAAAATTGAATGTTAATGGATTAAATTACCAACTAGAAGATACAGGCAAAATGAACCAGACTTTGAAAGACACACACTGTATATTCCCCCTCAATAGGTACTAAGTGTCTGCACTCTATGACAGAAATGGAACAACCCAAAGGTATGGCAGTAGAGAGGATTAAGTGTAAACACTCGAGACTGTAAGGGAGAGAGGAGAGGCAAAGAGAATAAACATTAATACATAAAAGAATGTAAAGTTCTCTATAGAAAGATTTGTTTATGGTAATATACTTTATTTGATTGTCATGTACTAAATGAGCATTTTGTATAACCATATTGTGTGTTATAAAAACTTCAAATGATAAAATATAGAACAAAACAAACTAAAAAGCGAAACTGTCCAGTATCGTACTTCACATATAAAAGAGTTTTGTTACAGCAGTTTTTCTTTTATTTTTTTTCTTATTTTTCTCATTTAGTCATCTTTACAGCATATGAAATGAATTTTGCCGCTTTGCACACACTGTATATAGGTCCAGTCGAAGACATCATCATACACATTATTATCAGCAGACAATTTTCCATTTTTTGTGTCCATTAATTATTTTGCTTTTTACCCCCTTCATTTCCCCCCCCTCCCCATTGCTCACCCTGCCCTTGCACTGTCTTTAGTTTGCTATTTTTTTTATTTCAAGAAAATCAGTTTTAGCTTTAATGAATCAACATTTTATAAGTTAAGAAACATTTGCTTAAGACTTAGCCAGGAGAAAGTTTAGGATTCTGTCCAAACAGTAGGTAGCTACTAAAAACTCAAAAACAAATATGGACAGACACAAAATCTAGTAACAAGTGCATTATCATTTTCTTTTGAAACATTTTTTGTCTCTTCATTCCTCCTTTTTCCAATGAGAAGTGTAAACTAACCTATTTGCAAAAAAAATAAATTTAGTCTCAATTTGGTCTGTTATTTGCACAAAGCCCACTAAGAATACAAACTGATTTAGTTAGCTTTTCTGGAAATTTTTATAAGGAACTTCAGATTAGACTCTTTAAAAAGCCTGCCAAAGCTACTGAACCAAATCAGCAATTCACCAACTGTGCCTTTAAGTACCTGTACTTGGAGATTTTGGGGTTTCTCAGGAAATGACATTCTTTTTTTTCCTTTGAGAGAATTTTTTTTTCTATAGGGCACCTTTGCTCACCAGAGACAGAAAGTGAGAAATCATCCCCCTAGGAGGGATGGGATGGTCACATCACAATCCCTTCTCCTCCATTCTCCTCTCAGGATTTTTGGGCACTCACGCACCAACGCATGTGCACCTGGCATGAGTTCCAAATCACCTGCTCCAGGATTCGAACCACAGTCGACTATGTGGGAGTCCAGCGATGTAACCATTATGACATATACTAGTCCCAGAGTGTGACATTCTTTACTTACCTGCCAGGCAGAAGTGTTTGTGGTACCAGGCACTCTTTCCGAGAACTTCTACTGGCTTTCTTGAGATCAACCTCAGTTCCTTAGCTTTCTGGTCATATACACAGATATGACATTCCAGTCAAAGCCCTGGCAAGAACCAGTGTTTCCAATTTCTGATGCAAGACAACAGGTCTTATTGAACTTATGCAAATATCCATATTGACACAAAATAAGAGTATTTGTAAATACTTTCCAATTCTGGAGGGGTCAGGAAATGAGAAAAGTTTATGTTTCAATTCCATTTTCAAAAAAAAAAAAAATTGTAACAAGTGGCTGAGTTATCAACAGTTCAAAACAAAGCAAAAATCCCTAACTCTGGAAAACAAAGCATAGAAGAAAATCAGTAATGTTTTAGTCAACAGTCATGAAATTCTAGTTAACCAGATCAGTCTCATGTAATTAATCTCTGTTCTGTTAATTTTGCAGTGTTACTGTGGTCTTATCTTTCCGTTTAAATCCTAGAACTTCAGAAATATGATCTTGATTGTTTCATAGTAAGAAAAACAATCCTTGAATCTGTACTGAGTCCTGCTTAAGAAGGAAAGGATGCGTGAACGTCTCTCGCATCATGTCCCTAGTATAGAAGTGTTCCTTCACTTGCAAAGGCATGTTCATAGAATCTTCTGTGTAAATAAAAGCGAGAACATACATATTTTGCATGATGAGCAAAATTCCCCAAATATTAAACAAGTTTCACAAGAAATTCTCAATATATCTTATTTGTTGAAGTCAAAATGCATTACTTCATTGCCCACACATTTTGTTTCTATGTGAGTAGAATATGAGATAATGAGGGCAGGCAGGTGATGCTGTGGTTAAGGCACGGGACTCCACATGGCCGACTGTGGCTCAAGTTCCAGACCTGGGGGCTTGCTTTCTCAATTTCCTTCTCTCTCTCTCTCTCTCTCTCTGGCCAAATTAAGAAATACTAATAACAATAAACAAAATTTAATAAATAATTCTAGAAAATTAGATATTGAAAAAGCATTTCAGCAATTCACGTATTCAGAGAAGATACAGGTTTTTACAAATATAGGCTAATTGTCATAAAGATGAGCAACTGAATCAGAGTTTTGTATTACTGTGTGACCCAGTGACAGAGCTGGGAACGAAGCAGTGTACTCTGGAGTCCAGATTAAGACATGTTTCATTAAAGCATAGATTTTTTTCCCACTTGTTTTGAAATGAGGGTGGGCTTATTCTGCTTCATCATATGAGTTCACTGGAGATAGTGTAGGCTTGAACCTAGATCTTATTCTAGCTCTCATACTTGGGGAAATGTAAACTCTGTAGGTAAATTTGAGTCTCTGAGATTACATTTTAAAAGTAGAACAGAAGTAGTCCTGGGCTGTTTGCTATGTACGAGATGACACATACTACATGCTTAGTACATGGAAGGTAAAACAGCGCACATGACACAGCACCAAGATTACCATCACTCATGGCAAAGCAAAACAAAAGAAAGGAAAAAAATAACCCAACAACAACAAACACTCAACCCGGGTCTAGAGAACGCCGGCCTCCGTGGCCCTCGCTGTGAGCGTGGCCCGTGTCAGGGGACCCAAGTTTCCCGTGAGCCCACAGTGGCGAGCTCCAGCGTGGGCGCCCCGTCCTCAGCCTGGCCTCGCCCCCTCCTGCAGAGAGCGCGTGCACGAAGGCGCTCCCGCCGCCGTCCTCGGTGTCGGACCAAGCGGTCACTTGTCCGGGGACTCCACACAAATCTGTTTGTGAAAGAAAGTTCTCCCAAACTCTCCTCAGAGCTCACCCCCCATGTGGCCGTGGAGGACAAATGGAGGAGAGGGCATGGCAGCTACCATTCCCGGGGGAGGTGCTTTCTCACCCAGCCCCTCCTCCCCACGGACACGCATGCTCTCAGCAGAATTTAAAATAAAAAGAAATGCAGCTGTGTTGAAAGAGCAGGAAGAATCCTTATGTAGTGTGGGAATAAGAGCTTGGAGAACATTTCTACAAAGGAAAACAAATAAAACCTTCTTGGGTCATGCCTTAAAACTACCCAGGGCTCAGCCACAGTGGGCAGGCGGTGAGTGGGTGCTGCGGAGGCTGGAGCCCTTGGAAGAGCCATTTGGACCGCACTGACCTCGGCTGGGAGAGTGCACCTGTGGGGCGGCCTGGCCTGAAGGCCGGAGAGGTGTCCCAGGCTGAGACTTTCTGGAGGGCCTCCCCTCCAATCCATGAAATAAAGATACTGGAAGGAAGCACTATCTGGGGTCCTGTGTGTAGATACAGGGGGTCTGGGACAGGAAACAAGGAGAGCTGTGACCCTGAGCCACGGCAGAGACGCCCCAGGGGCCGGAGGACTTCACGTGGGGCATCCAGACCAGGGCAGCAGGCCCGGATGCCTCTGTGCCGAGACAGAGCCATGGCCAGAACTTCCGTACAGCTCCTCCCAGCTCCCGGAAGCCAGAGAAGAGCCTGCGCTCCCCGGCCAGTTTGGGAGAAGGAGGGCCAGGGAAGCACGCTCTCTGGCAGGTACACACGCTCTCTGGCAGGTACACACGCTCTCTGGCAGGCACACACTCTCTGGCAGGTACACACGCTCTCTGGCAGGTACACACACCCTGGCAGGTACTCATGCTCTCTGGCAGGTACACACGCTGGCAGGTACACACGCTCTCTGGCAGGTACACACGCTCTCTGGCAGGTACACACACTCTGGCAGGTACACACACTCTCTGGCAGGTACACACACTCTGGCAGGTACACACACTCTCTGGCAGGTACACACACACTCTCTGGCAGGTACACAAACTCTCTGGCAGGCACACACTCTCTGGAAGGTAAAAACTCTCTGGCAGGTACACACACTCTGGCAGGTACACACGCTCTCTGGCAGGTACACACACTGGCAGGTACACACGCTCTCTGGCAGTCACACACTCTCTGGCAGGTACACACGCTCTCTGGCAGGTACACACACCCTGGCAGGTACTCATGCTCTCTGGCAGGTACACACGCTGGCAGGTACACACGCTCTCTGGCAGGTACACACGCTCTCTGGCAGGTACACACGCTCTCTGGCAGGTACACACGCTCTGGCAGGTACACACGCTCTCTGGCAGGTACACACACTCTGGCAGGTACACACGCTCTCTGGCAGGTACACACGCTCTCTGGCAGGTACACACACTCTGGCAGGCACACACTCTCTGGAAGGTAAAAACTCTCTGGCAGGTACACACACTCTGGCAGGTACACACACTGGCAGGTACACACGCTCTCTGGCAGGCACAGACTCTCTGTCAGGTACACGCACTCTGGCAGGTACACACGCTCTCTGGCAAGTACACGCTCTCTGGCAGGTACATGCTCTCTGGCAGGTACACACGCTCTCTGGCAGGCACACGCTCTCTGGCAGGTACACATGCTCTCTGGCAAAGTAAAAATTGCTATGGACACTAGAAACAAATGGGAAGGAGAGTGTGGGAGGGGAAGAGCATAGGAAAGGAAATCCAGGGAAAAAGCAGAGAGGTAAGACATCTGTGGACGCAGACACGGTTTATCAACTGTTGATGAGGACATGTGTAGTATTCTCAACAGGGCTGGACTGAGGTGTGTATCATGCTGGGTAAAGTCTCTTTACAACCTAAATAATATTCAGAGATTCAATGTATAAGTAATAATAATAACAAAGAAAAAATGTAAAACAGCAATAAAACTGAAGGCTTTTTACTGAATGGATGCCCGTGGTAGCTTCCATGCCGTGGCTCAAGCTTTCCCCACGGGCTACTTATTTTGTCTTTCTGTTTCTCTAAAGTTTAAAAACATTAAACATTACTTTATGAAACCTTTTCTTTATCATTCCCCTTTTCTCTTAGTCTCTTAGTTACCTTGTACTTAAATGCTTTGTGGTTCTAAATATCTGTGGGACTTTAAGCATATATGTTACCCTTAAACCTTTATAAAACCTAACTAATAAGAATGGAAATAAATACATTCTAAATTTAAAGAGTTGGGGAAGAAAGCATAGGGTGATCAGGGATTCAAGAGATCAGAAACTTGAAAAAAGATTTTTTTTGAAAAATAGTCACTTAAATGGAGCAAAAGAAATGGTGTCGTGAGAGTCCTCCGGGTGGGAGAGAGAGGGTGCTCTGGGGAGATGCCACACCCCAGGAAGCTGAGCACGCCCCAAAAGAGCTACTCACTCCTCAAATATTGCTCTAGGGTCAAAGGTCAGCAGGCCCATTCTGAATCCACTCACTAGCTGTTGGGACCCAAGGTTGGCTCATGTCTTAACTATTGAATAAACATAAATGTGCAGGTCTTTCTGACAGAGCAATTTCTATATTTTTGATTATTGAGAAGGGTATGGAGGTGGAGAAGAATAAAACTCTTAGGTTATAACCAGATCTAAAACACACAGTGAGTTTTTGTTTTGTTTTGTTTTGTTTTGTTTTTCTGGAGAGGTTTTTGTTATAAGGTGCGTGCTCTAGCCAAAAAAGACACAGAGAGAGACAGAGAGAGAGAGAGACAGAAAGTGAGAAATCACACCGCAGGGGAGATGGCCACACCGCAATCCCTTCTCCTCCACTCTCCTTTCGGGATCTTGGGCACGCACACACATGCGCCTGGTGTGAGTTTAAGCCACTGGGTCTGGGACTCAAACTGCAGTCGACTACATGGGAGTTCAGTGACATAGCCATTACACCAACTGCTGGTCCCCACAGTGAGTATTTTTATGTGAATATCTTGACATGCTTCCAAATCATACACCTCAATGAAATTCCACAATGATGGGTCAGCAATAATACAGAGATTAAAAAGATGGAGGAAGACATATTTTGAGAGATAAGTAGAAATTCGTTATAAGGATGTAGCCGTTGGATGTTAGTCAGACTGAGAATGAGTTTATTCCATTTCTTTGCACAAACATGCCACATGTAGTCTGATTCTAAACTACCTGTAACTCTTGCTCTGCTACTGGAAACTTGTCTCAGTGAGTGTAACTGTTGGAACCTGTATCTCGTAAATAGAGCAGGCATTTTTAAAATTATCTATTAAAAAACTGTAAGATAGGGCCAGGAAGTGGTGCGGTAGTTAAGGCACTGGATTCCATGTGACCGACTCCATGGTTACAGTCCCAGACCCTGTGACCTGAAAAACACCCTGGGCACATGTGTGTGTGTGTGTGTGTGTCCAAAATCCCTAGAGGAGAATGGAGGAGAGAGGATTGCAGCATGGCCACTCCCCGTGGGGGGTGATTGTTCACTTTCCCTCTCTCCATCCCTCTCCAGTGAGCACACAGGCACTATGGTAAAAAAAAAAAAATCTAAAAAAAATAGAGAATCTTTGCAGCAAGCCTGGGTAAGTCCTCATTAAACAGTGTCTGTGACACGTACCATTTCATCGTCTCCTCCCACCACACCAACATTATCTCATGCAGGTACTTGTCACTCGATTTTTCAGTGGTATAATCTTCAAGTCGTTTACTTTTGTCCAGCCTTGTTGATGGACTGGGACCCCGCTCTCTTTGTAGCTGTGTGACTCTGCCGCTGTCACGCCACTTCCAGCGACCACCAGGGGAAGAGCATACTAGACTCGCAGCGTTGCCCTGGCGGGGAGCTAGCACATGGCCACAGCGTAAACTCCAGGGAGCTCAGTAATATGGAAGATCACACAGCTATTTCTTGAGCCCTGTCAAATGTTTTGTATATGAAATAAACAAGGGCCCACTAGGTGGTGTGATTAAGGAGCTGGACTCTCACATGGATGACTGTGGTCCCAGTCCTGGACCTGGCAACTTGACTCTCACGAGGGGCACATGTGTGTGCATGCCCAGAATCCCAGGAGTATGGAGGTGAAGGGTTTGCAGCGTGGCTATCACCCTTGGGGGCGATTTCTCACTTTCCCTCTCCCTGTCTCTCTCTGGTGAGCGTGTGTGCCCTTTAGCAAATTTAAAAAATAATAATGATAATAAATTAAGTTTAATTTAAAAAAGAAATAAAGGGAGTGGCAGTAAAATTAGATGCGTCTTTTCTTAAATTTTGTTTCTTTGTACTGGTATAGATGATTTGTTTCCAGTTTGAACTAAAATAGTTAATAAACGTGCATGATAAAATAGATACAGGACGGGGCCAGCAGATGGTGTAGTGGTTACTGAACTCCCACGTGGCCGATCGCGATTTGAGTCCCAGACCCGGCTTCTCCGAATCACACCTTGCACATGTGTGTGCATGCTCAGGATCCAAGAGGAGAAGGGACTGTGCCACGGCCATCCCCCACCCCAGGTGATTGGATGATTTCTCACTTTCTCTCCCTCTCTCTCTCTCTCCCTCTGGTGAGCACACACACTCTGTGGCAAAAAACCTCTAAAAAAAAAAAAAGAGAGATGGGAGCATAAACAGTGTCAAGAGAACAGAGAAAAATCACAAGTAGTTTTAATGGGAGTTTTCTTAAATCCTCAGGATAATGTAATTTCATAACAATGCACAAGTCAGAAAACTGACGTAATAAGACTAAACAACTTGTAATCATGTTGAATATTGGTGAAATGATACATGATTCCTGGCATATTTAACAAAGCTAGCCCACCTATGTGCCAGTAGACAGTTTTATTGGTAGTAATTATTTTCTGGTTGATGCCACTGTCACCAGGTTTGCACGGCTACCTCGCTCTGAATGCACCGTCTCGCAGCCCCTCCCACTGCACCATCCCACAGAGGTAATCAGAGATGCCGGGACAGGATGTTGACATTTCTGTCTTCATCCCTGTTTGACCCTCTCTGGAGAAGGCTCTGTGTCGGGCCTTGAAAGGACTGGGTACCCAGGTTTGGGTGTGCTGTCCCAGTTTTCTCCTTGAGCTGTTAGCGCCCTGCACGCCAGGAGTCCTCGACACAGGTTAGCCCATAATCCAGATTCTGTATGCCCAGCACATCCTCAGACTGTGATGTGGGGCTCCACGTCGATCTCTTCTTTTCCTTGAACACTGTAGCTTTCAAGAGCCCTTCGTCTTCCTGATGTCCTAGAGTGGTATTGAGACTACAAATTCAATCAATGCTGCATTTATGAAAAATTTTGTAATGATTATAAAGTTAACTGGTGATCTTTTCTTTGGCTCACAGTACTAATTTAACAAAAACAATCAATCAGCACTACCATTAACAAGGGAATTCCCAGAGCTGTTTCATGGGAAGACACAACACGGGTCAGGGACTCTGCTTCTGCGAGCATATTTTAAAAGGTTTGTTACTAAACTAATGAGGACAAAAAGCTGAGAAGCATCCTAATTTCTGACTTATTTCCCCAAAGAGTAAGTTTGTGGGCCAGCAGGTGGCAGAGTGGTTAAGGCAGGTGGATCCCACTTGGTTGACTCTGCAGTTCAAGTCCCAGACTCAGCAGCTTGAAAATCATGTGGGGTGCATGAGCCTGCCCAAAATCCTGAGAGGAAACTGGAGGAGAAGGGATTGCAGCATGGCCACCCCCTCGTGGGGAGGAGGATTTCTCACTTTCCCTCTCTCTCTCTTGCTCTGTCCTCTCTGGTGAGTGTACGTGCCCCTACAAAAAAAAAAAAAAAAAAAAAAAAAAAAAAAAAAAAAAAAAAAAAAATTAAAGAGTAAGTTTGTAATGGCATAATACACATAGAACTGGAGCCAAGTTGAGGATAAAGACATTACACAGAAGTTCAATTTTGTGTCCGATCATTACCTGGTGACTTGGTATGGCTTCTGGACCCCTCCCTTAGTTGGTGATGGAGTTTTGAGATTTATGATCTTGAATTACACAACAATAAGCAAAAACATGGCTACTTTATACTATGTCTCTGTGTTCGGATTTCTCTATTTGAGGTAAATTTAATTTTTGTTAATAAATGGAATGAAACACTATATTCCATTATGTCCAATACACTAACATATGAGTGTCATCGGATAATCAAAAATATACAGTGAAAAATAGGTATACCCAAGAGTACACAATTTTCACTGAATCACACATTTACATTTTAGAATTTTTCCCTCCACAGGATTTTTCCCAGGGCTCCCATCACATCCTTGTTTCGGAGACTATAGATCAGTGGTTTGAGCATGGGCGTCAGGATGGTGTAGAAGACAGACACTACTTTGTCTTGGCCTGGGGTGTGTGAAGAGATCGGCCTCATGTACATAAAAATGATGGCACCGAAATTCAGACTGACCACAGCCAGGTGAGAGGAACAGGTGGAGAGCGCCTTCCTCCGGCCTGCGGCAGAAGCCACTTGGAGGATGGTGACCAGGATGAGTGAGTAGGACGTGAGGATGAGTGAGAACGGCAGGAGGAGCAGAATGGTGGTGCTGATCAGCACCCCCTGTCTCATAGGCTGAGGTGTCCTCACAGGAGAGACGCAAGACACCAGAAGCTCACAGTAGAAATGGTGGATCTCCCCCGGTCCGCAGAAGGGGAAGCTCATGGTGTAGACGGTGTGTATGACGGCGTTAAGGGCACCACTCCCCCAGGAGAACACGGCCATCTGCCTGCAGCGGGGTCGGCTCATGAGCAGCGGGTATCGCAGGGGCTCACAGATGGCGACGTACCGGTCATAGGACATGAGGCCCAGCGGGACACACTCGGTCCCCCCCCTAAGGCCAGTCCAGGAAGACCTGGGTCCCACAGCCTGAAACAGAGATGGCCGTCCTGTGCAGGAGGGTATTCAGACATCATCTTGGGGACGATGGCGAGCGTGAACAGGACATCGAGGAGGGACAGCTGCCACAGGAGAAAGTACATGGGGGTGTGGAGACGCGGGTCCGCCAGGATCAGCAGGACCAACAGGCCGTTCCTGACCAGCGTGGCCAGGAACATGGCGGCGACCAGCGCGAAGACACCGAAGTGAGCTGGGGTGTGGCACAGCAGGCCCCAGGAGCGTGACCTGCAGGACCGTGCGGTTCTCCAGGCCGGCCACTGGGGGGAGCTCCATAGAAGAAAAGCCAGAGCGTGTAAGTATGAAAACGACTTTACCATTAAAGGTGGACTATTCGAAAGTCGACCAGTAGAAAACATCATTTATATTATATAACAATTTGTAGAAAAAATGGTGACTCCAAGACAGTCATTGAATGAAATGATATTTGTCTTGTTTGATTAAATGCTACATGAAGTGAATAGTCAGTTAATGGATTTTTTTCATCTTTTAATAGGTTTTAAATATAGGCTCTTTTGTCCTAAGTAGGTTGAAGTAGAGGGTCACTTTATTAGTGGTTCACTGGCATTTGGGCGACGGCTGGGGGAAATGCACGGAATCAGTTCGGCTTCCTTTGCCAGCTCTCCCAGCTCCACAACGCTGGTCTAGAGCAGAGCAAAGCTCTGTGAGCTAGTCTGTTAAAAATGACGAGCACTGGGCGTGAGGCATCTCTATGGGTTTAAGTGGGATATAAGACATGGTTAGGGATATACGGCTCTGTGTCAGTACACCTAATTCTCCTAAGTAGATTTGGAATTATTTTTAGATAGTTTTCTCACTTCAGATGCCCAAAGTTTTCTAGATATGATGAGCATTTCACATGTAGCTTCAACACAAACATTACGCACTGTTACACACGATCACGCATTCTTTACTTTAAAAAAATTGCTGTAGGGTGCATGTACTCACCAGAGAGAGAGAGAACATGAGAAAGCATATACCCGGGGGAATGGCAACATGCAATCCCCACACTCCATTCTCCTCTCAGGATTTTGGGCATACACGCACATGAGCCAGGCGTGTTTCTGAAGCCGCCTGGTCTGGGGACTTGACCCACACAGTCAGCCATGTGGGATCCAGCCACCGTAACCCACTATGCCACCTGCTTGCCCCTATCATTCATTCTTTGAGTCATTCACCCTGATTTTAAGAACAGAAGAGGATATAGGGAATATTAATGTGAAGAAATCTTTTTTTAATTCCAAATTTCCTCAGGCTGACAAGAATATTCTTTCAAGATACAGTCTCAAACTTTCTTGAAGGTAAATCAAACTTTCTCTTTACAATAAACCAAAAAGTTTTATAAAAATGTAATTTTTTTATTAGGTTAACCCAACATTTATCAAAATGAAGTCATATTGCTTCATTACTGTTTCCTACCAAATTTATACATTACTTTGTGACTTAATGACATAATCCATTTTCCAGTGCCTGGTACATTTAAAATACCATACAAAATTATATCCTGATGCTTATATAAAGTGAGAATGGCAGTTGCCTGTGAATGCTAAATTAAAACTATGTTTCATGTCAAAATTTCAGCAATACTGTGTTTCATAACCTAACTATATTAGCTTTTAAACACTTAATATATTTAACAACCAAAAAGTACAAAAGAAAACAAGCTCACCGTTAGTAAGTCAATAGATACTTATCATCTTCATGAATGTTATGAAAAAGAAAATAAAAATAGTAGCAGCTGGGTTTACCAACATTGTGCAAAATAGTATATAGAAGTAAGGCAGGGAGTTGTGCCTTAGTTTACATCCAACAGGTTTTTCCTTGAGAAATATTATAATTTCTGACTGATTACAATTAAATAGATGATAGCTCATGTGATGCAGATATTATCTTATGCAAACACTTTATGTTACAACTCTTGGACTGCAGGATGAATGCTGACCCTCCATAAATATACCTTTATTTACACATTACCTCACATTTTCTTGCTCTAAGTTTCTCCTCCCTCAAAATGTATGAACATTCTCCCAAAGCCAAGCAGATCTCTGGTCTGCCCTGTCCAGCGCCCTGACCCTGTCCACACAGCATGGTCTCCAGTATCACTGTAGCCTCACCGTGTTTGCTGCCTGTTACGTTTCGTTCCTGTGGGTCTTGCCTGCCGTATTTGCTCAATATCCACCTTATTTTTGTAACTAGTGTGCATTCCTCAACACAGTGAATTTTTGCCATATTTCTCCTGCTCACACGTAAAGATCAGCCATGATTAAATATATTGGTAATTGCACGTTAGTGGAAGGAGAAGGGTACGTGGAGTCAGGATCAGTACCTGGGTTTTGTTTGTATACTGACTAGCAACATGCCCTGGGATGAAGCGCTTCCCATGCTCTGAGTCTTAGTTTTATCACTTGTGAAGTTGAGGTTATAGTCTATCTGTCTCAAATATTGTCTACACATGAATTGGGTTAAAGGACAATATATGCTTTTAAGTTGTTAAATTACAAATTGATTAACTGATGTTATTAAAGTGCAGTTTTTTCTATTCATAAGTCAGGCAAGTCTAGTTAGATCTAGATCTACCTATGGAATCTAATGACACTGAGAGCAACTGGGTCTCACCCATCCCTCCATCTGCCAGTGCTGTGGGCTGGACCTCCACCTGGCCAGCCATGGAGGTGTCCACAGGGTGACCCGCCAAGAGCAGGGGTAGTTTTCTTTGCAAATGGGTGGTTGAGTAGTAGATTTAAATTATCCTTCCTTTTTAACATGTCTGCTTCCTGGATCCAATGCCTGTTTATGTCATATGATTTACGCTAATTATAAGCATCTACATAGAGTTTGACAATAGTATGTTTCATATTGCTTTCATTGCCCTCTTTGTACACAAGGAATCTATGGGATCGGCCGGTGGTCTATCCCATCCAGAGTGTCTACACTGTAACCATAAGGGGTAGCCAGTGTGAACGCACAGGACCCATCAGCACTGGATAGCTGGGTACTCTGACAGACCTGTATTTGCAGGTGCACTTTGTCAGTCATTGATTCCTGGTTATAGCACGTCTACAGGGAGAGACTTACTTGACTTACTAGAAATGAGACTATAATTTCTACCTAGAAAGGAAATAAATAAATATAAAGCTTTTTCAGGATAACAGAGGGTAAAAAGTTAATACCAATTGATATTCAAGTTCTTTCTGCCTGCCTCTGTCCCCCCAACTTCTAGTAGATCGCTCAGTGGTGTTTCTCCTCTCTCTGATCTCTCTCCTGCCTGTCCTCCATCCTCCTCCCCCCCCTCCCCTGCCTTTCTTGTCTCCGTTCTTCCCTTTCCTTTGTCTTTGTCCTCCTGCCTTACATTTCTTCATGTCACCAAAAAGTGCTGGATTTAAATTTAAAGTAAGCTAAATAATTTTTATCAACTTAAAATAGATGTGAATCCTAACCTACCTGCCTTATGTGGTATGAAAAAAATTCATTAAGATAATAAAAAAAAAAAAAACTTGAAAAATTACGTTTTTACCTATTGACTTCCTTAGTCATGTACTTTACCTGGCATGGTGGATGAGTTTTGAACATAGATGCTGGTACTACGTATCAGTGTGTGTCAATATCACAGAGACTCCATAGCATGAAGGGGAGGATTTCAAAAATACTGAGTCGCTAAAGAATAGAACAGAGATAGCAATTAAAATGTGGCACTTGTTAATAAGTTACTTTTTCTAAGGTGTTAAAATGGAATAGTATGTATGAATTAAATTAGATAATAAGTAAGCATTTATTTGACTTTCTATAAATTATTGTATGAGGCCTTCAAGATAACAATGAACTCCATTTTATAAATAGTCTTTCACAGCCAACTTACCTCTCTAAATGTGATAAGATTCTATTATTATCATTATTTGGAAAAAACTAACTCTTTTTAATGCACATAGAAAAAGCTAAAGAATAAGTAAAAAATAGAATTAAGATTAATTTTTTTCAGTGATCTTGTGATAATGTAATTAAATGACTATTTCCACAGCCTTCTGCAGTTACAAGCATGTTAGAAAGGGGTTTTGTTCATGTAACAGAAATATCAAAATCTGCAAGATCCCACGAATAGCCTGACACCCCAGCCAGATACATGTGTCTGAAACGCAAGCACTGCGGTGTTCTCGGGCACGTCTGTGATGTGATGTGTTTAGAAACACGTGCCCCATGCTAACTCACTTCACTCGTGATTAACCGTTGGTTCACAAGACTGGGAGGCATGTGGGTACAATTTTGGATACCTTCTCTGGGTCACAAACAAAATGTTTAAACTAAAGAAAAATGTCTTTAAATAAGGAAAAGCAAATATGTGCATCTGCTTACAGATGGCACCATGTCATAAGGACTAAGCCAAGTAATTTAAATCCAGAGATGTGGAAATGGGAGGTGGCATTTTCCCTTGATAAAATTGCATCATTTTCAATCACCTCAAGTGGGAATTTCAGGCTAAAGAAAGTATTCAGGTGAGGAATGCCTGATTGGAAACAACTGGGCCAATTCCCTCACCATCCTCACTCCCATGAGAATGAATTTCGGGGATTTCACATGATTTGAGTAAAGTGGAATGTGTTAACAGATATCAACACAATTACTTACAACATCTTCAACTATTAATCGCAGCTTTTTGTAAGAAATAAAACTAAGCAATCTAAAAAAAATCAAACTAGGTCAAATACACACAGAGAATAAAACAGTGGGTACCAGGACTGGGCATGGCAGGGAGAAAATGGGGGAGGCCTAGATCAAGGAACACAAAATAGCAAACACTGAGGGTGAACAAGCCAACTGGTCTACCGTATAGCCGAGGACAACAGCTACTGAGAGCGTGTGTGTTCAGAATTTTTCTAAATAAATAGATTACAGCTGCTCTTGCATAGGAGGAAGATAGGTAACTAAGGTATTTATGTCAATGTGCTACACTAGTTATACCATTTATAGCATTGATTATATGTATACACACACACACACACACACACACACACACACTGCATATTATACATGCAAACAGTGTGTAATAGGTGTATGTTAT
Source organism: Tupaia tana (assembly GCA_026018925.1). Classification (NCBI taxonomy): domain Eukaryota; kingdom Metazoa; phylum Chordata; class Mammalia; order Scandentia; family Tupaiidae; genus Tupaia; species Tupaia tana. The sequence goes on along the minus strand of JAKSZU010000025.1, from coordinate 1,367,514 downwards.
TACCAGGTCATGCCCTAATATGTCCCGAGGCTGGTTCTAACCCAAAGGAAGACTTGCTGCTAGTGGAGAGCTGAAACCGACACAACTAGTTACTTGCAACCCTGGACCTTTCCTCTTCTCAGGCAAAGTGCTGTAGTTTAAGCACAAAAGTCCTTGAGTACTTACCAGCCAGCTATCTTTCCTTCACACTGAGCCCATGCAGGGATCTTGAACACTCCCCTGCACTGATAAAAATGTTCAGGTTGTTGCCCAAGACACTGAAAGAAATTTGCCCTGAGCCAGATTCTGTAGGCTCTTATATGAACTCCACCCCCAACCTCTGGCTGTGGCCACTCTCCTCCAGTTCATCATGAGGGCAGGAGTGACCCACCCTGTAAGTAAGATCTCCGACTGCTCACCCTGGTGGTGGGAGCTTCTTTCTGGATTCTATGACTTTCATATCTATGCTGCTGTGGAGTTGGACGTTATGTTTTATTTAATGTTTGAGGAAAGACAATTACATGCATTTTTAAAAGCTTTTTAATTTAAATTTCTTTTATACATTTAATCACGTGTCGCTTAGCTTATAAAGTGGAATATTCCAACATGTATACATTTCTCATCAGTCCAGTTGAGAATACTATACATGTTATCTTCAATAGATAATAACCCATTTCTTTGTCCCATAAACGCCTTGCCTCTCTATTTTTCTCCTTAATGTCCTTCCTCAGACTCTCCTCCTTGGACTCACCCTCTTCCCACACTGTATCTGGTATCTGTAACCATGTTATATGGTTCTATATCCTCTAGTAATTCAGTTTCGGCCATAGAGTGCAGATACCACACTCCCAAAACTATACTGCAAAGCTATGGTAATCAAAACAGCATGGTACTGGCACAGAAACAGACAGGTAGATCAATGGAACAGAATAGAGTCCCAGAAATGAACTCCCAAACATACAGCCAACTGATTTTTGACAAAGAGTACCAGTCAATCCAGAGAGAAAAGGAAAACCTCTTTAGCAAGTAGTGCTGGGAAAACTGGGTTTCCACCTGCACAAAGATGAATCTGAACCCCTACTTCTCAACATTGACAAAAATCAATGCAAAGTGGGTCAAAGATGTAAACCTAAGACCTAGAACTATAAAACTGCTGCAAAACACTGGGGAGATTCTGGGAGACATTCAGGTAGGCAAAGACTTCTTTAATAAGACCCTAAAAGCACAGTCAGTAATCCCAAAAATAGACACTTGGGATTACACCAGATTAAGAAGCTTCTGCATGGCAAAAGACACAGTAATTAGTGTAAATCAACAGCCCTCAGAGTGGGAAAATATTTTTGTAAACTATGTGTCAGATAAGGGACTGATAACCAGAATACACAAGGATCTCAAGCAGCTGTCCTGAAAAAAGATGATCAATACTATTAGAAGATGGGAGAATGAGTTGAAAAAACCACCCTCAAAGGAAGACATATGAATAGGCAAAAGGCATATGAAAAAAAATTCTCAACATCCCTCTTTGTAAGGAAGATGCAGATCAAAGCTACAATGAGATACCACCTAACCCCAGTCAGAATGACTAAGATTAAAAAGAGAGAGTGCAGTGCTGGTGGGGGTGTGGTGAAAGAGGTAGGAGAGCACTCTCCTACACTGCTGGTGGGGATGTAAACTGATCCAACCACTGCAGAGAACAATTTGGATATTCTTCGAAGATCTACAAATAGAACTAACATATAATCCAGTAATCCCACTCCTTGGTATCTACACAAAAGACAAAAGAATTCTTAATCAGAAAAGTGCTTGCACATCGATGTTTATTGCGGCACTATTCACAATTGCTAAGGCATGGAACCAACCCAAATGCCCACGAACAGAGGAATGGATTGAAAAAGTGTGACAGATATACTCAGTGGAGTACTACTCAGCCATAAAAAAGCAAGATCCGTATCTGAAAGAGGTTTTTTTAGAAAGAAAAGAGAGAGGAGTGGGCAAGAAGTAACGTAGTTGCCATTGTGTATATGGTTGTCCTTAAAGTATTTTTATGAGTTTGGGTCAAACCTGAAACATTTCATTTAAAAATAATTTGGTCTGAGGTGTATTGCTTTAAATAAATGTCTATTTAAAGAAGTAAAGAGAAAGAAGAAAGAAAGAAAGAAGAGAGAGAGAGAGAGAGAGAGAGAGAGAGAGAGAGAAAGAAAGAAAGAAGAAAGAAAGAAAAAAAAAGAAAGAAAGAAAGAAAGAAAGAAAGAAAGAAAGAAAGAAAGAAAGAAAGAAAGAAAGAAGAAAGGAAGGAAGGAAGGAAGGAAGAAAGAAAGAAAGAAAGAAAGAAAGAAAGAAAGAAAGAAAGAAAGAAAGAAAGAAAGAAAGAAAGAAAAAGAAAGAGAGGGAGAGAAAGAGAAAGAAAGAAAAAGTCAGGGGGCTGTAGATGGAAGTGGGCTCTGCTAGAGAGCTGGGAGTTCTTTGGGGTAAGGAGAAGTAAAGAATTAGCAAAAGAAAGATAAAAACAGCCTACCTTTCTGGCAGGAAGGAGGGGGTGCTCTGAGGTTGGGAGAGCTGGGTTGGCTCTGGATCTGGGGCCTGGGCCAGTGAATGGCGCTGCCTCAGCTCCCCTGACTGAGCAGGGGGCCTGCAGATGGAAGTGGTCTCTGCTAGAGAGGTGGGTGCTGGCCCTTTCTCACAGGGGGGGGCTCTGAGGTTGGGAGAGCTGTGCGGGGCTGGGGCTGGAGCTGGGGCCTGGGACAGTGAATGGCCCTGCTTGTTTTCCTGACTGGGAAGGGGACTGCAGATGTAAGTCTAATTATACATATTTATTCCAAACACACTATGAAATTCTACTGTGAATGAAAGAGTATGCTGCCCATTTAACAAAGAACACACAGGACAGGATCAGAGTGTAGAACACCAGAACTGACATGTCAATTTACTATGAAAGAAAGGAGGTGTGAAAAAATGTTCATATGGTGCTTTATTAAGCATACATGCTATTGGAGCAGTTGGTGAGCCAACTGGGAGAAAAATAAAACCAGATGATACAACTCACAAAAAATAAATAAATAAATACATCCTAAATGTGTTAAATACCAGAATTTATATAATAAAATTAAACAGGTTCTAGAAAAATATTTTAAAAGTTGTCTTTGTTCTTTTCTTTACTGAAAGTGGGAGTAGGTTGCCCTTTCTTAATTGTACCATGACAGAAACCATAAAAATGTAGTTAAGATATTTAGGCAATAATAACTTTCTAAGAAAACCAGAAAATAGTCAACTTTGAAACATTTGGTGAAAAAAAAAGGAGTTAAAAACTATGGCAAAATTGTGTATTCATAATAGAATATATAGAACTTCTCAACTGTGAAAACTATGAATATAGGCAGAAATATACTTCAGGAAACCCCAGAAGAGGCAAAGTAGACTAATAAATTTATGGAAAGTAATTTACTCTTACTAACGAGTAAACTTAGGCCCACGTGGGGGCTTAAGAAAACACAGTTCAGACACAGTGCTCAAGTGGGCTGGGAGCACATGGGTGGTCTGGTTCAATTCCTGGTTGCACCCAAAGGCCATGTGTGGTGGCATGAGGGAATACCAGCCGCCTGGGAGGCTGAGGGACAAGGTCACACTGGAGGTTGGCCTGGTCAGTACAGGGAGACTTGGTCTGAAACAGAGCTGGGCAGGGTGGCACACACCTGCAGTCCCAGCTGGGGCCTAAGATAAAAGCACCAGAACTCAGTAAGACCCTGGCTTAAATGTTTGTTATTGTTGTTGACAAGTTGGACGATGGTACAGCAGGAAGACTCAAGGCTCTGTGAGCCTGACCCACGAGGAAGGTTCTGGGCCAGTGTCCAGAGACTTTCCTGATACGCATGTGCCCCGATCATGGGGCCACCTGAGGCTCAGGGTGGGTCACAGCATCAAGACCCTGGGGGGACTCGTTACCCTCTGTCTCTTGTGCATGCATGCACGTGCTCATAGAAAAAATAAATGTAACTTAGAAAAGTTGAAATAATATGGCAGAAACTGAAACACTGGACAATATGAGGCCTGGAGAGCAGCTGTGGTACTAGAGACAGTGTGGGAGGAGGGTGGAGATGGCAGCCGGTGAGAGGGAGGAAGTCAGGGGGAAACAGAAAGAGGTAAGCACTTAAACACAAAATAGAAAATTATCTGTTGAAGATAATAGACATGGTAATATCTTTGATTGGTTCAATATTGTGTGTTTTGGATGGGAAAATCCATTTTGTATGCTGTAATGATATACAGTGAATTAATATAAAATAAATTTAAAAATTAAACAAAAAGGACAACAAAATATCATTTTACCAAAACTTTACAAATATTGGAAATTTGAAATAACTTAGCTATGGCTGCGGTCTGAAGCATCAGTCGACTATGGGTTATATAGTGTTGTGATGATGTATGAAATTTAAATATATTTATATTACATTCAAAACTGAATTAGGAACTTATGAAATGGAAATATATATTCAAGTAGACTTTTGCTTGGTTAATTTTATAATAGCACTCTTGAAAACAAAAAGAAAAATTGGTAAGAATTCGTCAATCATAGATTGGAAAATTGACAATAAGAAACACATGCATTTATTAAACTGAACAGAATACAACTAAAAATAAACGTATATTTGGTTTTAATGTTCAGTATTTCACTATTTTATCAATGCAAAATATAAGGATATTTCTTCCTACTAAATTTATTTGTGGATTGATACAGTTTTATTTACTTATTTATTTTTTTGTCTTTTTTAAACATTTTTAAAATGTACATTTAATCACCGTACATCTTAACTGTGAACAAAATGTCTTTTCAGCATAAATGCAGTGCCTATCATTATATATATTCCCATATACATTATCATCAGTAGGTAACTTCTCTTTCTGTTTCTGCTAGGTGTTTTCCTCGATCCCCCTCCCCCCACCCTCTATATAACCTGGGTAATCCTAATCCACATCAGAGAGGAAACCGTGTGCTTTCAGAGGTGTGTAGTTACACATGCCTACACTTTATTACTATCAGTGTTTGGAATATCTACTTCTCTCCTCACTTCAAGAAATAGAAACACAGGTAATGGTTGTGATCAGATACAGTGTTTGTGAAAGAGTGGAGTCTGAGAAAGGACATTTAGAAGAAAAATAGAGAGAAAAAAGCATTAATGGGACAAAGAAATATGGCATTATCTGCTGAAGATAATTTTATAGTTTTATCAACTGGACTAGGGAAAAATGTACACATGTTGGAATATTCACTTCGCAAGATAAATAACGTGATTTAATGCATGAAAGAACAAGAAAGAAAAAAGAAAAAGAAAAAAAAAGAAATATCTTTGAATAAATTTCTATAGAAACTAAGAAAGGGTTTCTCTAAATTCTAAATGTGCAATTTAGAAGAAAACAAACTTCAAAAAATTTTTCGGGAACCAGCAGTTAGCGTAATGGCTATGTCGCTGGACTCCCACATAGTCGACCGCGGTTCGCGTCCCGGACCCGGTGGCTTAAAACTCACGCCGGGCGCGTGTGCGTGCGTGCCCAAGATCCCGAGAGGAGAATGGAGGAGAAGGGATTGCGGCGTGACCATCCCCCCTGGGGGGTGATTTCTCGCTTTCTGTC
>JAKSZU010000025.1:1127076-1361810 GCA_026018925.1 Tupaia tana | reverse complement strand
TGTTGCTGGACTCCCACGTAGTCGACCGCGGTTCGCATATTTTTAATTAATTTAAATTTACTTTATACATTCAATCACTTAGCTTGCAAAGTGAATTTACCAAAGATTAATAAACTTTATAGCAGTCCAGTTGAGCATAGTATACACATTATCATCAACAGATAATAATCCAATTCTGTTACCCATTAAATGTCTTGCCTCTCTATTTTTCTCCTTAATTTCTTTCCTCACACTCTCCCCCTTCTCCTGCCCTTTCTCACACTGTCTTCATTATCCCTAACCATTTTCCATGCTTCTATATCCTCTAGTCTTTCAGTTTCTGCCACAGAGTGCATCATACAGTCAGTGTGTGTTAAATGGAGACATACATGTCTCTCTTTCCTAGCCTGACTTGCTTCACTCAGCAGTAAATCTTCCATATTCATTTATTTTCTGTCAAATGCCAGGATCTTATTCCTTTGTTATTGCTGAGTAGTACTCCATAGAGTATATGTGCCACAGCTTCTCAATCCATTCATTTGTTCTTGGACATTTGAGTTGTTTCTATTTCTTAACAATTGTGAATAATGCCACAATAAACATGAATGTGCAAGCACTTTTCCAACTGAGCAGTCTCCTCTCCTTTGGGTAGATATCCAGGCGTGGAATTGGTGGATCATATTTTAGTTCTATTTGTAGATCCTTGAGGAACCTCCACATTGATCTCCACAGTGGCTGGACCAATTTACATTCCCATATGCCTTTCTTACAGAGGTGTCTATTCAGCTCTTTTGCCCATTTTAAATTGGATTATTTTAAAAACCAATAGGTGTGATTCTTGAGTTCCCTACATATTCTGGTTATCAATCCCTTGTCTGAGACATAATTTGTAAGTTTTTTCTCTCATTCTGACAGTTGTCTCTTCACTCCAATTGTTGTTTCCTTTGCTGTGCAGAAGCTTTTTAGCTTGATATCATTTCTCTAGTCTATTTTTGGGATTACTGCCTATATTTTAGGAGTCTTATTTAAGAAAGCTTTGCCTACTTCAATGTCGTCCCAGAGGTTTCCTAAGTTTTCTATTAGTCATTACATAGTCCTAGTAACATAGTTTGATCCATTTTGAGTTGATTATTCTTTGTGGCGGGAGATAGCAGTCCAGCATAATTTTTCTGCAGGTGGATAGCCAGTTCCTCCAGCACCAATCACCTACACACTTTTCTTTTCTCCACTGCATTGTCTTGTGCCCTTACTCAAAGGTCAGTTGGCCTTATATTCCGAGGTGATTTCTCGATTCTCTATTCTGTTCCATTGGCTTATGTGTCTATTTTTGTGCCAGTACCATGCTGTTTTGATTACCACCACTTTGTAATATTATTTGAAGTTGGGTAGAGATATTCCTCCTACTTTATTCTTTTTGTACAGAATTGCCTTGGTAACATGGGGTCTTTTGTGATTTCAAACAAATTTTGATTTTTTTAAATGTCACCAGCAATAGGATTGTAATCACATTGAATATGTGAATTAATTGTGTAAAACTGTCATTTCAATTACATTGATTCTTCCTGTCCAATGACAGATGTCTTTTTTCTATTTTTTAAAATCACATTCAATTTCTTTTTTCAGTTTTTTTATAGTAGTTTTGTAGAGGTCTTTCACTTCTTTGTTTAAGTTTACGTCTAGGTATCTTATTTGTCTTGTGACTATTGAAAATGGAATTTCTTTCTTCAATTCTGTCTCAATCTGTTCATTGTTGATGTATAAAAATACTATAGATTTTTGTATAGTGATTTTTGTACCTCATACTTTACTGAGTTCATTTATCACTTCTAGGAGTTTTTCCATGGATTCCTATGGATTTGCTATTTATATACTCATATCATCTGTGAAAAGGTACAGTTTAAGTTCTTTTTTCCTAACCAAATGCCTTATATTTTGCTCTCTTGTCTGATTGCATTGGTTAGAAGTTCCAGGACTATTGTCGAAAAGAAGTAAAGGAAGCAGGCAGCCTGTCTTATTCAAGTTTTTAGTAGAAAGGGATTCAGTTTTTCTCCATTCAGGGTGATATTGGTAGTGGGTCTGCCATATTTGGTTTCAAGTGTGTTGAGAAATGTCTCTTCTGTATCTATTTTTCTGAGAGTCTTGATTAGGAAGTGCTGCATTTTGTCAAATTCTTTTTGTCCATCTATATGAATGATCATATAGTTTGTATCTTGTCTTCTGTAAGTGTGATGTATTATATTTATTGTTTTGCATGTTGACCTATCCTTGCATTCTTTGGATAAAACCTACCTGGTTGAGGTGTATGATCTTCTTAAAGTGATGTTGGATTTGGTTTGGTAGTATCTTGTTGAAGATTTTTGTCTCAGTATTCATCAGAGATATTGGTCTGTCATTTTCTCTTTCTTTCTTTTTTTGTTACCTTTGTCTGCTTTGGGTATCATGTTGATGGAAGCTTCATAAATGAGATTGGGAGAGTTCTTTCTTATTGGACCTTTAGAAAGACCTTGAGGAGAATTTGGGTTAGCTCTTCTTTAAAATTATTGTATAATTCAGAAGTAAAGCTATAAGGACCTGGGCTTTTCTTAACTGGGAGATTATTTATTATTGTCTATTTTATTACTTGTCATTGTTCATTCAGGCTTTCTATTACATCCTGGTTCAGCCTAGGTAACTTGTGCCTGTCCAGAAATTTGTCCATGTCACCTCAGTGTTATAGTTGGTTAGCATATGGTCACTTGTAGTATTTTCCTATAATTTTTTGCTTTTTCTGATATAGCAGTTGTAATATTACCAGGTTTGTTACTGATTTTATTGATCTCATTCTTTCCTCTTTTTTTTCAAATTAGTCGAGTTAATAGTTTTTAAATTTCTTATCCTCTCAAATAACCAGCTTTTAGTTTCATTTTCATTTATTAAAAAATAATTCTTTCAGAGCAGGCAGGTGGCGTGTGGTTAAGGGCACTGGACTCACACATGGCCAACTACTGTTAGAGTCCCGGACCTGGCAGCTTGCTTTCTCACCCTCTCTCTGTCACTTTATCCCTCTCTGGTCAAATTAAAATTCAAAAATAAAGTTAAATAAAAAAATTCTTTTAAAAGTAATAATAATTTTCACTCTCATTTTTGCTTATTTCAGCTTTAATCTCTACTATTTCTTCTTTTATTTATGGATTTTTCTTGTTGTTCCTTTTCAAGTTCCTTGAGATGTGATGATGAGTTATTTATTTGCTGCCTACTATTTTTTTTCTTGTGAGCACTAATTGCTATGAATTTCCCTCTTATGATGACATTCAATGTTTCTCAAAGGTTATGGAGAGTGTTGTGTTCATTATGCTTGGTTTCTATATATCATTTAATTTCAGTCTTAATTTCTTTAGTAGTTCAGAAGTCATTGACGAGTAAGATGTTTAGGTTCCATGTTTTTGTGTATTTTCAAGGCTCTTTCTGTAGTTGATTTCAAGTTTAATTTTATTTTGATCAGAAAATATGATATATACAGTTTCTATACTTTTTAAATTTAGTGGCTTTTTTTTCACCATATCAATCTTTTGTCAATATTTGAAATGATTCCATGAGAAAAACAATATTTTCTAATTGCTGAATGAAATGCTGTATATATGTCTGTCAGGTCTATTTGGATTATGGTATCAATATGTGCCTTTATTTATTGTCTGTCTAGATGACCTGTCCAGTAGTTAACACTGGGTGTTGAAATCCCTACAATTAGTGTGTTGTATGCTGCAGTTTTTATCACTCTTTAGATCTAGCAGTATTTTTTCTTCTTTATTTATGTTTTCATGAAACAACATTTTTCCAGCGCTTCCCTTCAAATCTGTGTATGCCTTTGACCATGAAGTATGTATCTAGTGAGCAACATATACCAGGTTTCTATTATATTAATACATTGAGCTGTGTCTTCTATAGGAAATTTAATACATTAATACAATGTTATTATAAGTATGTGCTGATTTATCCCTGTCATTTTGTCATTCTTTTTTCGGAAAAAAATATTCACATACCTGAGAGAATAGATAAATATAGAATTACAACTTATAATCCTGGGTCTAGGGGTAGCATTTTGCCTGATTTCAGGGGTGTAACAAGTGGATACTACTGAGGAGAAGGAAAAGGATGGCTGCCCCAGAAATGAGAGGCAGGGAGATGTTACTAGGCTCCAGAGACCTGAACACTGGGCCTATACTCATGGATGTTAGCTGGAACCTTCAGAATGTTTATATTGCTCAGCAGTTATAATAACATGCCAGACTTGTTTTCTCCATCCTTTGTTTAATATTAAGCATGCAGATATGGTTTACTACCTGCTGATGAGTATTGATGATGACGTGTATAGTATTCTCAACTGGGCCGATCCGAGACGTATATCATGCTGGGTAAAGTCTCTTTACAATCTAAATGATGTATAACAATTGAATGTATAAATAATAATAATAAATTTTTAAAAAAAGATTAAGCATGCTGGCCCCAATGAGATAAATATTGTCTAGTATCCCGGAGAGCTTTCAAATCATGATTTATTTATTTATTTATATTGGAGAGGTTTTTGCTGTAGGGTGCATGTGCTCGCAAGAAAGAGAGAGACAGAGAAACAGAAAGTGAAAAATCACCCCCCAAGGGGATGGCCACGCTGCAATCCCTCCTCCTCCATTCTCCTCTTGCAATCTTGGGCACACATGCACCTGTGCGCAGTGTGAGTTTAAGCCACCGGGTCCAGGACTCGAACTGCAGTTGACTACATGGAAGTCCAGTGACATAGCCATTACGCTAACTGCTGGTCACTCAAATCTGGTTTTAAAAAAATAAAGCCAATCTGTCGTTAGTCTAATTCTGGGTACTAGGAGATGTAGCAGTGATGATTGGGTTAATATGGTAAAGATTACTCCTTTTTGTGGGTGGGATATTTTAAATACGTATAACATTTTTATCAAATTTACCTAAATCTGAGCAAGCAAATGGGGTAGTGGTTAAGTCGATGAACTTCCACATGGTCAACCCCAGTTCGAGTCCCAAACCCAGTGGCTTGAAACTCATGCCGGAAACGTGTGTGTTTGTGCCCAATATCATAGGAGGAGAATAGAGAAGGGATGGTAGCATGACCATGCCCCCTGGGGGGTGATTTCTCATTTTCCCTTTCACTGTCTTTCTCTGATGAGTGCATGTGTCCTAGGGCAAAAATCTCTAAAAAAAGGAAATTTACCTAAATCTATTTTAATCTACCAAATTTTTGCCAATGTAAGCAAAATTGTGAAAGAAATCAACACAAATAAACATTATTATTATGCATATACTGAATAATGACATATAAAATATAGCCATATAATATAGTTTCTTAAAATATTAGAGTCAATGATGTTGGGATAATCTGAATAAAAATATACATTTATTTTCACACTGTGGCACATCTTGAAAACAGCTAAATGCAGTGCCAGAACTCACCTCTCCTCCTGGCCTAAAGCCAGCCTGTGTCATTAGTGACTCGCCCTCTGCTGTCCGAGCCTCGAGAACGGTCCCAGGTGAACACAGCACAGCAAGCAGACTCTGCATAGTAACCAGGCGGGAGGTGCTGCCTGCTGGTCTCTGTGGGGCCTCTACAACGCCGCGCATAGGGCCGGGTGAGCAGTACCTACGTTTCTCCCGGACCGGGAAGCTACTCAGCTTGCTCACGCGGTGCCTGCAGAAGCGCTGCCCCAACTACGGCCGAAGTCCGCCCACTCGGAGATAATGAAAGGTACTAATCCCAGTCTTGGCTCTGTTTCCCACGGCCACATGGGGGGTGAGCTCTGAGGAGAGTTTGGGAGAACTTTCTTTCACAAACAGATTTGCGTGGAGTCCCCGGACAAGTGACCGCTTGGTCCGACACCGAGGACGGCGGCGGGAGCGCCTTCGTGCACGCGCTCTCTGCAGGAGGGGGCGAGGCCAGGTGGAGGACGGGGCGCCCACGCTGGAGCTCGCCACTGTGGGCTCACGGGAAACTCGGGTCCCCTGACACGGGCCACGCTCACAGCGAGGGCCACGGAGGCCGACGTTCTCTAGACCCGGGTTGAGTGTTTGTTGTTGTTGGGTTATTTTTTTCTTTCTTTTGTTTTGTTTTGCCATGAGTGATGGTAATCTTGGTGCTGTGTCATGTGCGCTGTTTTACCTTCCATGTACTAAGCATGTAGTATGTGTCATCTCGTACATAGCAAACAGCCCAGGACTACTTCTGTTCTACTTTAAAATGTAATCTCAGAGACTCAAATTTACCTACAGAGTTTACATTTCCCCAAGTATGAGAGCTAGAATAAGATCTAGGTTCAAGCCTACACTATCTCCAGTGAACTCGTATGATGAAGCAGAATAAGCCCACCCTCATTTCAAAACAAGTGGGAAAAAAATCTATGCTTTAATGAAACATGTCTTAATCTGGACTCCAGAGTACACTGCTTTGTTCCCAGCTCTGTCACTGGGTCACACAGTAATACAAAACTCTGATTCAGTTGCTCATCTTTATGACAATTAGCCTATATTTGAAAAAACCTGTATCTTCTCTGAATACGTGAATTGCTGAAATACTTTTTCATTATCTAATTTTCTAGAATTATTTATTAAATTTTGTTTATTGTTATTAGTATTTCTTAATTTGGCCAGAGAGAGAGAGAGAGAAGGAAATTGAGAAAGCAAGCCCCCAGGTCTGGAACTTGAGCCACAGTCGGCCATGTGGAGTCATGTGCCTTAACCACAGCATCACCTGCCTGCCCTCATTATCTCATATTCTACTCACATAGAAACAAAATGTGTGGGCAATGAAGTAATGCATTTTGACTTCAACAAATAAGATATATTGAGAATTTCTTGTGAAACTTGGTTAATTTGGGGGGGGGGGTTTGCTTATCGTGCAAAGTATGTATGTTCTCGCTCTTATTTACACAGAAGATTCTATGAACACACCTTTGGAAGCGAAGGGACACTTCTATACTAGGGACATGATGCAAGAGACGTTCATGCATCCTTTCCTTCTTATGCAGGACTCAGTACAGGTTCAAGGATTGTTTCTTTTATTATGAAACAATCAAGTTTTTTTCTGCTTTCTTCTGTGTATAATGTCATTGATGCTGATGCAAAGATTAAAGAATTCTTACTAGAATTTGAAAAAGGCAGCAGGGGGCAGCAAGTGGTTTTGTAGTTAAGGCACTGGACTCCCATATGGCTGACCACAGTTCAGGTCCTAGACCCAGCAGCTTGAAAATCATGCCAGACACATGTGTGTGCACACCCAAAATCCCAAGAGAATAATGGAGAAGGTATTATACCATGGTCATCCCCTCAGAGGGGTGATTTTTCAGTTTGTCTCTCTGTATATACAGTAAGCACATGTACCCTATAGCAAAGAAAAAAATATCAACAACAGGAACTCTCTCCAAATAAGTTACTTCTAGTCATTTCATTAGATGGCTAGAATAAAAGGGGCAAAAATAATTTATTTAAATTTATGGTTCAGAAGAAAATAAATCATCTTCACATTAGTCAAATAGCTATATGGGTGCCAGCTGGTGCCATATGGTTAAAGCGGCTAAACCCCGTGAGGCTGACTATGCGGTTGAAATCTTGGACATATGAAAAGTGGACCTCATGTGTGTCTGTGAGCACACACATACCTGCCCAGACCTCCAGAGGGAGGGCAAAATGGAGGAGAAGGGATTGTGGTGGGACCACTCCCAATAGGGAGAGATTCTCCTCTCTCTCTCTCTCTTTCTCTCTCTCTCCCTCTCTCCCTCTCTCTCTGTTTCTTTTTGGTAAACACACTTGCCCTTGAGCAACAGCTGAGGCTGGCTGTTGTGTCTGGCTCAGGGCTGCATTTCTAGTTAATCTCACATCAAGGATAGGGCATTAGACTATCAGAACAGCAGAATGTGGACTGTCACAGAGTGACAGCATTGCCAATTATGGGAGACACACTGAAATCTGGAACGCATTCACAATATATTGCTTTTTTATTTTTTATATTTAAAAACATCTATTATTATTATTATTTCACATTATTCACTGTGCATCATTACAGCACACCAAATGAACTGACTCATCATGGATACACTGCATATAGGTCTGTCAAAGACATCACCATATACATCATAATCAACAGATTTCTTTCCATTTTGGGTCCTGTAAATGTTTACTTCTTTGTTCTTCCCCTTGATTCCCTCCCTCTCACCCTCTCCATTTCTCACCCTCTCCTCCCCCACTGTCTCCAGTTCCCACAGTGCCCAGCACTCTCCATGCTTTTATATCTTCCAGTCTTTTCTGCCATAGAATGCAGACATTCAGTATATATTGAATGGGGACAGACAGTGCTTCTCTTTCATAGTCTGGATTGCTTAACTCTGCAGTATATCTTCCATATTTGCCCTGTGATCTTTATCTTCATATTTACATTAGGATAATATTCCCCATATCATGTAAAGTTTGCCAGAAAGAGCCTTATATAAACTACAAAAACAGACATGTTCATAAATTTCTCTGCACTAGTAATTGCAAGCATTACACTTTCTACTTGACAATGAGTAAAATACTAATATAAATGATGGACTTCACCATCTGTGCAATATGTTGGTCTCTTTATGGTTCAAATGGCATTTATGAAATTATTTGCTCTCTCAACGTTTCCTTCAAGATTATCAGAGGCCAAATAATAACAGGTCCTTGAAAACTCAGAACCCTGTTGAGAAACTTCCTAAAGTATATTTGGAAATCTACATATGTGATCATTTCTGTTTTCTTTTAAGATATATTTTAGTACTTTCTGTAGGGTATGCACATGTTAGATAAAACGTACCACTGTACGCATTTTTAAGAGCACAGTGGTGTGGCATTAAGGACACCCACTTCACTGTGCAGCTCAGCACCATCACCTCCTTAACCTCATCACCCCTGACTGAAATTGCACACTCTCTCCCCAGCTCCCTCCTGCTCCCTCTGGCCTTTGGCAACCTCCGGTCTGGGTCTGTCCCTAAGGCTTAGACTATCCAGGCATCCCTGTAACTGAACTCATGCGCTACTGGTTTTCAGTGACTGGTCCGTTTCCCTCTGCGTGGTCCTCCTAACGTCCATCCACGTGGCAGCAGGTGCCAACCTTCTTTCCTTTTGAAAGTGGATTGTGATTTCATTGCATGTACACACCACATTGCGTTCACTGGTTCATCTGCGGGTGGGTACTCAGGTCGTTTCTGCCTTTTCCCTATTGTCAATAATGCCGCTGTGAATGTGGTCTTGCAATCATCTGTTTAAGTGTTTGCTTTTATTTTTTGTTTCTTAAGTTTATTTCCTTCATGAGAGAGAGTGGTAGATTCAAGCTCCTTTGACAGGGTCGTCGCACCACGTGTTCCCCACCCTGCTAGTCCCGAGGTCGGAGGCAGACATGGCGCGGCCAGACCCGCCTGTTCATGAAGACTCTGGGGAACCTGGAGCTCTCCTGCACAGCCCAGCTTCACTCAGTGGCCACTGTCGGTGGCTTTTATTTCTTTGGGGTACAAACCTAGAAGTGCAATTGCTAGATCTCATAATAATTCCATGTTCAAGTTTTTGAAGAGTCACCAAGACTTTTCCTACAGTGGTTGTGCCTTTCACACTACCAGCAACACTATACAGGCTTGCAATTTCCCCTAATGCTTGTCAGACATTGCCTACTTTTTGTTTGCTTTTCCTAATAAATTTTCAACAGCATTTCATTGTGGTTTTGAATTGCATTTCCCTAATGCTGAACATCTTTTATGTGCTTATCAATTTGGATACATTCTTTGGGAAATTATTTTTTAATCATTTGTTCATATTTAAGTGTTTTTCTTGTTAAGTTGTAGGAGTTTTATATATTCTGGATATATAAACACTTAGCACGTAAGTGATGGCAACTGTGATTCCCACCCTGCTTTTCCCACTTTCCCGATAGTGAACTTTGATGCACAGAAGGTTCGAATTTGGTGAAATACAACTTCGCTTTTCTCATGCTGCTTGTGCTTTCAGGTTTCATATCCAAGGAATCACTGCCAAATTTGCTTTCATGAAGATTTCCCAGGGTTTCTCCCAATATTTTTGTAGCTTTAGCTCTTACATTTAGGTCTTTCATCCATCTTGACTAACTTTTTCTGTATGGTATAAAGATAGAAGTTCAATTGATTTAATGTGGATATCCAGTTTTCCAGTTGTTGAAAGACTGCTCCTTCCTCATTGAATAGATATGGCTTTCTTATAGAAAGTGATTTTACTTCGCATCCAAGAACTGATTTCTTGTCTATTTTCCCTGGTTCTATGTGGCAGCTCTATGTCACTATCACACTGTCTGATGACTGTAGTTTTTCATAGGGTTTGAATCAGGAGGCGTGAGTCTTCTATATTTTTCAAATTATGTGAGATTGCTTTTGCTATTCAAGATTTTTTTGAGATCCCATATGAATTTTAGTATAGAGTTTTCTATTTCCGAAAGAAAAGGAAGTCATTGGAATTTTGATAGGAATAACATTGAATCTTGAGCTGATGATGGATATTTTTTAAATTATATTTAAAAATTTATTTTATACATTCAATCACTATACATCTCTTAACTTGTAAAGTGAATTTACCCAACATGAATACACTTCACACCAATCCAGTTGAGGATACTATATACATATCATCAACAGATAATAATCCATATCTGTGTCCCCAAAATTTCTTTCTTCTATTTTTCTCCTTATTTTTTTCCTCATACTCTCCCCCTTCTCTCACCCTCTTCCCATACTGTCTTCAGTATCCATAACCATCTTCCATGCTTCTATATCCTCTAATCTTTCAGTTTCAGACATAGATTGCTGACGGTTGGTATATATTAAGTGAAGACATACTATATCCTTCTTTCATAGCCTGGCTTGCTTCACTCAGCAGTAAATCTTCCATATTCATCCACTTTCTATCAAATGCCAGGATCTTGTGTGTGTTTGTGCGTGTGTGTTTATGACCGAATAACATTCCATAGAGTATATGTGCCACAGTTTTTCTTTTTTTTTTTTTTTTTCTTTTGCTATATGGTACATGTGCTTCCAGAGAGACTGAGAGAAACAGAGAGAGAGAAAGAGAGAAATCACCCCCCAGAGGGGGGTGTTTCAATCCTTTCTTGCTTCATTTCTTTCTTGCTTCAATCCTTTCTCATGCTTCAATCCTTTCTCCTCCATTCTTCTCTCAAGATTTTGGACACACATGCACAATCACTTGGCGTGAGTTTTAAGCCACCAGGTCCAGGACTCAAACCACAGTTGACTACGTGGGAGTCCAGCTACATTGCCTTTATGTCATCTGCTGACCCCATGAAACAGTTTTTCAACACATTTATCTGTTCATGGACTTTTGGGTTGGTTCCCTATCTTAAGCTGCTTGAGTTCCCTGTGTATTCTGGCTATCAGTCCTTTATTTGAAGCATAGTTTACAAAAATATTCTCCCATTCCAAGGGTTGTCAATTCACACTAATTACTGTGTCTTTTGCTGTGCAGAAACTTCTTAATATGATGCCATCTCATTTGTTTATTTCATGGATTATTCCCAGTGTTACTAGGGTTGTGTGTGTGTCTTATTTAAGAAGTTTTTGCCTACTGAATGAATCCCAGAGTTGCCCCAGTGTTTTCCACCAGTAGTTGTTTTTTTATTTTCTAAGAGTTATTGTATGTAACTTTATTTATTTATTTAAATTTGACCAGAGAGGGACAGAGTGGGGTGGGTGGTGGGAAGTGAGAACGTAAGCTGCCAGATCTGAGACTCAAACCACCGTCAGCCATGTGGGCATCCAGTGCCCTTAACCATCACACCACCTGCCGGCCCCTCCACCAGTAGTTTTATAGTTTGAAGTCTAAGATTTAGGTCTTTGATTCACTTTGGTATTACTGACATCTTAATATTGTTGTCTTCCAATCCATAAATATGGGATGCATTTTCAGGCATTCATACCTTCTTTTTTTTTTTTTTTTTTTTTTTTTTTTTTTTTTTTTTTTTTTTTTTGCTCTTACCTACATTTTGTCATTTTCAGTATACTAGCCTTTTACCTCCTTGTAAGTATTTTATCCCTTTTTGCTGCTATTGTAACTGAATTTTTTTTTCACAATTTCCATTTCAGATTGTTTCATGTTATTCAGATTGGGTTAACTTTTAAATGTTTTCTTATCTAAGTTCTCTGGCTAGACTTACACTAAAAGGATGAATAAAAGTTGTGATAGTGGACTTTCTTGTACCAAATCTTGGAAGGAAATTTCCAGTCTCCTATTATTCAGTATAACATAGATGAGAGGTAGATCTTTAACTGTGACGCTTTATATCACTTCCATGTTTTCTTCATGTAATTCACACACATCATTATCGATAGTCCACAGGATAGAAGTGTGGTCCAATAACCAGCTCTTTCCAATCCCAAAGGCAAAGTCTCACATTATTTAACAGAGTTTGGCCTGTTTTTCCATATATATTGATGTTATTGAGAGTTTACAGAAAATGTATTCAAGGAGACAGAATTGGAAAGATATTTTCATTTTATTTATTTATATGGTTTGAATACAGTAGCCCATACATTTTAGTTATGAGAATGCTTTTCTTTGGCAACATTGAATCCATTATTATTTTGCTCCATATGTCTTAAAGAATGTTCATCAGCATACATGAGTCTTTTCATGTTAATTTTTTAATTTTTAAAATGTCAATCTTTTTATGTTGTTACTTCTATTTTCTTTTCTTTCTGGTAAACTTTCCCTACTTGGTCTTTGCAAACATTTTATTTGTATTTGTTTATTTTTTGTAGAGGTTTTTTGCCATAGGGCACGTGTGCTCTCCAAAATCTTCTCCCGGGATCTTGGGCAACCATGCACATGGGCTAGTGTGAGTTTCAAGCCACAACCTTTGGGACTAGAACTGTAGTCAGCAATGTGGGAGTCCAGTAATGTAACCAACATGCCATCTGGTGCCTCCAATATGCTTTATCAATGATTGTATTGCTAATTTTCAAGAGTTATTCCCTGTCACGTTCTTTTTTAAAGCTAGTATTTATTTTGTATATTTAATATCTAACACTTTTCTGAAGATGTTATTTATGAAATTATTTTATTTATGCATTTTTATATTTTTAACTCAGTATACAAATGTGTGTACAAATGTATGTATGTGTGTTTGTGTGTATGTGCCCTTGCTTGTATGTGCACAGTGTGAATCTTACTCTTTCATGTTGTTAAACTTCTTCTCAAGTCTGAGGCCTTTGGCGCTAGAATAATATTTGTCCAAACTACTATAGCTCTTCAGAACACCATGCAATGTCACCCACTGGCCATCATCCGTACACACAATTCTCTCGCCAAACGTGTCCAGTAAAGCCTGGGGATGTTATACCATTTTTCTTTCCTTTTTCTCTTTTTCTATTTAGATGATTAAGTATTCTCTTATCTAAATTCTAACATGGTATATAGAAATTCAGGTAAAGTGTTGGCTCTAACTAGAGCTTTCCAAATTCAGTAAGAAGCAAGAGAGAATCTAGTATGGTGAACAAAAAAAGTCAAGGGCATGAAATAATTTGATTTTGTACAAGATAAACCTGGCAGTAAGTTGGGTATTTTTTTCATTTTTTATACATTCAATTACCTTTTTTAGCTTACAAAGTGAATATTTCACTATGTGAACATTTCTACCTAGTGAGTTGATTAAATTATAAAATATCTTCAACAGATAATAAAACATTTCTTTGTCCTATTAATGCTTTACCTCCCTATTTTTTCTTCTAAATGGCCTTTCTCAGGCCCTACTCTTATACACATGCTATATCTGATATTTACACCCATTTATTGTGTTTGTATATCCATTAGTCAATCAGTTTCAGTCATAGAGTGCAGACACTCAGTATATATTAAGTGGGGAGATATAATGTCTCTCCTTCATATCCTGACTCAGCAGTAAATCTTCCATATTCTTCTACTTCCTGGCAAAAACCAGGGTTTTGTTATTTTTATGGCTGAATACTATTCCATAGAGTATATGTGCCACAATTTTTCAATCCATTCATCTGTTCGGGGGCATTTGGGTTGATTCCATGTCTTAGCAATTGTGAATAGTGCTGCAATAAACATTGATGTGCAAGCACTTTTCCAATTAAGAATTCTTCTGTCCTTTAGGTAGATACCAAGGAGTGGGATTGCTGGATCATAAGGTAGTTATATTTGTAGATTTTTGAGGAATCTCCAGATTGTATTACAAAGTAGCTCGACTAATTTACATTTCCACCAGCAGTGTAAGAGAGTTCCCCTTTCACCACACCCCTGCAAACACTTATCATTTTTTGCTTTTTTAGTCTTAGTCATTCTAACTTTGGTTAGGTGGTATCTCATTATCGTTTGGATCTGCATTTCCCTTATGATGAGGGATGTTGAGCATTTTTTCATATACCTGTGGCTATTAGTATGTCATCTTTTTTTTTTTTTTTTTTTTGAGAGGTTTTTCGCTATAGGGTGCGTGCGCTCACCAGACAGACAGAGAGAGACATAGAGACAGAAAGTGAGAAATCACCCCCAGGAAGTAGAAGAATATGGAAGATTTACTGCTGAGTCAGGATATGAAGGAGAGACATTATATCTCCCCACTTAATATATACTGAGTGTCTGCACTCTATGACTGAAACTGATTGACTAATGGGGATGGTCACGCCGCAATCCCTTCTCCTCCATTCTCCTCTCGGGATCTTGGGAACGCACACACACGTGCCCAGCGTGAGTTCTAAGCCACCGGGTCCAGGACGCTAACTGCGGTCAACTACGTGGGAGTCCAGTGACATAGCCATTATGCTAACTGCTGGTTCCCGTATGTCATCCTGAGAGAGTGTTCTTCTCAACTCATTCTCCCATGTTTTAATAGGGTTGATCATCTTTTTTTGGAACAGCTGCTTGAGTGCCTTGTGTATTCTCGTTATCAGTCCCTTATCTGATGCATAATTTACAAAAATATTTTCACATTCTGAAGGCTGTGAATTCACACTAATTACTGTGTCTTTTGCCATGCAGAAATTTCTTAGTCTGAGGTAATCCCACTTGTCTATTTGGAGGATTATTGACTGTGCCTTGGGGGTCTTACTTAAGAAGTCTTTCCCTACCCCAACGTCTCCCAGAGTTTCCCCTGTGTTTTCTAGGAGCAGTTTAAGAGTTCGAGGTCTTAGATTTAGATCTTTGATCCACCTTGACTTGATTTTTGTCAGAGGTGAGAGGTAGGGGTTCAGATTCATCTTTCTGCAGGTGAAAATCCAGTTTTTGCAGAACCATCTGCTGAAGAGGTTTTCCTTTTCCCACTGGATTGACTGGTACCTCTTGTCAAAAATCAGTTGACTGTATGTGTGGGGATTTATTTCTGGGGACTCTATTCTGTTCCATTGATCTGCATGTCTGTTTCTGAGCCAGTACCATGCTGCTTTGATTACCACAGCTTTGTAGTATATTTTTGGGTCAGGGAGTGAGATGTCGTCCACTCCAGTTTTCTTGTGTAGAGTTGCTTTGGCAATATGGGGTCTTTTATGATTCCAGAAAAATTGTATGATTGTCTTTTCTAGATCTGTGAAGAACGTGTCCGGTACTTTGATTGGCATTGCATTAAATATGTAGATTAATTTGGGTAAAGTTGTCATTATGATTATATTAATTCTTTCAATCCAGGAATATGGGATATCCTTTCACTTTTTTGTGTCATTTTAAAATTTTTTTTAGCTTCTCATAGTTTTACTTGTGGAGGTCTTTGACTTCTTTGGTTAGATTTATTCCCAGGCATATTATTCTTTTTTTGGCTATAATAAATGGAGTAACTTTGCTCAGTTCTCTCAGTCTCCTTGCTGTTCCAGTATAGAAATGCTATAAATTTTTGTATGTTGATTTTTGTACTGTGCAACTTTACTGTATTCATTTATTACTTCCAGGAATTTTTTTCATGGATAACATTGGGTTCTTTACTTATACAGTCATATCATCTGCAAATAGAGATAATTTCACCTCTTCTTTTTCTACCTAAATGCCTTTTATTTTATTCTCTTTTCTGATTGAATTGGTGAGGACTTCCAGTACTACAATGAAAAGGAGTGGAGATAGTGGTCATTCATGTCTTGTACCAGTTTTTAGTGGAGAAGCTTTCATCTTTTCCCTATTCAGAATAATGTTAATTATGGGTTTTTCATAGATAGCTTTTATTACATTGAGGAATCACCCCCTCTATGCTAATTTTGCTGAGTTTTAATCATGAAGGGATGTTGTATTTTATCAAATACTTTTTCTGCATCAATTGATATGATCACATGGTATTTATGAACATATTAATATGGTGTATTATGTTTCTAGTTTTGTGTATGTTGAGCCAACCTTGGATCCCTGGAATAAATCCTACTTCGTCATAATGAATAAACTTTCTTATATGTTGTTGGATCTGATTTGCTATTATTTTGTTGAGCATTTTTGTGTCTATATTTATCAGATATATTGGCATATAATTTTCCTTCCTTGTTATGTTCTTGTCTGTTTTAAGAATAACGGTAATGGAGGCACAAACACAGGCCCATCCTGAGATGGCTACCGAATTTGAGCTATGAAATATTGCTTTCAGGAACTAAAAATGAAGATCTTCTGTTGAGACTTCTCCCTCGAGATTCACTCCTAGAGAAGCACAAACCCAGGCCCATCCTGAGATGGCTGTTATATCTTTCTCTCTGTCTCTGTGTGCGCTCAATGGAGAGACAGACATAGACAGAGAAAGCAAAAAAATCACCCAATTGGGGGATGACCATGCCACAATTCCTTCTCCTACATTCGCCTCTTGGGATTCCAGGCACTCACATACAGAAACCTGGCATGAGTTTTAAATGGCTGGGTCTGGGACTCAAACCGCAGTCAACTGTGGGAGTTCAGCAATGAAAATGCTACATGATCTGTTGATCCCCATGTGTCACATTTTGTGTGTCCATTCATACACTGATGAATGTTTAGGTTATTTTTAATTTTTGAGCAATAATTCTGCTATGGATATTGGTGTACAACTATCTTTTAAGTCCCCAATAGTATTTTATATCTTTAAATATTTCCAAGAATTTGATTAATGAATTGATCCAGAATTCTGAATTTCTCTTGTAATCTAAACCCTTCAGTGAGATTTTGAGAATTAATTATTTTTAATGTTATAATTTAAATTTTTCCTCAAGAGTGCCTCTTAGGTTCTTATACAAGTAGTTTTATTCTCAAAGGAATTTGTTTTTCTCTTTGGAGTTTAAAAAATAAAAGAGATGCCAGTTCCAAAGTGGAAGTGGCTGCCCCGTCAGGGCCTCACAAAGTAACTAGCACTCCTGGCACTGCAAATTCAGGGACTGATATTTTCTCACTCACCTGTATTCATCATCCTTTCAAAGGCTTAACAGTACACTCTTTGGTGTATAATCCAGCATACCAGTTTTACTAATGTATAGTGAATGCTATATTCATAACTATTCACTAAGCAGAACAGGAGTCTCCTGTCATTTATACTTTGCTTTGTAGGAATTAAGATCAGAAGACTGATGCCATGAGGCTGAGGACAAAAGTCTGACTCTTCTTTTTCTCAAAAGTAAAACAAAAACAAAAACAAAACAAAACAAACAAACAAAAAAACTCTTCCAAAGGGTCTAGGGGAGAGTCACACACACAAGTATTACCAGATCATTTTTTCCCATTGACAACAATATTCTTTCTACATCCTGTCCCTGGCATAGTATCTTTGAGGTGTATATTAAAACCTTTACAGTGTATTCTTAAGTCCCTTCCCAGGACACAGATCTTCCCTTCCAATCACCAACCTAAAAATTGTGGAACCCACCTATAAAATACAAGCCCCCGCTCCCTGCTCCGAGATGTCCTACCCTCTTGGGCCAGACCAATGGTAAAACTCTTTCCAAGCCTTTGTCCCTTGCTTTCAAAACCAAATAAAAGGACACCCTGTATCTGAGAACCCCGAAAAAGTCATGTTTACCTTTCTCTGGGTCAGTCACACATACTGAAGTTTAGAAATAAACCACACTATTATTTCTGCAGAGTTGGTTATTTCTGTCGACAAGGCAGATGTTGCTCTTCATTAAGTCACAGTAGTGAGGTACAACAGCTCCGTTACACAGATTCATTTATCAGGGGAACTAGAGCATTTGGGTGACTGGTCTTTTCTGGTCAAATATATTAAAAAGCCTTTTTTGTTAATTTCAAATAAATTAATCCCATTTTATTAGCATACTTTTATACAAATAACATGTTGATAAAGGAGCTTTCTGTGAGTGAGAGAGCCAGGGGACATCCCCCTGACATAAATGTCAAGAGTGGAAAACATTTAAGAGTATTCAAAACTTAATAAACTGGTTCAAAAATAATAAAGGGCCCAGCCATGGTATTACATGCTGGCAGTCACTGCTGCTTTGTAGGCAGAGGCCACATGAGAGTCCTAGGTTCATTTCCTCACCCACCCTACAAGCTGGACATGATGGTGTATGCCATTAGTCCCAGTAGGAGGCTCAGTAGGAGAATTGTAACATATGGAAATCCTAACCAAAAAAAAGTTAGGGATTCTTTGCATATTCCATGCAAATGCATTAGAAATATGACAGAACTATTAGCCCCTTTGAAGTCTATTTTGGGAATTAAAAAATATAATAAAATGCAGGCAGCGTTAGCCCCTATCTTTTCCAAAAGCTTCTCTTCTCTTGAAACCTTAGGCTAGAGACTTCCTGAGTGAATAGATAGTATGGATACAATTTTGAACTGAATAATCTGGACTGAGAAAAAGAGATAGCAGTGATGGACCTCAAGATTCCAAATATAATTGAGTGTTCTCTGAAAGGAATTTAAGATGTTGGGGTCAGCAGATGTCATGGTGGCTAAGGAGCTGGATTCTCACATGGCCAACCACAGTTCAAGATTTGAACCTGGGGCTTACTTTGTCACTTTCCCTCTCTCTCCCTCTCTCTCTGTCTCTCTCCTGTCTCTCCCTAGTCAAAATTAAAAAAATGATAATAAACAAAGTTAAATAAATCTTTAAGGGAAAAAAAGAACAACGTCTATAAGATCAGATTTGTGTGGAAAAGAAAATGGTTCAAAAGAAAACAAGGGCAAGCAATTGCTCATCTGACCCTTGTGGGAAAGTTTGGATTATAAAAGAAAGACAACATGGTGCGGCGCAGCTCCGGCTCCCTTTTCTCCTTGCTGGGCGAGAGGTGTCTATGGGGCACCCGCCGCTGCCGCTGCCACTATTGCCACCGCCACCGCCGCAGGGAGCTGTCTCTATGGCGAGGAGGAGGAGGAGGAGTGCGAACTCAGCAACACAAGTACATAAGTAAAGGATAAAGTATTTTATGAAGCACATCTTCAATCAAGTATCACATTTGATGCTTGGCATCTAGACTCCCTTGTGCCCTCACTATGCCAGCAGCAACTGTAGATCATAGCCAAAGAATTTGTGAAGTTTGGGCTTGCAACCTGGATGAAGAGATGAAGAAAATTCGTCAAGTTATCAGAAAATATAATTACGTTGCTATGGACACCGAGTTTCCAGGTGTGGTTGCAAGGCCCATTGGAGAATTCAGAAGCAATGCCGACTATCAGTACCAACTGTTGCGGTGTAACGTAGACTTGTTAAAGATAATTCAGCTAGGACTGACGTTTATGAATGAGCAAGGGGAGTACCCTCCAGGAACTTCAACTTGGCAGTTTAATTTTAAATTTAATTTGACGGAAGACATGTATGCCCAGGACTCCATAGAGCTGCTAACAACATCTGGTATCCAGTTTAAAAAACATGAGGAAGAAGGAATTGAGACCCAGTACTTTGCAGAACTTCTTATGACATCAGGAGTGGTCCTCTGTGAAGGGATCAAATGGTTATCATTTCATAGTGGTTATGACTTTGGCCATTTAATCACTGACATGATGCCAAATGTAGAAGATTCCAGACCTGACCTCATTGTGACAGATTGCAGTCAAAACACGGCAATATGAAAGCACTGTATAAAATTACTCTCAGGCTATGTATATAAGGTCTATTTAAAACAGAAATGAATTGCATGTTTATCCTTGGGTCTTATCTTCAAGAGACCTCATTATCTATATGCACATGTTCTAAAATCTGACACATTCTAATACCTGACATCTAAAACACTTTGGTTCCAAGCATTTTGTGTAAGAGATGCTTAGCCTGAACTCCTAATAAATAACATTTTTAATACAGAAAAGAGTCTCCAGGGAACCAGCAGTTAGCGTAATGGCTATGTCGCTGGACTCCCACGTAGTTGTCCGTGGTTCGCGTCTCAGACCCGGTGGCTTACAACTCACGCTGGGCGTGTGTGCGTACGTGCCCAAGATCCCAAGAGGAGAATGGAGGAGAAGGGATTGCAGCGTGACCATCCCCCCTGGGGGGTGATTTCTCGCTTTCTGTCTCTATGTCTCTCTCTCTCTTTCTGGTGAGCGCACGCGCCCTATAGCAAAAACCTCTCAAAAAAAAAAAAAAAAAAAAAAAAGAAAAGAGTCTCCAGATTTTAAGAAATAATTTTCTTTTAAAACTTTTTCAAAGGCTAAGGATGAAAATGAACAACTTTTAAAGAAACTTACTGAGTTAAAACAATCCCTGGAATATAATTTGGATCAAGAAATTAAGAAAAATGGTGAATTAGAAAAAGAGATAATTGGGTAAGATTTTAACATTTCAGATGATTTTAAATATTCGTTAATTGATTTAACTATGAGTTTACTTCATTCTTCTAAGACCTAAATACAAATTCATTGTATATGAGCACTTTCATAATTAAAAACTATTCTATTTTAAAATTTACTTCAGAAGTTCATAGTACAATACAAAACTGGTTTTGAATGTGGAAATATTATACTTACTCTTTAATGGTTTTGAAAATGGTAGCAATAATGGCTTTATAATGTCACCTGCACTCTTCATCATCTCTCTTGAATTTTTATTTCTGAAGATATTTTTACTCTGGTAACTTTTTTTCTTATTTTGTCAGTGTCCTTCCCCTTGCCAGAGAGAGGCAGAGAGAGGGAAAGTGAAAAAGTACACACCCCAGAAGAGACAGCTGCACTTCAACAAACCCCTTCTCCTCCACTCTTCTCTCAGGATTCTGGGTACACATGCACTCATGCCTGGCATATTTTCTGAGCTGCTGGGTTCAGAACTCCAGTCCTGCAGACAGCCATGTGGGATCCAGAAGTCTTAACCACCACACTATCCCATGACTACAAAATTATATTGATTGACCTGTATTTTCATTGTGCCTCTTTCTTTTTTTAGTTATAAAAATATTCATGGAAATTTACTCATTTTCCGTGAGTATGAGGTATACATGTTATTAAACTTCTCTTTGTTTAAAAAGATTTAGGCACACATGTATATAATATATATATATATATATATATATATATATATTATATATATATATATATATATATATTGTATATACACAAACATGTATATATTTTACATAGGTATCCTACATAGAAAATATGTATATTACATAAAGAAGAATAAAATGAACAGTTGTATTTCTACCATCCAGTTTTTTTTAAGTGCAATGTCTCTCTGTGTCTTTGAAACATCAAACAAAGATTTTTTTTTATATTTATTTGCCCAGTACTTCAGTTTAATTGACAATTCTAATCAATTATTTCCCTCTCATTTAACTGTCGGTGGACACCAACATGTATTTTTGTATCTTTTTAAAATATTTCTAAGTAAGTGTGGTTTTACTCTTCTCATTCCATAATGATCTCTGGATTATAGCTAATGTCTAATATTGGAGTGTTTTATATAAATATTACCATACTAAAATAAATGTTTTATTTATAAGAACTTGGTATATGGTAACAATATAAGTTCTTCACTTACAATATAGCATAAAAATTTTCTTATTATTTACCCAAGATTAAAATTTTGTTAGAATGCTTTTAAACAATGTTATGTTGAAATGAATGAGAGAAGATTGTCATTTATAGATTGTTTCTCTTCCATAATAGAACGTAGTATCTGTTTAAATGGTTATTAAATCTTTACTCTTAAAAAAGCTTGACTTAGCTCATCCTGAACATTCCCACAGATTTAAGCAACTCTTGGAAATGACAAAAAAGAAATTAAATAAATATGAAAATAAAGAAATTAGTTTCCAAGAAGATTTAAAACCTAGTGAAACTGAAATGGATATTCAAGTTAATATGCAAAAACATAAGGTAATTTTTTTTATCAGTTTTGGGACAAAAAAAATCACTAAATTTTGGGAAGTAGAAATATCTCAGTGCTTTGAGCAGTGAAATAAAGATTTTTCTTTTAATTTTATAGAAATGATACCAGTGAAGAAGATACCTTTAAATATTTTTATTTTGGCACAAAGTCCACCTACAGGCCTCTGTCCAGCAAGGGATATTGAGGGAGGGTCATCTCTGACCCTCACCTCACTTCCAGACTCCCCAGCCCAAGACCCCACCTCCTAGACAGTCCTCTCCTGGCAGCAGGCACAAGGTCCACCTACAGGCCTCTGGCAAAATCCTTATTTCTTTTTCCTTATTTCTCTCTGTTGTCTTTTATTTTGTCTCTTATTATCCTCTCCTCTTCCTTTTTTACACTGCCAGAGGGATTAGACAGGTCTAGAATCAGATATCTGAAATCTCATAGTAAGGTAAGTGTCTCTGGGATCCTCCCTTGTACTGATCCACATGTGAGAATGGAGATACTGCTTTTTAGATGTAAGAATAAAATTAAACTGTGCCTATCCTGTTTTGTAAAGATAAAGTTTAACCTTTGCCTTTTTGCTTCTGTACTAAAGATGATGCCACCCTCATGATAAACTGCTAAGTTGTAAAAGCCCGAGGCAATTTGCTAGCTCCCTGTAAAAAGCTCCTTATCTTACTTCCTCATTCTTTCCTCCCCTCACCCGACAGACTTGTGTCTATATAACCTGAATGCCCCTTTGTTCGGGGCTTCACTCACTGTCATGTCTTGTACGACCAAGAGTGGAGTCCTAGTGCGCTAGAAATAAAGCCTCTTGTACTGTACATCAAGAACCGACTTTTGTGGTTGATTGGGGTCACTGTAGTACTCCCTGGACACGGAGGATCAGCTGGTTATCGGCTGGAACCTTTCATAGACACCTCAGTAGAGTTCAACTCTTGAGAGCACATTGGTAAAAATAACAGAAGAGAGACTTCAGCAAACATCTATCCCCAGTCAAAAGGAAATACTCTTACTCCTAGTGGGAGAAACGTTCCCCCAAGAGGTTTTCAAAAGGCTAGAAGTAGAAAAAGAGCCTCAGGTCTAAATAAACAAGGAAATGTGTCTCCAACAAAGGAAAACTTCCCTCCATGTCCCGTAAATATGGAGGACGTTACCAAAATTGCAGACAAAGAATTTCGAACATTTCTAGGGGCCAAATTCTGTGAGTTGGAACAGAAAAGAGACAATGAACTACAGGAAATTAGGAAGTCCTTCCAGGATATGAAAGAAGAAATGGATACTCTGAGAAAGAATCAGGTGGAACTATTAGAGATAAAGTCTGTAATACAGGAAATCAAAAACTCACTGGAAAGTATTAAGAGCCGATTAGACCATGCTGAAGATCAAATCTCCGATGTAAAAGATAAAACCTCTGACCTAGAAAAAAACACCAAAAAGATCGAGAAAATAACAAAAAACCCCACGAGGATAATATATGAAAAATACTAGACTCCATTAGACGCCCAAACATCAGAATAATTGGCATCCCAGAAGGTGAAGAAACTAATAACAGCATGGAAAATCTATTTCATGAAATCCTGGAAGAAAATTTCCCAAGTCTAGAGAGGCACTCAACCATCCAGACCCAAGAAATACAAAGGACCCCAAATAGAACCAACCCCAGAAGATCTTCCCCAAGGCACAGCTTAGCCAGGCTGTCTAAGGCCAAAGATAAAGACATGATACTAAAACTGGCAAAAGAGAAACAAGAAGTAACTTACAAAGGCCATCCCATCAGGCTAACACCAGACCTCTCATCAGAAACAATGCAAGCAAGGAAAGAATGGGAAGACATATTGAAAGTGCTAAGAGAGAAAAAGTTTCAACCAAGACTATTATATCCTGCAAGATGATCTTTCATATGGGAAAAAAAAGATTAAAATATTCGCAGACAAACAAAACTTGAAAGAATTTGCCAACACCAGACCAGCTCATCGAGAAACCCTGAAGAAAGTACTGTTCCAGGAAAACGAAAGAATCAACAGCCAGAAACAAAGAAATAACAGGCAACAAAGACAATGGCCAACTTAAACATCGGTACAGATCCTATAACATCAATAATAAAACTGAATGTTAATGGATTAAATTATCCAATAAAGAGACACAGACTGGCTGAATGGATAAAACAACAGAAACCCTCTATCTGTTGCCTACATAAAACCCACCTCATGGAGAAAGAAATACATAGACTAAAAGTGAAGGGTTGTAAAAAAGTTTGCCATGCAATTGGGAAACAAAAAAGAGCTGGAGTTGCAATACTAATTTCTGACAAAATAGGCTTTAAAACAAACACCGTTTGAAGAGACAAAAAAGGGCACTATATTGTACTAAAAGGCTCTATAGACAAAGTAGATATAACGCTTATAAATATCTATGCACCTAACACAGGAGCACCCAAATATGTGAAGGAAAGACTGTTAGATTTAAAAGGGTAGATAAACTGCAACACACTAATTGTTGAGGATCCCAACACCACATTATCCCTTCTGGACAGATCTTCTAGGCAAAAAATATGTAAAGAGATAAAGGATCTAAACGATACCATAAATCAATTGGCCTTAACTGACATCTATAGAACTTTCCACCCAAAAACCATGACATATAGTTTTTTCTCACCCCTACATGGAACCTTCTCAAAGACTGATCACATCATAGGACAAAAAGCAAGCCTCTACAGATTCAAAGGCATAGAAACTATATCCATCATCTTCTCTGACCATGATAGAATTAAACTTGATTTTAATTTTAAGAGAAGTCCTCAAAAATACCTAAAAACATGGAAACTAAATAACCTACTCCCGAATGACTCCACTACTACCAAAGAAATAAAGACTGAAATCAAAAGATTCATGGAAGCCAATGACAATGAGGACACGAGTTTCCATAATCTTTGGGACACTGCTATAGCAGTCATAAGAGGGAAGTTCATAGCAATTAGTGCACATAAGAGGAAGATGGAAAGAAGGCTAATGGATCACCTAATATCATGCCTCAGAGAATTGGAAAAGCAGCAGCAAAAAAAATCCAAAAAATTCCAGGAGAAATGAAATAATAAAGATCCGAGCAGAAATAAATGAAATAGAAAATAAAGTACTATACAGAAAATAAATGAAAGTAAAAGCTGGTTCTTTGAAAGGATAAAAAAATCAATACACCACTATTGAGACTTATTAAGAAGAAGAGAGAAAGGATCCAGGTGAATCAAATCTGCAATGAGGCTGGTTACATAATAACAGACATAGTAGAAATTCAAAACATCATTAGAGGATATTTTGAACATCTATATGCTAAGAAACAATACAATCTGGATGAGATGGACAAATTCCTGAACAAATATAATCTACCAAGAATGAGCCAGGAGATATAGGAAGTCCAAATAGACCCATAACAAGCCAGGAGATTGAATCAGTAATAAATGAACTCCCAACAAAGAAAAGTCTTGGCCCCGAAAGATTCAGCTCTGAATTCTACAACACTTTCAAAAAAGACTTAACTCCCATTGTGCTCAAGTTATTTCTAAAGATCCAAATAGGTGAATCTCTTCCTAATTCATTCTGTGAAGCTTCTATCACCCTCATCCTTAAAACAGATAAGAACAGGACAAGGAACAAAAACTATAGACCAATATTTCTAATGAACATAGATGCAAAGATTGTCAACAAGATACTAGCAAACCGTATTCAACAACTTATAAAAAAGATCATACACCATGATCAGGTAGGTTTTACTCCAGGAATGCAAGGTTGGTTCAACATACACAAAACCATAAATGTAATACATCATATCAACAGGAGTAAAGATAAAAAACATATGGTCATATCAATTGATGCAGTAAAAGCATTCGATAAGGTACAACATCCCTTCGTGATCAAAAACCTCAGCAAAATCGGCATAGAAGGGCCATTTCTCAATACAATAAAAGTCATCTATGAAAAACCCATAGCGAACATCATCGTGAATGGAGAAATGCTGAAAGTTTTCCCACTAAACACAAGAACAAGACAAGGATGCTCACTTTCTCCACTCCTTTTTAATATAGCATTGGAAGTCCTCTCCAACACAATCAGAAAAGAGGAAAAAATAAAGGGCATTTGAATAGGAAAAGAAGAGGTGAAACTCTCTCTATTTGCAGATGACATGACTGTGTACATAGAAGACCCAATGGTCTCCATGGAAAAATTACTGGAAGTAATACATGATTACAGTAAAGTTGCAGGATATAAAATCAATATACAGAAATCAATAGCATTTCTATATACGAATAACAGGCAGACTGAGATAGAACTGAAAAAAGTTATTCCATTTACCATAGCCACCAATAGTATACGATATTTAGGAATAAATTTAACCAAAGAAGTTAAAGTCCTCCACAAAGAGAACTATGAGAAGCTAAAAAAAGAAATTGAAAATGACACAAAAAGGTGGAATGACGTCCCATGTTCCTGGATTGAAAGAATTATAATCAAAATGGCAATTCTACCCAAATTAATCTACATATTTAATGCAATGCCAATCAAAGTATCAGACACATTCTTCACAGATCTAGAAAAGACAGTCATAAAATTTGTCTGGAATCATAAAAGACCCCATATTGCCAAAGCAATTCTACACAAGAAGAGTAGAATGGGTGGCATCTCACTCCCCAACCCAAAAATATACTACAAAGCTGTGGTTATCAAAACAGCACAGAACAGTACTGGCACAGAAACAGATACATGGACCAATGGAACAGAATAGAGTTCCAAACATACAGCCAACTAATCTTTGACAAGGGGAACCAGTCAATCCAGTGGGAAAAGAAAACCTCTTCAGCAAATGGTGCTGGAAAAACTGGATTTCCATTTGCAGAAAGATGAATCTGAACCCCTACCTCTCACCTTTGACAAAAATCAAGTCAAGGTGGATCAAGGATCAAAATCTAAGACCTCAAACTATAAAGCTGCTCATGGAAAACACTGGGGAAACTCTGGGAAACATTGGAGTAGGGAAAAACTTCTTAAATAAGACCCTCCAAGCACAGTCGATCATCCCAAAAATAGAAAAATGGGATTACATCAGACTAAGAAGTTTTTGCATGGCAAAAGACACAGTAATTAGTGTGAATCAATAGCCCTCAGAATGGGAAAATAGTTTTGTAAATTTTGCATCAGATAATGGACTGATAACCAGAATACATAAGAAACTAAAGAAGCTGTTTGGAAAAAAGATGACGAACCCTATTAAAAGATGGGAAAAGGAGTTGAAAAAAACACTCTCTAAAGACGACATATGAATAGCCCAAAGGCATATGAAAAAATCTTTAACATCCCTCATTGTAAGGGAAATGCAGATCAAAACAACAATGAGGTTCCACCTAATCCTGGTCAGAATGTCTAAGATTAAAAAAAGAAAAAATGATAAGTTTTGACCAGGATGTGGTGAAAGGGGAACTCTTTTACACTGCTGGTGGGAATGTAAATTGGTCCAGCCACTGTGGAGAATAATTTGGAGATTACTCAAAAATCTACAAATAGATCTACCGTATGATCCAGCAATCCCACTCTTCGGTATCTACCCAAAGGACAGAAGAATTCTTCATTGGAAAAGTGCTTGCACATCGATGTTTATTGCGGCACTATTCACGATTGCTAAGACATGAAACCAACCCAAATGCCCCCATATGGATGAATGAATTGAAAAAAT
Source organism: Tupaia tana (assembly GCA_026018925.1). NCBI lineage: Eukaryota > Metazoa > Chordata > Mammalia > Scandentia > Tupaiidae > Tupaia > Tupaia tana. The sequence goes on along the minus strand of JAKSZU010000025.1, from coordinate 1,333,858 downwards.
CTGGCACATATACTCTATGGAATACTACTTAACCATAAAAACCAACAAAACCTGGTCTTTTTACAGAAAGTGGAAGAATATGGAAGATTTACTGCTGAGTGAGGCAAGCCAGGATATGAAGGAGAGACATTGTATGTCCCCACTTAACATATACCCAATGTCTACACTCTATGGCTGAAACTGATTGACTAACGGTTATACAAACACAAGAGATGGGTGTGAATGTCAGATGAGGTGTGTGTGGAGGAGTGGGGCCTAATGAAGAACATTTGGAGAAAGGATATAGAGGTAGAGCATTGACAGAATGGGGAGGTGTGGTGTTATCTGTTGAAGATATTTTCATCAACGGGACTGGGAAGAAATGTTCACATATTGAAATGCTCACATTGTAAGCTAAACAATGTGATTGAATGTATATAAAAATTAATTAATTAATTTAAAAAAGGGAAAAATTATTTTATGATTTCTTATTAAAGATAGCTTTTTGGTACACAATTTTTTCTATAACAAAGGTTTCCTTTTTTTTTTTTTTTTTTTTTTTTTTGAGAGGTTTTTGTTATAGGGCATGTGTGCTTGCCAGACAGACAGAGAAAGACAGAGGGACAGAAAGTGAGAAATCACCCCCCAGGGTGGATGGCCACACCACAATCCCTTCTCCTCCATTCTCCTCTTGGGATCTTGGGCACGCACGCACACACGCCTGGCGTGAGTTTTAAGCCACCGGGTCCGGGATGCGAACTGTGGTTGACTACATGGGAGTCCAGTGACATATTCATTATGCCAACTGCTGGTTTCAAGGCTTCCTTTTGATTTCTAATGTTTCAAAATCTTGCCAATGCTCTAAAATCGAGTAGTATACTATTACATGACCTCAAATCTACAGTATCAATTCAGTTTTTCAGTAACATCTTCATTGAGATATAATTGATATTCCATGCATTTCGCTCATTTAACATATACTCTTTATTGGCTTTTGGTGTATTTACAGAGTTATGCAATCACTACCACAATCAATTTTACAACATTTTTATCACCCTAAAGGGAAAACCCAGGCCATTAGGCATTCCCACTAGTTACCCCTTTCCTGCTCAGCCCTAGGGAACCAACAATCTGGTTTTCTTCTGTAGACTTACCAGTTCTTGATATTTTCTACCAATTGAATCACATAATATGTGGTCTTTTGTGACTGCTTTCTTTCATTTAGCATAATGTTTTCTCGACCCATCACTGTCATAGCATGTATCAGTAGTTCATTTCTTCTTGTTGCTAAGTAATACCCCATTGTATGGGTATACTTTACATTTTATATATCCATTCGGCACTTGATGAACCTTTCTTTTGGTAGTTTCCACTTTTTGACTGCAGTTAATAATGCTGTTATGACATTTTTTTGTTTGCAAGATTTTGTTTTGCAAGATTTTGTTGTTTGCATCTGATTTTATTTCTCTTATGAGCAAAACTACTGGGTCTTATGGTCACTTTGTGCTTAACCTGTGCAGCTGCCACTCTGTTTTCCAAAGTGGCTGCACCATTTTACATTTCCATATTGTATGAGGGCTCTAATTTCTCCATATCCTTGTTAACTCTTTATTTTCATCTTTTTGATTGAAATAAGATTCCATTCTGGTGGTGTAAAGAGATGCATCAATTTGGTGTTGATTTGCATTTCCCTATTGACTAATGATGTTAAACATCACTTCATGCACTTCTTAGCTATTTCTGCATCTTATTTGGAAAAATGCCTATTCAAAATGTTTTGCCTGTTTTTTTTTTTTTTTTTTTTTTTTTTTTTTTTTTTTTTTTTTTTTTTTTTGTTGTTGTTGTTGTTGTTGTTGCCATAGGGTATGTGTACTCTTCAGAGAGGAAGAGATAAAAATACAGTGAGAGGCAAAGTGAGAAATCATCCCCCTCAGGGGAAATGGAAATGGCCACACCATAATCCCTTCTCCTCCATTCTCCTTCTGGATTTTGAGCACACAGGCACACATGCCCGGCATGATTTTCAAATTGTCAGGTCCAGGACTTAAACAGTGATTGGACATGTGGGAGTCCAGCACCTTAACCACTACACCACATGCTGGCCCTATTTTGTCTATTTTTAAATTGAGTTTGTCTTCTTAATTTTTAATTGTAAATGTTCTTTGTATATCTTAAATTACAATTTTTTTTATCATGCCCACAGTGGAACATAGTCACTTTGGAAATCCTTTCTACAACTTTTCTTCATCCTGTTGGGATTTTGGACACACACATACATGCATCTAGAGTGTTTTTCAAGCTGTTGTGGCTGGGACTGAAATAGCAATAAGCCATGTGGGATCAGGTTCCCTTAACCAAGAGGCTATGGGGCTACCCTAAAAAGATTAATCTTCTAAAATAGTCATGACTTGAATACCTGTGTATTTGTTTGCTTTAGTTTTGAGCTACTGACTCAGAGGACAATTTTAAACATGTGGAAAATAGGTAAAATTTAAAATATTTATCTTTGGGCCAGCTCATAACATGGAAGTGCCACATGGCTAACTACGTGGTTTGAGTTCTGGACATGGTGACTTGAAAAACACACTGGGTATGTGTCTGTACATGCCCAATATCCCAAGGGGAAAATGGAACAAAAGGGATTTTGTCACAGGGATACTCTAACCCTCTCTATCTCTCTGTCTCTGTCTGGCAAGTCTATGCATTTTCTGGCAGTTAAGAAATGTGGTATTATCTGTTGGAGATAATTTTATAGTTTTATCAATTAGACTAGGGAGAAATGTTCACATGTTGGAATATTCACTTTGTAAGCTAAATATGTGATTGAATGTATAAAAGAAAATGAAATAAAAATATTTAAAATATATTTTAAAACCTCAAAACTCATTTTCTTTGACAAATACACAATTATTAATGTTATAATCTAAAAATGTATCATTTTAATTTGTTTTAGGCACAAGCAGTATCTCAAGAAAACTTAGAGCAGTTAGGAGCAAATAATTATGCTTCATCTATTAGTCAGATGGAACTCAGAATGAGAGATCTAGAATCTGAACTCCTAAAAATAAGAGCTTCTCAAGAAGATTCTAATAAACCGAATTAGAAAAATGTAAGAAACTCTGTATAGAAAAATCTCAAATTATAAGATCATTATCTGAGAAACTGACAGAGTAAGTAAAAAATATATATAAAAACTGTAGAAAATAAATTAAGCATCTTAATTTGCCTCTAAAGATAATTTTTAGTGATAGGTTTGTGAGATTAGTAGGAAGTGAAAGCTGACTGAGAATATAGTTTTTAAAAATGATGTTATTAAATGAACTTTCCTTTAGAATGTTGGTCCAGGAGTCCAGGATAGTTTATGTCTCTGTGCCTTTTTTGGTTTTCTATGGCTTTCATTTTTTTCTCCCTTAATATTCTCATTGAGTGAGCCTGATCTATTAGTCTTTCAGCCTAGTATTTTTGAAGCTTTATAATTTAGACAGTGATACTGTTAGAAAATTTCTCTAAACAGAAATATTGACAAGTTTATTTTTGGATTGTCCCAACTCAGACCCAGCGGCTTTAGTGTAACTTATTCCTCTCACATGCTAGCACTTGTCAAATGAACCTTCCTCAAGTATGACTTTTGATATCGTAAGTGGAAGGCCCTGGATACCAACTATCCTTTGTAGTTTCTCCAATTACATAAAGCCAGAGTTGTGAAACAGGGGAGGTTGACACAGGGAGGAAGGAAAGCATAACTTAGAAAATGTTTAAAACAGTGTGTTGGTCAGTCTGAGTTGACTTCTGGAAGGCAGAAAGGGCAGGCTCTGGCCTCGAATATCTTGGTACTGTTATGAATTTATTGCATTTAGGGCTGCATTAGTTCTTGATCACCAGCTCTGCTTTCTCATTGTCTCCTAGGAGGGTTGCTCTGGTTTATTCCTCATTGTCTAATGCTTAGTATCTCCCAGGTAATGTGTGAAACATACAAAAATAGTGAGAACAAGTGCTTGGAGATGTCTGCAGATATCTTAGAATTTTTTTTTTTAATATTTAAACTGAGTTACTAAATACAAGTATTTTTAGCTTTAGTTTTTAAAACTGTATATTTTGGAGTACAACATGATGTTTTGACATGTTTATATGAAGTGAAGTAGCTCTTGTAGTCAAGCAAACTAACTTGTCCACCATCTTGCATAGTAACCCTTTAAGCACAACTATTTCTATGGAATATTCCCATTTCCTCAGGAATCTCCTACATGAAGCCATTCCAAGAGGCAGCTGGTGTTAAATCATGCATCATCAAGAGCCATATCATCTCTCTTCCCTACTTTGAATTACTTGTTTGTTAGAACTCCCTCTAGAAATACTGGTACTTGTTTGTATTTATTTTATATCTATAATTAAGTAAAGGATTTAGGTTCTGACACATTTTCTGTGCTACAACATGAAAAAATTCATTCATTACTATACAGCTTTTTTAAAAAAATGCAAGCATTTAGGAGCCAGTTAGAAAAAAATGAAATACTAAGCATCTGTCTTTTGTAATGTTCACAGGACTGATGAGAGGTTAGCAGCAGTCAAGGCCAAACATCTTGTGGAGAAACAACAGAATAGATCTTTTCTCAACAGTCTTACTACAAGACCAGTCCCAGAGTCATCTCCTGTTGGAAATCCTGATAATAGTTTAGTTTACAGCAGAAATCTCATTCCAAGAGAAACTTTAGGGCTTCCTAGCTCAATTTCCAAGCCTTCAAGTAGCAGCATGGAGAACGACATATTCCAGGTTAGTTATATGGACATTGCCTTTTTCCTTTGAATTTAAAAGTACCGAGACAATGTATTTTCTTTTTTGTTGTTTTTCTAAAATTAGTTATTTATTTTTTTATTATTATTCTTTTTAAATTTTGCTACAGGCTCACCAGAGAGACACAGAGAGAGAAAGATGGAAAGTAAAAAAGCAAGAGCCAGATCTAGGACTCAAAATCTGTGTTGGCCATGTAGTAGTCCAGTGCCTTAACCACCACGCCATCTGCTGCACCCAATGTTTGTTTTAAATTTTGTAAAATAATATGCTTAATTGACTTATACATGTTAAGTAAAGATCATTATCTCTGTCACTAAAGAAATAAAAGAGAAATATTTTGGGAACCAGCAGTTAGAGTAATGGCTATGTCGCCGGACTTCCACGTAGTCGACCATAGTTCGCATCCCGGACTCAGTGGCTTAAAACTCACGCCGGGTGCGTGAGCCTGCGTGCCCAAGATCCCTGGAGGAGAATGGAGGAGAAGGGATTGCAGCGTGGCCATCCTCCCTGGGGGGTGATTTCTCGCTTTCTGTCTCTCTGTCTCTCTCTGTCTGTCTGGCGAATGCACGCGCCCTATAGCAAAAACCTCTCCAAAAAAAAAAAAAAAAAAGAGAAATTTTATAATTTTTCAAGTCCCTTAGAGGTCTTATTTTGAAAAGATAGTCATTCATTAATTAAATTAGGTTTTAGAATTGAATATTATTGCCTTGTAACTGAAGGTATACTTTGGGATGCTTTGGCAGACTGTTAATTGTTCTTAGTGTCGCCATGGTTCATAACACTTTAGAGCATTCCTGCACAACCCCAGTTTTATCACACTTTCTCCAAATATCTAACCATAGAGGCAGGTTTATTACTTATAGGAATTCGAGATAAATAACTTCTACTATATTAGTTAAAGAAACTTGTATCACTAAAAAAAGATTAATTTCTGTTTTTAAGTTAAAATTATCTTTTTCTTACATGAGTACTTCCTTAATTGTTACTTAGAGAATTTTTATAAAATGTTTGTACTGTAGGGCAGTTGTACAATAGTTTTGAAATAGTTAAATTGAACAATTAATTTTTTAATTTATTTATTTATTCCATGAATGAGAGAGAGTCTTGACACTACAGTCCACCCTTAGCTTCAGCCAGTCCAGATCATGGGGCACACCCATGCCCATCATATCAGGGAGGTGTCTGGATAAATAAGCCCTCCAGAGCATCGAGTTTCACTGCTATGTCACCATCTGGCACAGAGTATTTGCATTTTCAAAATGAAGTTCACTTATGCCTATCTTGCCATTATTTCAATGATTAATCATTAAAATAGAAGTAATATTTAGAATCTTTTTTTTATTTATTTTTACATTTTTCCACAAACATTTACTTTACATAGCAAAAAATTTTAGCTCATACTCCATAATTCTTGACAGTTTACAAACAACTTTCAAGATCTCAAAATACTGAACTTTAAAGATAATGTTCAAAATATGTCTTATAATGTTGTATAATTTTAAAACACTATAACAACAGAAGCAGAATGGTTTCAAAAATACATATATACATATATATACAAATATATATATGTATGTATGTGTATATATATATAAATATATATATATATACACATTTAGAGTGCAGACACTCAGTATATATTAAGTGGGGACATACAATGTCTCTCCTTCATAGCATGGCTTGCTTCACTCAACAGTAAGTCTTCCATATTCATCCTCTTCCTTTCAAAAGTCAGGGATTTGTTGTTTTTTTATGGATGAATAGTATTCCATTGAGTATATGTGCCACAGTTTTTCTAACATTCATCAGTTCGTGGGCATTTAGGTTGTTTCTATGACTTAGCAATCGTGAAAAGTGCCGCAATAAACATCGATGTGCAAGCTCTTTTTTGATTAAGTATTCTTCTGTCCTTCGGGTAGATACCAAGGAGTGGGATTGCTGGATCATATGGTAGTTCTATTTGTAGATTTTGGAGGAATCTCCAAATTGTTCTCCACAGTGGTTGTACCAATTTACAGTCCCACGAGCAGTGTAAGAGAGTTCCCTTTTCACCACACCCCCTCCAGCACTTATCATTTTTTGTTTTTTTAATCTTAGACATTCTGACTGGGGTTAGGTGATATCTCATTGTTGTTTTGATCTGCATTTCTCTTACAATGAGGGATGTTGAGCATTTTTTCATATGCCTTTTAGCTATTCGTATGTCATCTTTAGAAAGTGTTTTTTTCAACTCATTCTCCCATCTTTTAATAGGATTGATTGTCTTTTTCCGGAACAGCCGCTTGAGTTCCTTGTGGATTCTGGTTATCAGTCCCTTGTCTGATGCATAGTTTACAAAAATATTTTCCCATTCTGAGGGCTGTCTGTTCACACTAATCACTGTGTCTTTTGCCATGCAGAAACTTCCTAGTCTGATGTAATCCCACTTGTCTATTTTAGGAATCATAGACTGTGCATTGGGAATCTTATTTAAGAAGTTTTTCCCTGCCCCAATGTCTCCCAGAGTTTCCCCGGTGTTTTCCAGGAGCAGTTTTATAGTTTGAGGTCTTAGGTTTAGATCTTTGATCCACCTTGACTTTATTTTTGTCAGAGGTGAGAGGTAGGGGTTCAGATTCATCTTTCTGCAGGTGAAAATCCAGTTTTTGCAGAACCATCTGCTGAAGAGGTTTTCCTTTTCCCACAGGATTGACTGGTGCCCCTTGTCAAAAATCAGTTGGCTGTATGTTTGAGCATTCATTTCTGGGGACTCTATTCTGTTCCATTGGTCCACCTGTCTGTTCCTGTGCCAGTACCATGCTTTTTTGATTACCACAGCTTTGTAGTATATTTTTGGGTCAGGGAGTGAGATGCCGCCCACTCCATTCTTCTTGTGCAAAACTGCTTTGGCAATACGGGGTCTTTTATGATTCCAGACAAACGTTATGATTGTCTTTCCTAGATCTGTGAAGAATGTGTCTGGTACTTTGATTGGCATTGCGTTAAATAGGTAGATTAATTTGGGTAAAATTGCCATTTTGATTATATTAATTCTTCCAATCCAGGAACATGGGATGTCCTTCCACTTTTTTGTGTCATTTTCAATTTCTTTTTTTATCTTCTCATAGTTTTCTTTGTGGAGGTTTTTAACTTCTTTAGTTAGATTTATCCCTAAGTATCTTATACTTTTTGTGGCTATGGTAAATGGAACAACTTTTTTCAGTTCCATCTCAATATTTAGAATCTTGAAGTAGCAACTATAATCAAACAAAATCAGTTACAGTAATCCTCTCTTATCTGGGGGTAAGTTCCAAGACCACCAGGGGGTGCCTGAAGCTGTAGACAGTACTGCATCCAAGCCACATTGTTTAAGAGAACAAGTTAAATGACTGTTAGTATATAAATTCCAATATTCTAGCTAGTTAATTTTTGTTTATTTGTTTTGGTTTTGCCAAAGGGGTGTCCCAAAGGGAGTGTGCACTCAAGTGAGCACATGAGACAGAGAGAAGGAGAGAAATCACACCTGAGGAGGATGGCCATGTCACAATCTCATTTCTATTCTCTTTTTGGTATTTTGATGATGAACATGTGTCTGGTGTGATTTTCAGGCCACCAGGTCCAGGTAAGAAACAGGCAAGAACTTAAACATTCACACTGAAGAACGCACTTCTTCCTATTCATGATGTACCATAGCTTTTAAAAGTCTTGAAAAATCTGTGTATCTTTTTTTTCTGACTATACACTTTCTTTACTTCTGACATTACTGTTGAACTGTTATCTTCTACACTGAAACTATTCTCAGAAAACAAAGACATCATCAACTCCTCAGGCTTATTGTAATGATTTATGAGGACAAAACATCCAGACTCATGTAGTAATACTTAGTCAAGCATTTACAGTTCATATGGCTATCCTTTGACAGGTGAAATCTGAAGATTCTGATTATTTACTTTGTTATTGGTTTACCATTTTTCTTCCTTTTATTTAATTAATTGATATATTTTGCATTTCATCCCTCTGTATCATTGCAGTATACCAAGTGAGTTTACCTGTGAGTACACTGTATATTGTTTCAGTCAAAGATGTTACCATACATATTATCACAAACAGATCATTTTCCATTTTTGTGTCACTTAAATGTTTTGCTTCTTGCCTTTTGCTGTAGGAGCCAGTGGCCAGGTCCATCTGAAGACATCTGGGCAGGAAGGGACATTGAGGCAGGGGCAAACTGCCCCCACCACCTCATTCCAGACTTTCCCAGTCTGGGACTCACCCAGACCCATAGGCAGGTAGGCCGTATCTCCATTTTTTTATTTTCTCTCCTCCATTCTTTTGTTAATTCCCTCCTCTCCCCACAGACTGCCTCTTTTACTGTAGCAACCAGTGGCCAGGTCCATCTGAAGGCATCTGGTGAAATTGAAGACTTTTTCTTTATTCCCCTCTGTACTCTTTTCTTTTTCCCTTTTATTATTTTCTCTTTCTCATCTTCCACCTTTCCAGAGGGACTAGCTAGGTCTAGAATTAAAGATCTGAACTTTTCTAGTAATATAAGATTCTATAGGATCCTTCCTTGTACTGAACCAGCTGTGAAAAAGGAGATACTGCTCTTCACACACCTGAATAAATTATCTGTTTTTAGACCACAACCACATTACTAAAAACAACAGAACAGACACTTCAGCAGATTCAATTTGCAGCAAAAGGGAAACACACTCCTAGTCAGTGAAACATTCTCCTAAGAGGTACATAGAAATGAGTACATCTTCCAATGGCTAAAAGTAGAAGAAGAGCCTCAGGTCTGAATAAACCAGAAAGTATATCTCCATCAAAGGAACAGAGTAACTCCCCTTCATCTCTCCTAAAATCTGAGGACGTTACTAAAATGTCAGATAAAGAATTTAGAACGTTTATGGTGAACAAATTATATGAGTTGGAACAGAAAAGAGACAATGAACTTCAGGAGATTAGGAAGTCTTTTCATGACATGAAAGAAGAAATGGACATCCTAAGAAAGAATCAGATGGAGCTATTAGGAGTCAAGTCTATAATAGAGGAAATAAAAAACTCCCTTGAAAGTATTAAAAGTCGATTAGACCATGCTGAAGATCGAATCTCTGTTGTTGAAGATAAAACCTCTGACCTAGAAAAAAACACCAAGAAGATAGTTAAACAACAACAAAAACAATGAGGATAATATATGAGAAATACTATATTTTATAAGGCACACAAACATCTGAATAATTGGCATCCCAGAAGGTGAAGAAACTAATAATGGCATGGAAAATCAATTCCATAAAATCCTGGAAGAAAATTTCCTAAGCCTAGAGAGGCACTCAACCATTCTGATCCAAGAAATACAAAGGACTCCAAATAGAATCAACCTCAGAAGATCTTCCCCAAGGCACATCTTAGTGAGACTGTCTAAGACCACAGATAAAGACATGATACTAAAACTGGCAAGAGAGAAAGGAAAAGTGATGTACAAAGGTCATCCCATCAGGCTAACACAGGACCCCTCAATGGAAGCAATGCAAGCAAGGAAAGAATGGTAAGATGTATTGAAAATTTTAAGAGAGAAACAACTCCAGTGAAAACTATTATATCCTGCAAGATGATCTTTCATATGGGAAAAAAAGATTAAAATATTCGCAAACAAAACCTGAAAGAATTTGCCAACACCAGATCAGCTCTTCAAGAAACCCTAAAGAAAGTACTGTTCCAGGAAAACTAAAGAAGTAACAGCCAAAAACAAAGAAATAACAGGCAACAAAGACAATGGTCAACTTAAACGTCAGTACAGATCCTGTAATATCAATAATGGCATTGAATGTTAACGGATTAAATTCTCCAATAAAGAGACACAGACAGGCTGAATGGATAAAAAAGAAAACAAACAAACAAACAAACAAAAAAACCTCCATCTGTTGCCTACATAAAACACACCTCATGGAAAAAGACAGACATAGACTGAAAGTGAAGGGTTGGAAAAATGTTTTCCATGCAAATGGGAACCAAAAAAGACCTGGAGTTGTAATACTAATTTCTTACAAAATAGGTTTTAAAACAAAAACTGTTCCAAGAGACAAAGAAGGGCACTATATCGTAGTAAAAGGCTCTATAGATCAAGAAGATATAATGCTTATAAATATCTATGCACCTAACACAGGAGCACCCAAATATGTGAAGGAAAGTCTGTTAGATCTAAAAGGGAAGATAAACTGCAACACACTAATTTCTGGAGATCTCAACACCGTACTATCCCCTCTGGACAGATCATCTAGGCAAAAAAAAAAATAGGTAAAGAGATCAAGGATCTAAACTATACCATAAATCAAATGGACTTAACAGACATCTATAGAACTTTCCACCCAAAATCCACGAGATACACATTTTTTCTCACCCTGAAATGGAACCTTTTCAAAGATTGACCACATCATAGGGCACAAACCAAGCCTCTACAGATTCAGAAGCATAGAAACTATATCCAGTATCTTCTCCAACCATCATGGAATTAAACTTGATTTTAATTTCAAGAGAAATCCTCAAAAATACCCAAATACATGGAAACTAAATAACCTACTCCTGAATGACTCCATCACTAACAAAGAAATAAAGACTGAAATCAAAAGATTCATGGAAGCCAGTGACAATGAGGACACGAGTTTCCATAATCTTTGGGACACTGCTATAGCGGTCATAAGAGAGAAGTTCATAGCAATTAGTGCTATGAAGAAGAAGAAGACAGAAAGAAGGCTAATGGATCACCTAACATCATGCCTCAGAGAATTGGAGAAGCAACAGCAAAAAATCCAGAAAATAAATGAAAATAAAAGCTGGTTCTCTGAAAGGATAAATAAAATTGACACACCACTAGTGAGATTTATTAAGAAGAGGAGAGAAAGGAACCAGGTGAATCAAATCTGTAATGAAGCTGGTAATATAACAACAGACATAGTAGAAATTCAAAACATCATTAGAGGATACTTTGAACATCTATATGCTAAGGAACAATAAAATCTGGATGAGATGGACAAATTCCTGGACAAATACAATCTACCAAGAATGAGTCAGGAGGATATAGAAAGTCTGAATAGGCCCATAACAAGTCAGGAGATTGAAGCAGTAATAAATAACCTCCCAACAAAGGAAAGCCCTGGCCCTGATGCATTCACCTGTGAATTCTACAAAGCTTTCAAAAAAGAGTTAACCCCCATTCTGCTCAAGATATTTCTAAAGATACAAAAGGGTGAATCTCTCCCTAATTCATTCTATGAAGCCTCTATCACCCTTATCCTCAAAACAGATAAGGACAGGACAAGGAAGGAAAACTATAGGCCAATATCTCTGATGAATATAGATGCCAAGATTGTCAACAAGATACTAGCAAATCGTATTGAACGACTTATAAAAAATATCATACACCATGATCAGGTAGGCTTTATTCTAGGAATGCAAGGTTGGTTCAACATACACAAAACGATAAATGTAACACATCATATAAACAGGATTAAAGATAAAAAACATATGATCATATCCATTGATGCAGAAAAAGCATTTAATAAGATAAAACATCCCTTCATGATCAATACTCTCAGCAAAATCAGCACCGAAGGGGCATTTTTCAATACAATAAAAGCCATCTATGAAAAACCCATAGCAAACATTATCCTGAATGGAGAAAAGCTGAAAGCTTTCCCACTAAACACAGGAACAAGACAAGGATGCCAACGTTCTCTACTCCTTTTTTTTTTTTTTTTTTTTTTTTTGAGAGGTTTTTGCTATAGGGCGCATGCGTTCGCCAGCCAGACAAAGAGAGACAAAGAGACAGAAAGCGAGAAATCACCCCCCAGGGGGGATGGCCACACCACAACCCCTTCCCTATGTTCTTCTCTCAGGATCTTGGGCACACACGCACATGTGCCTGACATGAGTTTAAGCCACCAGGTCCAGGACTCGAACCGTGGTCGACTATGTGGGAGTCCAGCGACACAGTCATTGTGCTAACTGCTGGTCCCTCCACTCCTTTTTAATATAGTACTGGAAATCCTTGCCAATGCAATCAGAAAAGAGGAAAAAATAAAAGGCATTTGAATAGAAAAAGAAGAGGTGAAACTCTCTCTATTCACAGATGACATGATTATATACATAGAAGACCCAGTGGTCTCCATGGAAAAATTACTGGAAGTAATATATGATTTACAGTAAAGTTGCAGGATATGAAATCAATATACAGAAATCGATAGCATTTCTATATACAAATAACAGGCAGACTGAGATAGAACTGAAAAAAGTTATTCCACTTACCATAGCCACCAAAAGTAAGATATTTAGGAAAAAATATGTCCAAAGAAGTTAAAGTCCTCAACAAGGAAAACTATGAGAAGCTAAAAAAAAGAAATTGAAAATGACACAAAAAAGTGGAATGATGTCCCATATAATCAAAATGGCAATTCTACCCAAATTAATCTACATATTTAATGCAATGCCAATCAAAGTACCAGACACATTCTTCACAGATCTAGAAAAGACAATTTGTCTGAAATTATAAAAGACCCCGTACTGCCAAAACTATTCTACACAAGAAGAGTGGAGTGGGTGGCATCTCACTCCCTGACCCAAAAATATACTTCAAAGCTGTGGTAATTAAAACAGCATGGTACTGACACAGAAACAGACAGGTGGACCAATTGAACAGAATAGAGTCCCCAGAAATAAATTCCCAAACATACAGCCAACTGATTTTTGACAAGGGTATCGGGCAATCCAGTAGGAAAAGAAAAACCTCTTCAGCAAATGGTGCTGGAAAAACTGGATTTCCACCTGCAGAAAGATGAATCTGAGCCCCTACCTCTCACCTTGGACAAAATGCAAGTCAAGGTGTATCAAGGATCTACATATAAGACCTCAAACTATAAAACTGCTCATGGAAGACACTGGGGAAACTCTGGGAGACATTGGTGTAGGGAAAAACTTCTTAAATAAGACCCCCAAAGCACAGTCAATAATCCCCAAAATAGACAAATGGGCTTACATCAGACTAAGAAGTTTCTGCATGGCAAAAGACACAGTAATTAGTGTGAATCAACAGCCCTCAGAATGGGAAAATATTTTTGTAAATTTTGCATCAGACAATGGACTGATAACCAGAATACACAAGGAACTAAAGAAGCTGTTTGGAAAAAAGATGATCAACCCTATTAAAAGATGGGAGAAGGAGTTGAAAAAACACTCTCTAAAGATGACATATGAATAGCCAAAAGGTATATGAAAAAATGCTCAACATCCCTCATCATAAGGGAAATACAGATCAAAACAACAATGACGTACCACCTAACTCCAGTCAGAATGTCTAAGATTAAAAAAACAAAAAATGAGGAGAACAGCAGTTAGCATAATGGCTATGTTGCGGGATTCCCATATAGTCGACCGCTGTTCGCGTCCCAGACGCGGTGGCTTAAAACTCACGCCAGGTGCGTTTGCGTGCGTGCCCAAGATCCCGAGAGGAGAATGGAGGAGAAGGGATTGTGGAGTGGCCATCCCCCCTGGAGGGTGATTTCTCGTTTTCTGTCTCTCCATCTCTCTGTCTGTCTGGTGAGCCCATGCGCCCTATAGCAAAAACCTCTCCAAAAAGAAAAAAAAAGCTTTATGGAATAAAATATGATCCAGCAATCCCACTCCTCAGTATATACCCAAAGGACAGAAGAATTCTTCATTGGAAAAGTGCTTGCACATCGATGTTTATTGCAACACTATTCACAATTGGTAAGACATGGAAGCAACCCAAATGCCCCCATAAGGATAAATGGTTTGAAAAACTGTGGCACACATACTCTATGGAATACTATTCAGCCATACAAACCAACAAAACCATGGCTTTTGATAGAAAGTGGAAGAATATGGAAGATTTACTGCTGAGTTAAGCAAGCCAGGCTATGAAGAAGAAACATTGTATGTCTCCATTTAACATATAGTGAGTTTCTACCCTCTATGACTGAACCAGATTGACTAAAAAATATATAAACACAAGAGATGGGTGTGAATGCCAGATGTGGTGTGTGTGGAGGAGTAGGGCCTAGGAAAAGACATTTGGAGGAGGAATACAGAAGCAGAGCATTGACAGGATGGGGAGGTGTGGTGCTATCTGTTGAAGATATTTTGATCAATTGGACTGGGGAGAAATGTTCACTTATTAAAATGTTCACTTTGTAAGCTAAACAATGTGATTGAATGTATATAAAAAATATATATAAAATAAAAAATTTAAAAAATGTTTTGCTTCTTCCTTTTTCCCCTTGATTTCCTCCTTCCCACCCTCCACCATCTTCCACCCTCCTCCCACACTGTCTCTAGTTTCCACAGTGCCCTACCATGCCTCTGTACCTTCCACTCTTTCCATTTCTGCCATAGAGTACAGACATTTTGTATATACTGAGTGGGGACATACATTGGTTTACCTTCTGCCATCAGAAAAAGTTCCCAGTTCTTTAGCCTGGTATAATAACATCCAAATCTATTTGGTTCTTTTCTAGTTGCTCAGTCTTATCTCTTGTCACTTACCCATCAGTGCCCCTTTACTCTGGCATCTAGCCAAAGTAGACTACTTACAGTTTCACAAGTGTTCTTTCTCACACCTCTAGATCTTCAGATTTGCCTCTTCCCTCTATCTGGAACACTTTTTCCTTGTCCTTTAGCTGTTAACTTACATATTCCCTTCATCAAATGTCGGTGTCACTTCTGCAGAGATGACACGACACCCGGTTCTTCCTCACGCAGTCTTTATTCACAGGTTTCCTTTTTCTTCTTCTTCCTTTTCTACTTCCTTTTCCCCCCCGTATATATAGGATCCTCCCGGCGGCCCCACCCGCAAGTTCCTTTGCCTGTACATGGCAAGTCCTGATTGGCTGTCTCTAAAACATGTCCATAGAAGGAGTTGTTTGTAGTACTGGAGACACACCTCCCTATGCAGCCAGCGGCGCCATCTTGGCTTGGCGGCCAACAGCGGCGGCCAACAGTTCCCCCTTTTTGTTTTTGTCAGGAGAAGGTAGAGGTCACGGGCCCCAGATGTGGTGGACTTGCTTACTGACCTGTGGAAGGGCCCAGGGGCATCCCCCAGGTCAGCCTGTCCGATGCCTTTTTATGGGGATGGGTGTGTTGTCAGCATCAACCCATATGCACCTGGACTTGCCTTCCTCCAGGTCCCATCAAGGGTCCCCGGAGTGCAGTGCTTTGCCTCGCACCCTGAGCTGATGGGGGTTTACTGCATCTGGGCCGGCCAAGCCGCGGGGGAGTATCCTTCTTCGATATCGGCAAATGCTTGTACGAGGAGGGCGCGGTCATGATTGCATTGGGCCCTCAATCTGTAAGATACTGGGAAAGTCCATCATTGTTCAGACTGAACCCCCTGGGGGAGCGTCAGTGTCCCCAGGAGGAGAAGGCATCCCCAGGCCATCATCAGGGCTCGGTGTATCAGCAGGCAGGTTCTCCTGGGATGGAAGGCGTCGTACCAACCTCTCTGGGACACACACCAGGTCTGGTTCGTCCTGTGGGAAAACACAAACAGATCCTCTCGACCAAACCAACACAGGGTCTGGTCTCCTCCAGCGCCCCATGAGGACGTCCTTCCATTTTACTTTTCCCTGCTTGCTTGGCCCCGGTGCATGGTGCCTGTTGGCAGCCGAGCACCCTTGGGAATCGAGCTGAAAAAAATTGAGTGTTAAGAGTGCTATTGTGATGCGGTCTTTCGGGGAGTGACCTTTGCTGACTCCCCCTTTTTGTTTTTGTAGGAGCTCCTTGAGGGTGCGATGAGCCCTCTCTACTACACCTTGACCTTGAGGGTTATATGGTAGGCCATGTGTGAGTGTGATTCCCATGTGGTTGCAGAATTGTGAAAATGACTGGGCTGTATAACTGGGGCCATTATCCATTTTAAGCGGTTGAGACTGCCCTCAGGCTGCCCAGGCGTTGAGACAGTGACTTATGACATCTTTTACTTTTTCCCCTGTATGAGCAGTAGCATGAATGACGCCTGAACAGGTATCCACCGAAACATGGACATACTTAAGTGTCCCAAATTCAGGGACATGTGTGACATCCATTTGCCAGAGGTGGAGTGGTTTGAGGCCCTTGGGATTTACCCCCCACGTCGGTGGATGGAAATGAATAACGCATTGCAGACATGCTTTGACTATTTCTCGAGCCTGGTTGCGTGGGATACCAAAGCGGGCCCTAAGTGTTTTAGAATTGACATGATATTTCTGGTGGAAAATCCGTGCCTGCTCAGTGGGCAACGCAAGGTAAGCCTGAGCATTACGGGTGAGGCGATCAACGATGTTATTGCCCTCACTAAGGGGCCCGGGAAGTCTGGTATGTGCTCGGACATGTGTGACATAAAATGGTTCGCACCGGGCCCAGATAAGCTGCTGAAGGTGAATAAGATGGCTGTGAATGGGACTGGAGTGGCTAAGTCCTCCTGCTGCCTCTAAGTATTTTAAGATGGAGACTACATAATGGGCGTCAGAAATGAGGTTGAACGGTCCAGGGGTAAGCTCAAACACTTTAACAACTATCTGGAGCTCCACTTGCTGGGGCGTCCCAGGCTGGAAGTAGAAAGTATGGGGTGCCTGTCCCTCCACCAGGAAGGCCCCAATCCCGGTTTTTGACCCGTCAGTGAATAAGTTCGGGGCCCCAGAAATGGCCTGAGTGTGGGTGACCTTAGGAAAGACAATGGGATGTTCTTTAAAGAAAGTCAGGAGTGGATTTTGGGAAGATGGTTATCCAGAGTTCCGGTGAACGAGCACTGGAGGACAGTCCACTCATCAATTGTGGCGACCAAGATCATGATCTGTTGGGCAGTGTAGGGGACTATCAATTTGTCTGGCTGACAGCCAAAATGTTGAAGGCACTTAGTAATGGCCTGGTGTGCCAGACTCGCAACTGCAGTGGGGTAGTATGCTAATGTTTTTCCTGGCGATGATTTGGGATAGACCCACAGAAGCGGGCCCATCTGCCACAGGGCGGCAGGTGGCTGGCCCAGAGTAGGGAAAATGCAACAAATGATTGGTAAATGAGGATCGATACGTTGTAGACAAGCGGAACTGAGGCTCTCCTCCACAACTCGGAGGGCTGCTCTCCCTTCTGGGGTCAGATGTCTGGGGGAGTCCAGCCCTGGATATCCTCTCAGGGTATCAAACAGTGGCTGGAGAACATGATTGGGGATGTGGAGAGAGGGGCAAATCCAATTAATGTCCCCGAGCAATTTTTGGGAATCATTTAGGGTTTTGAGGTGATCTAACCGTAGACTAATTTCTTGTGGCCTGACCTCCCTGGGTGTAAGTTTGTATCCTAAGTACTCGATAACCTGTCCCTTTTGAATTTTTTCTGGGGCAATGTGAAGGCCACAAGCTTTTAAGGCTCCTACAAGGTCCTCGCAAGCGTTCCCCAATCACTGGGTGTCATACAGTACCGCTGTAGAGTCTCAACGAGGCCGACAGTAAAAGCTGCACCATTCCCGTATGTCTTTACGGCCTCTGCTAAAGCCTTGATGGTCTGACAATCTAGGGGCTCATGATATCTATTCCCAGCATTATCTGCAAAACGGGAAATGCCTGAACAGGCCCAAGCTGTCTGGACTCCCACCAAGCCCTGGGGCAGAAAGAAGCTCCACCCTCTGGGTTCTCCTTTTGTGGGGCGGAGGGATTATGAGGGGGAGGAGCCGTGGGAAGAGGCCGGTCTTCCTCTTCCTCCTCGGCAACCTCCCAACCTTTAACTTCCTCAACTAATTATCTTACTTTGTGATCGTCATCTTCCCTGCAGGCTTCCGCCATCTTGGCGGCCCCGTTCTCTTCCTGAGAGCGCTGCTCCCGGAGGGACTCCAATGCCTCCTGGCCCTCCCTCACCGTCCATACACATCTTTGATCCTCAAGGCATGCTTGGACAAGCCTCCAGAGTGGCCTAATTGACTTTAGGAGCTCACTGAGCGCCTTGACGATCAGCTGAGATGGCCCAGCCCCCATCGTCGTTGTTCTCTTTTATTCCTTACTTTCAGCCAATGGCTTCAGTCTGCCTCTTTACCGAGGTCTTTGATCCACCTCTTTACCGAGGTCTTCTATCCGCCTCTTTGCCAAGGTCTTCTATCCACCTCTTTACCGAAGTCCTCTATCTGCCTCTTTGCCGAGGTCTTCTATCCGCCTCTTTACCGAGGTCTTCCTTCCGGGACCTCCGCCCAGTACTTACCAGCTAGCTGCCCTGTAGACTCGGAGATTCTGAACCTTCTGTGCTCAATGGTGTGCTTCCCTGTACGGGCCACCACTTGTCGGCGTCACTTCTGCAGAGACGACATGACACCCGGTTCTTCCTCACGCAGTCTTTATTCACAGGTTTCCTTTTTCTTCTTCTTCCTTTTCTACTTCTTTTTCCCCCCGTATATATAGGATCCTCCCGGTGGCCCCACCCGCAAGTTCCTTCACCTGTACGTGGCAAGTCCTGATTGGCTGTCTCTAAAACATGTCCATAGAAGGAGTTGTTTGTAGTATTGGAGAGACGCCTCCCTATGCAGCCAGTGGAGCCATCTTGGCTCGGCAGCCAACGGCGGCGACCAACAATCAAAAAGCCTGCAATGTTGACACAACATTGGTATAGATGTCGCTTTTGTGTGTTCCCATAATGCTGTTTCTACTTGTCATAGTATCTATGACCCTGTATGGAAAGGGACTGTTCTGTATTTTTCAGCTTCTAGTATATGATTGAGAAGTACCATATCATCATCATCTTGTATTTCTGGTTTTTGTCATAGTACTTTAGCACTAGGTTGTCAAATAAATAAATAAATGAATGAGAAAAACAGAAGCTCTTATACTTAAACACACTGATACTTAATTCAGCATGCAATTCAGTACAAATTATTTGTAATGCAAGTTGAACAGTCCTGATGTAAAAATCTGAATCTAAAGTGCTCCAAAATTGGAAACTTCTTGAGCACCAACATGATGCTGTAAATGGAAAATTCCATACTTGACTGCATATGACAGGTTGCAGTCAAAACATTACAATACAAAATATCACAAAATTAAAAATATCAGACTATATGTATAAAACCTACATGAAACATAAATGAATTTTGTGTTTACACTTGGGTTCTATCGCCAAGATATTTCATTAGCTACATGCAAGTATTCCAAAATCTGAAAAAGTATGAAATCTGAAATAGTTTAGGTGCCAGGCATTTTGGATAAGGGATACCCAGCCTGCAGTGATTTTGTACTGCACTTGAACATACATATTTTTCATCAATATTCACACTGGTCTATTCTTTTTTTTTTTTTTTTTTTTTTTTTTGAGAGGTTTTCGCTATAGGGCGCGTGCGCTCACCAGACAGAGAGAGACATAGAGACAGAAAGCGAGAAATCAGCCCCCGGGGGGGTGGTCACGCCGCAATCCCTTCTCCATTCTCCTCTCGGGATCTTGGGCACACACACACACGCACCCGGTGTGAGTTTTAAGCCACCGGGTCCGGGACACAAACCACGGTCGATTATGTGGGAGTCCAGCCACATAGCCATTACACTAACTGCTGGTTCCCAACACTGGTCTATTCTTTACTTCTTCTTTTTTTCTCAACTTACACTTTTTGGGAAATGCATTATGTATTTTTCTATGCAGAAATGTGTCATGACTTTCCCAATGACTTACAATTCTTTCTTTTCTATTTTCCAGTTACTACTTAATTTGCATCTTTATCCTAGAGCTTCTCCTCAGAGATCTGATGAGTGAAACTGAACTTAAGATTTACTTTTGAAAGCATCATAAGAATATGGACAGATATCAAAGAAAAATTATATGATATGAAAGATAAAATTTTATGTGTTGTCTAAATAACATTTTTTTTCATGGAAATATAGTTGTCAAATTTATTTTCATTAGGCTACCATTTTATGAGGAATTCCTATGACTAATGTTTCTTGATATGCAAGAGTTCACATTAATAGCTTAAGTTACTATAAATACTGCTGCTTGGAAGCAGTACAACTATTTTAGAGTTTTAAGACTACATATTTTTTTTACTCAAATCTTATTCGTATATGTGAAATTCAGAAGGTTCTGAACAGCTGGTTAGGAAGGTAGCCAAGATGCAAGAAAAATGTCTGTGCCTCCTTTTCAAGGGCAGCCAACTCTTGAACGGTAGGTGCCAAAATATCCACATGGCCTTTATAGTTTCCACCACCAGTAGCCCTTTTTTGACCATAGGTAACTTTCCCATCAAATTCATCCACAGGTACCTTTATATCTGGCTCAACCTGAGAAATGGTACAGTTCAGGTGTTCTTCTATCTCAGATAGTAACTGCATCTCATTGTACCATATGGTACAGCCACCATCTTCCTTGAGTCTTGTGTTATAGCAACCTTTTCCACAGTTGCTACATACATGATACCAGACCTTCTCTTTTTCTGTTGCCACCAGGGAAATGGCCAGACCCATTCTTTCAGCTCTTCCTACTCTGCCAATTCGATGTACATAGTTTTGCTTTTCATCAGGCAGGGTGACATTTATAACATAGGGAACACCATGGATATCAATTCCTCTAGCAGCTACATCAGTGCAAATCAAGAATCTTACATCTCCTTTTAGGGGACAGCAGGTTGTGTAGTGGTTAAGGTGCTGGACTCCCACATGGTCAACCACACAGAGTGAGTCTTGGGCTGATGGCCTGTAAAACATGCTGAACTTGAATGTGTGTGTGTCCAGGATTCCAAAAGGAGAGAGAAGTGGAGGAGAAGAGATTGCGGCATGACCACCCCAATGGAGGGCTTTCTCACTACCCACCCCCTTGGGGTGTCTCTCTGGCAAGTGCACATACTCTCTAACATTTTCTTTTTAATTCTAGTAATGTAGATTTTTTTTGTTTGTTTTTGATTTAAATGTTCCATTATAATTAGTTCAGATCATACTTTTTTGGCAAGAGTATCACAGAAGTGATAGTGCAATTTTCTCATTGCTTCCTAACGTGACATGAAATTCTGGTTTCTCACATTAACTGATGATGTTAACATCACTAAATGTGGTATCTGTTGGACATCTATCTACTCTGTACTATGGCTTTTTAACTTTGTAATTAACTAGTTTTTTGTGGGGAGATAAGTCAAGGCCATGTAAATATCTCTGTTCTTCATTAGACTTCCAATTTATTCATTAGGGATTCAAGGTTTATTTATTATCATATTAATAAGTGATGATTTATTAATACTTTCAAATTTGTTGTCTTTTAAAAATGTTCTATTTTGACAATTTCAGACTTATGGGAAAACTAAGAATAGTACAAAAATTCCTGGATATCATTCTCCAGATCTTAATACTTTACAAAATTTGTTTTATCCTTTTCCTTCCTTCTCTCTTTCTAGATAAATATATCTATTTCTAGTTAAACAGGTGTCTAATATAGATTTCTCTTGAACCATTTATTAGTTGCAGAGATAATATGCCTCTATTTCTAAAATGTTTTAGTGTATATTTCCTAAAAACAGGAATTATATCATATAGTATAATTTGCAAACTCAAGAAATTTAAAATGATTCAGTATTACTATGTAGCTTGCAGACTTTACTGAGCCAGTTTCCTCAATGTCCTAATATGTAAGGTGAGCTATTTTGTCCATTTTTCCTATTTCTTCAGTCTTGTTTACCCTGGAATAGTTCCAGAGACTTTCTTTGGTTTTCATGACATTTATATATATATATATTTTTTTTCTCTTTCTTTTTGAGAGGTTTTCACTATAGGGCACGTGTGCTCGCCAGACAGACAGAGAGAGACAGAGAGACAGAAAGCGAGAAATCACCCCCCAGGGGGGATGGTCACGCCACAATACCTTCTCCTCCATTCTCCTCTCAGGATCTTGGGCACGCACACACACGCGCCTGGCATGAGTTTAAGCCACTGGGTCCAGGACGTGAACCGCGGTCGACTACATGGGAGTCCAGCGACATAGCCATTACGCTAACTGCTGGTTCCCGACATTTATGTTGTTTTTGAAGAGTGTAAGCCAGTTACTTCGTAGACTGTTTCTCAGCTTGATTCATAAGGTGTATGCTCATGATTAGATTCAGGTATGCCATTTTGACAGGAGTGTCCCACAGGGACACTGAGGTCTTCCCTGTGCAGCGTGTCTGGAGGCACATGTTGTAATTCCGTTCCATTACTGGTCACTGTCCATTTGGACTGTTTCATTAACATCTGCCAGGTTTGTCCATGGTAAAGTCACTATTTACCCTTTGGATTTCACAAGACATCTTGTGTGCAGTTCCTTTCTTTTTGAAAGGATTTTGCTATAGGGTACATGGGCTCACCAGAAAGAGATAGACAGAGAGACAGAGACAGAAAGTGAGAAATCACCCCCCAGGGGGGATGGCCATGCCACAATCCCTTCACCTCCATTCTCCTCTCAGGATATTGAGCACAACACACATACACCCACTGTAAGTTTAAGCCACCAGGTCTGGGACTCGAACCATGGTTGAGCAGATGGGAGTCCAGTGACATAGCCATTACACCAACTGCTGGTCCCATGTGCAGTTAATTTTGAGATTCTAAATATCAGGTTACTCTTCAAATTTTCACCCACTAGATTTAGCATTCATTGATGATTCTTTTTTAAATTAAATATTAAGAGGACTGCAAAAAATGATTTTTTAAATTTTATTTTGCTACATTGATAAATAGACTGAAAACCAAGCAACCAACAAAAAATGGGGAAAAGAGAAAACTTATTACTGTTTAGAGGTGCTCCCAATTTGGCCATAGTGGTCATTCCAAGCTGACTCCATGACCTGTTCTCAGTTTTCTGTGAACACATTTTACTTTCTGGTACAAGATGTTCCAAGCTCCTTTTGTATTTTCTCTGTCCCAGCCCTGGAACTGGTCACTTTCCATACATATTCCTTTGAGGGGGAGAATAATATTTAGAAATGAAGCTCTGGGCACTATGGTAGGTGTGCATATTTGCTGCTAGGGTTGTCACATGTTCATAGGTCCCATAGTGAACAGGGCAGGAAGACAGATGTACATGTGTACATTCATCTGTATTTCTGCCTCAAAATATACTAAAACTGTGACTTCATAGCCAAACTTCCAATTCCAGTCCCATTAGTCACTTATTCTCATTCTTTCTTCTCTCAGTATTTGTAACTAACTCTGTTTCCTGGAAGTGACCTGGCTCCTGCATCCTAAGTATACTTGCTTACTCATTCTGTTTGTATGTAAGCAGTCTCTCATCCCTGTGCCTTCGCAGATGCCCTCCTCCCCTCCACTTGGACTCTAGTACCCTTCATCTGGTAGCCTCCACTGCTGCTCTTCCCAAATAGATGCCTTCTTCACCCCAGTCTTTCTCAGATACGCAGATAATTGACCCTCCAAGGGTTCTAAAAGCTCAGGCTGGGCTATCTCTCCATCCCTATGTGGATTCCACCTCACTCTACTTAACCTTTGAGATCTCATTCAAAATTGTCCACTTTCAGGGCTTCTCTCACTTGAACTCCAATACTGCAGAGCAACTCTCCCATACTCATGCCTTTCTCATTCATCCAGGCTCCAACACCATCTGGTCTGCCAGAGCTGCCTGTCTCTGTCTCTGCACTGTTGAACTGAAATGCTCAGGAACAGAAGAAGGAAAAGGGAGAGAATCTTATACTTTTTATAATCAATATGCCAAGCTCTACAAAGCAAGAGTTTTGATTGGAATGACATTGACTATAAATAATTTTTTGGGAGAAGACATAGTATTAAATCTCCCAATCTATATTTTAATAGTCTTATCTTATTCAAAGTTTACTAAGTTCCCTGTAGAGGGGATTTACATATTTTTTTTCGAGAGGTTTTTGCTATAGGGCGCATGCGCTCGCCAGACAGACAGAGAGATAGAAAGCGAGAAATCACCCCCCAGAGGGGATGGCCATGCCACAATCCCTTCTCCTCTATTCTCCTCTCGGGATCTTGGGCACGTGTGCACACGTGCCTGGCATGAGTTTAAGCCACCGGGTCCAGGACGCGAACCACAGTCAACTACGTGGGAGTCCAGCGACATAGTCATTATGCTAACTGCTGGTCCCGGGATTTACATATATTTTTAAGATTTACTCTGATTATTTGATGCTTTGGGTCCTATGATAAATATTATCTTTTCGATAAATTTTATTTCTCATATGTTGCTTGCTTAAAGAAATAAAGTTGATACTTTTTGCATATTGAGCTTGGATTCAGCTATTTTGCTCAACTTATGCATCTTATTGAAATATTTATCTGTGGATTCTTCTGAGTTTTCTACATAGATGTCTATAAATTGTGATGGGTTGGTTTCTTTCATTCCTAGAGTTTTTATTTCTTTGTAACATTGCAATAATGATATTGAGTAAAAGTGGAGATGTGGGTATCCATGTCTTGTTTAAATTGCAAAAAGAAAGCAATATTTTTCAATAAGTATATGCGGGAACTTCAAATAGTTCAGGTAAAATGGAATTAAAGAATGAGTTTATTTTGGTGTGATTATTTTTAAATCTAGTTTTTTTCATATGCATTTTCACAGATTTTCCATTAATATTTTTAAAAACCCTTTGTATAGATGGTAGGCTTTTGTTTTTGGTGGATATCCTTTATTAATGTATGCTTTTTCTACTGCTGCTGGACAGAGCACCGTAAACTGAGTTTCTCTAAACCGTACTCCATTTGCTATCACACAGTTTCTGTGGGTAAGGAGTCTGGGTATGACCCGACTGGTTCTTCTACTCAGGGTCTCATAAGGATGTGATTAAAGTGTCAGCTGGGCTGCATTTCCCTTTGGAGGTTGATTAGGGAAGAATCTGTGTTTATTCAGTTTGGTGGCAGAATTTATTTGCTATGACCAAGGTCCCCAGCCATTTGAGTGCTCTTGGATAGAGACTGCCCTCAGGTGCTACAGGTTGCCAACATTTCCTAGATACTGTCTGCAGTTCTTGGCCATGTGGGCTCTGATGGTTCATTTCCAGCACCACCTTGATTGGATTAATGAATATCTAAAACTTGGCTAAACATTACTCTGTGTATGTTTTGTGAATGTTTCCTGAAAAGATTCATGTGTGAGTCCAAAGGGGCTAGGCAGGGAACATCCACCCTCACTGGGGATGAGCACCATCAAATTGGCTGGGGCCAAAGAAAACAAGTAATATGGCAGATTGGTCTCTCTTCTAGTGTGGGTTGGATGATTTCCAACTTGCAGAGCTCAAGGCCGACATGCCTTTGGACTCCAGGACTACACCAGCCCTTCCTTGGGCTCTCAGCTTTTGGTAGTTTCGCTACTTCAGAGACTTTTGGAATTGGACTGTCCCTGCCACCAGCATCCCAGAATCTCCAGCTTGCAGACCACCTGTTTTGGAACTACTTAGCTGCCATAATCATAAGAACTAATTCTAATAAACTCCCTCTCATAGATCTGTATACATGTCCTAATGGTTCTGTAACTCTAGAGAACTCTAATACAAATATTCATATGAAGAATTGTTCTAAAGGAACAGACATTTTAAATTACTATTTTAGTTTTCACCATAGGGTGCATGTGAGACAGAGATAGAAACACAGAGGGAAATTGAGAAATCACCTTCCAGGGGTGCTGACCATACTGCAATCCTTTCTCCATTCTCCTCTTAAGATTTTGGACACACAAACATGCCCAATATGTCTTTTCAAGCTGCTGGGTCCAGGACTCAAACTGCCATGTGGGATCTGTCAGTTATGTGGGATCTAGTGGCCTTAACCTCCACCTGCAGGCCCTCAAATATTTTCTAAGTTATTTTTTTTCTAAGTTTTTTTTTTAGTATTTATTTATGATGAGAGCACGAGAGAGAGAGAGAGAGAGAGAGAGAGAGAGAGAGAGAGAGAGAGAGAGAGAGAGAGAGAGAGAGAGAGAGAGAGAGAGAGAGAGAGAGGGAGAGAGGGTGAGAGAGGCACTACACCAAAATACCTCTTCTCTAGCCATCAGTAACTTAGGCACACATGCATGCACCTGGCATGTTTTTAGGTTGAGCTGGAGATCCAAACCAGTGATCAGGCATGGCTCCATGTGGTCCTCTGCACTATAGTTTGGTCTGATATCAACAGTGCTGCAGGTTGGACCAGGAACATAACTTTAAAGATGAATTCACTTACTTGGTTTTGGGGTTTCTATTTGATTAGACCTAAAAATGCTAAAGACTCTATTTCTAATAGTACAGAGAACACTGATAGTCTATAAATAAGTGCATTTGATACTTTTATTCACCTCTTTTAAGAGACAAGCAATTTTGAAGTATTATGCACATTTGTTAAAAGACAAGGAATACAAAGATGTTGGTTGATTGTTTTCAGCATCATTAAACAAAGTAATGAAAGAAAACGATAAGCTCACAGCCTTGATTTCTTGGCTTGAGCTCCACATAAGAGACCTTAGGGTTTCTAAATGTGCCTGGGAACAGAATATTCTCTCTTATAGCTAATGTGTGGAAATTCCCAAAAATCAAACAAAAACACTCATCATGTGATTGGTTTAGTAAAAACTAAACTCTCAGCATGGGAAAATATAGATTATTAAATTGATGGTATTGGCTGGAAAAGAGTGGGACCCTGTAAACTGAGAGGTGTAGAAAAACTCCAGTGAGGCTATGGGCACTGTGTGCCTCAACTTGGATGTCTGGTTTGCCAGAGAAAATGGTTTCTTCACCTCACACAGTAGTGTCATGCTCACACACATGAATATTGGTCTTTCCAGCTCTGTCTGAAAGATAAAACCTGAATAGTCTGAAGAAATAATAATGGCATGCCCTGAGGCAGGTGGTAAGCAACACAATGCTGATTTTCCTCAGAACCCACACCCATCAACTCACTTTGCATCTAGACCTATAACTAAATGCAAGTTCCAATGAGTACCCAACAGTGAGGTACAAAGTATGACCCATGAGGATGTACTATGCTCCAAATGAACTACTAGAGTTTCCTTATTATACAAGTATGAGTCCAGAAAATGAGTGGGAACTGATATATTAAGTGTGTGGGATAATGGTCATAAAGTTGGACTAGGTCCAATGTATTGATAAAGGCTCATTCTGATTTACTATTTTCCTGAATAGAGGCAGCTCTAATGGCCTCTCCCACCATAATAGTCCTCACTCCACAGGTTAGGGAGACAATATGGGGATTTTGCCAGCTTCTAAATGTATCTTTTTCAATAATTCATTCTGGAACTGTGTAAATGACAACAGGATCAGTTCAGAGTCCCACTGGAACCACTGTGATTCAGAAGCCCCTATTCTAACTGGAAGGCCATAGTGAACTTTCTGATCTGGAATCAATACCAGCTCAATGAATCTGCAATGAATGTTGGAGCTTGGGGAGTTAGAGAAGAAATTAATAATTTGATGGTGGGTTGGTTGAAACATGGATCAAAAGATGTCCTACTAAGAGTGAGATGGAGAGGCCCAATCTCTAGTTAACCATAGAGAAAGGGATTCAGAAACTGGGGGGAGATTGGAATGCTAGAATGTATTTGTCACTTTAAACCTACTTCCACACACTGCGAAGGTCCAGAGGACATACCTTTCACCAATACTTTGGGAAATACATTTGTGAGGGGAGCCCAACATCCCTGAAAGGATCCATAACCTCCCTTCTCTGTAGGTTGGATCTTAAAGTGGGAATGACAGTCAATCAATAGGAAAACATAAATACAATGGGAATAGAGAGACACATGGTGGCAGGGGTCAAATAGCATCACTCTATCACCAAAGCATGGTGCGCATAGACACCAGAAGTGGGGCAGAGATAACACAGCAGCCGTAGTCTGACTGTGTAGATTTATGGTATTGGCTAGTTAATAATTATCACGAACCTAGAAGTCAAATAGGTAGGAAGCCTACTAAATTTTTTTTAAAACATTGTTAGAGGGCATGTGAGAGTGAAAGTGGAAAGGGAAAAAATATCCCCTAATAGGGCATGATTATGCTGCAATCCCTTCTCCATTTCTCCATCCTGTCAGGACTTGGGGAATGCACCTACACATACCAGTTTGTATTTCAAAGTGCTGGAGCTGGAATCTGAACTGTGGTTGGCCATGTGGGTTATGGCTCTCTTAACTGTCAGGCCACAAGTCCAGTCCTTCTTACTTGATCTATATAAGTAGATAATTTTCTGGTCATTGAACTAAAGTCTAACTCAAATCATAAAAACAGAAAATTATAGCCCCTCAATCAATTCCGAGACCTCAGCCAGTTTATAGACCAAAAATCCTTTGAAAGAAGAGGAGGTTGAGTACTCTCTAAGAGAGAGAATCTCAATACACTATTGAAAACTTACAGTGTTGGGACCAGCAGTTAGCATAACAGCTATGTTGCTGAACTCCCATGTAGTCAACCGTGGTTCGAGTCTCGGACCTAGTGTCTTAAACTCACACCAGGCATGTGTGCATGCGTGCCCAAGATCCCAAGAGGAGAATGGAGAAGGGATAGCGCTGGCATGGCCATCCCCCCTGGGGGGTGCTTTCTTGCTTTCTATCTCTGTCTCTCTCTCTCTTTCTTTCTGGCGAGTGCATGTGCCCTATAGCAAAAACCTCTTTCTCTCACACACACACAAACTTAGTGTTTCCCATTTTACCCTATAGTCTATTACCAGCAAAACTGCCTTGGGGAAAGGATAATGATCAGACCTTTGTAGACTACTGGACATTGGCTCAGAACCGATGTTGGTTCCAGAAGACATCAATTGTAGCTGTTATCATAGATGCAGTTTCATTGCTTGAGCAAATAAACACATATCCTAGTACCTGGTATGCAGCTACTGATCTGGCAAATGCTTTCTTGTCCATACCTGTCCACCAAAAGCAGTTTTGTGTTTTTGTTTTTCCAACTGAAAAGGCCAGCAGTAATCCTCCACTTTTTGCCACTATCAACACCTCAGGTCTTTCTCACATTTTAGTTTGCAGGGCTCTTGATTGCCTTTTCTTTCATCATAATATCACACTAGTCAATTATATTGGTGACATTATGCTGACTGGACCTAAAGAGTATAAAATAGTGACTGCTCTGGTCTTATTGGTGAGACAACTGTGGCTCAGAAGATAGGAAATATTAACAAATATGACTAAAATTCAGGGGTCTTCTACTTCAGAAAACTTCCTAGGGGCCCACTGGTGTAGGGCATGTTGATTATTCCTGGGTAAGGATAAGTTATCGCAATGGTCACTTGTACAACTGAAAATGTGCACAACTGAGGGTAAGCCTTTCTGAATTTTGCAGCATTTGAATGTGTTACTCTGGTCCAGCCACCAAGTGATCTGAAAAGATTCAAAAGATCCAAAAGTGGACAGAAATAGCACCATTACCCCTTTCTGGATCATTAAAGGACAGTGATCAGGAAAAGTCCTCTCAATGTATAGAACTATGAGCAGTGTACCATGCACTATGGTTGTGCACTTGTTTCGAAGGAAAAGTATCCAGATGTGCAACTGGACATCTAATTCCTGATCTGTAGTCAATAGTTGGGCCAAGTGATTGAGAACTTTGAAGGAGCATAGTTGGAAAATCAGTGACAAAGCAATTCGGGGAAGAGATTGTAGATAGACCTCTCTGAGTGGGCAGAGGATCTAAAGATATTTGTGTTCCCATATGAATGCTCATCAAAGAGTTATCTCAGCAGAGGAGTACTTTAATAATCAAGTGGATAGGATGCTACATTCTTTAGATTCTATTAAGCCTCTTTCTCCAGCCACTCCTGCTATATGGTATCATGAGCAATGTGGCCATAGTGGCTTAAATGGAGATTGTGCATGGGCTCAGCTATGTGGACTTCCATTCAACAAGTCTGGCCTGGATTTAGATGCAGATGAGTGCCCAGTATGCCAGCAGTGAAGACCAACATTAAGCCCCAGATATGGCACTATTCCCAAGGTTGTTCAGTTAGCTTCTTGGTGGCAGGAGATTACACTGGACCTCTTTGATCTTGGAAGGGAGAATGTCTTGTCCTCTGGGATAGACAATCTGGATGTGGATTTGACATTCCTGAAGTCAGTGCTTCTGCCCAAACTACCACCTGTGGACTTACAGAACATCTTATCCACCATGATGGTATTGCACCAGCATTATGTCTGATCAAGAAACTTATGTCCCAGCCAAAGGAGTATAGCAAAAGGCTAGGTTCAGGATATTCACTGGTTTTACCATGTTCCCCATTATCCCGAACCAGCAGGCTTGATAGAATGGTGAGTCACAGTCACTGCACCAGCTAAATGATAGTATGTACTTTGCAGGGCTGGGACAAGGTTCTCCAGAAAACTCCATGTGCTCCGAATCAGCACCCAGTGTATTGTACTGTTTCTCCCATAATCAGCATTTATAGGTGTAGAAATCGTGGGGTAGAAATGAAAGTGGCACCACTCATGATTAGTAACCCACTAGCAAAATTTTTGCTGCCTTTTTCTATGACATTATGCTCTGCTGGTCTGCAGGTCTTAGTTCCTGTGAGAAGAATGCTTTCACTGTGAAACATAGCAATGATTCTGTGGAACTGGAAGTTACCATTGCCATCTCGGCTCTTTGGAGACTTCATGCCTCTGAATCACCAATCTAATTAGGCAGTTACTGTGTTGGTTACCAAGACTACCAAGAGGAAATTGGCCTACTGCTCCACAATGGAGATAAGGGAGAGTACATCTGGAATACAGGGAACCCTTGAAGGTGTCTCATAGTATAAACATAACCTGTTAGTAAGGTCAGTTGGGAAAAACAGCCCTCAAAACTGGCAAGGCTACAAATGGCCCAGATAAAAAGAAGGTCTAAGTCACTCAATGAGGTAAAGAAACCATGACCAGTTGAGGTATTTGCTGAAGGCAAAAAGAAAGAAATACAGAATGGTTATTAGAAGTTACTTATAAACACCAACTATGCCTAAATGACCAGTAACCGAAAAAAGGACTGTAATTGTAAGAATATTTCTTCCCTTGCTTTTTAAGAATACATTTATTTGTATGTATAAATATACAAATAGGTTTTTTTAAGAAGGTTTTTGCTATACGGTGTGTGCACTCACCAGAATGAGACAGAGACAGAAAGCGAGAAATCACCCCCCAGGCGGTATGGCCACACTACAATCCCTTCTCCCCCATTCGCTTTTTGGGATCTTGGGCATGCACACACATGTGCCATGTGTGAGTTTATGTCACTGGGTCCAGGACTCGAACTGTGGTCAACCACATGGGAGTCCAGCAACATAGCCGTTATGCCAACTGCTGGTCCCTACAAATAGTTTTAATGGCTTTAAATACTTTTATCTTAATTTCTCTTTATCCCAACATCATATAACATAAGTTTTATTGACTTTTTATCAGAATTTGAGTATTTGCTAATTTTACATCACAGTGTTTACATTAGGGGATATTGGGAGAAGAGTGAATACCACCCAAGGACTTTTATCTCCTCTTCAGGGGAAAGGAGTAGGGCATTCCTGGTTGTATGCAGGATAGTTGTTTGACGTCAGGTGGAGCTATTACTTTATTATAACTAGTACCTTGTTACTGTGTTCACTTGGATATTGAGTATGGTTTCTGGTGATGTGGATTATGGGTGTCAAGTTAACAAGTTGTGGATAAATGTGGCTATATTTTGGTGTCAACTCTAGTGAATTAAGAGGTACCTAGAGAGGGGGACAGCAGGTAGTGTGGTGGTTAAGTCACTGGGCTCCCACGTGGTCAATCACAGTTTGAGTCTCAGGCCTGATGATGTCATTTCTCGCTTTTCCTCTCTCTCTCACTCTGTCTTTGTCTCTCTGGTGAACACACATGCACTACAGCAAATTTAAAAAATAGTAACAATAAATAAAATTAAGTAATTTTTTGCTAAAAGAAAAGGTACCTAGAGATATGATAAAGGATTATTTCTGGGTCTGTCTGTGAGGGTATGTCAGTGGACTGAGAAGGAATCCGCACTCAATTGGCAGATTTTTTCTTTTGAGAGTTTTTCACTATATGGCCCATGTGTGTGCCAGAAAGACAGAGAGACAGAGAGATAGAAAGCAAGAAATCACCCCTCAGGGGGGATGGCCACGCCACAATCCCTTCTCCATTTTCCTCTTGGGATCTTGGGAATGCACACACATGTGCTTGGTGTGAGTTTAAGCCACTGGGTCTGGGACTTGAACGGTGGTTGACTACATGGGAGTCCAGCGACATAGCCATTACGCTAACTGCTGATCCCTAAATTGCCAGTATTTACCAAAGTTATGAGAGGTTGTTGTTTTGGACAGAGCTCCTGCACTGGACCTTAGCAGACTAGATGAAGCTAAAATAAAATCTCTATGCTAAATGCTACATAATCAAACTGAAACTTTAAAGAAGCAGACAGATTTCAAACAGACCAGTTTTTCTTTAAAACAAGCTTCAATTTATCTGAGTCATATAATAAGAAAGTTCTCTCTGGTAGAACCCCTACAAAAAATAACCTGATGTAACCTATTTTAACAGTCAGCTTTTTTTTCTATTGTTCTTTTTTGGTTGCTCTTGTTCTGACCTTACAAAACCCACTGTTTTATTGTGGACCACATTGGGAGCTCTTGTTCTGTATTGTAGAATGGAGGCTGCCTGACTCATGAATTGCAGATACAAGAGTCAAATAGATCTATAATGAAATCTGTTGAATTTTTGTCTTTTGATAGTAGGCATTTTGTTTTGTTTTGTATTTTAAGAGATGTTTTGCTATAGGGCATATGTGCTCACTGGAGAGACAGAGACAGACAGAAAGACAGAATGAGAGAAGTCACTCCCCAGGGGGTATGGCCACACCACAAACACTTCTCCTCCATTCTCCTCTTGGGATTTTGGGCAAGCATGCACACATATCTAGCATCAGTTTTAAACTACAGGGATCAGGACTCAAGCTATGGTTAACTATGTGGGAGTCCAGCAACTTAACCATTCTACCATCTGCTGGTCCTAATAGTGGGGATCTTTAAATTGGCTGGGGGTCTTGATGTAACAAAAAAGAGAGAGGGAAAGCAATTTTGTCTCTCTTTCTCCTAGAGCTGGGACATTCCTCTATAACCCTTACCAATCTCAATTCTATATTTTCTAGCCTTTAGGCTCCAAAACTCATATCAGCAGATCCCCAGGTTCTTTTTTTATTTTTTATTTATTTTTTATTTATTTATTATTATTATTTTTTATTAATTAATTAATTTATTTTTGTATATACTTTCAATCATATTGTTTGGCTTACAATGAGACCATTTCGATATGTGAACATTTCTCCCCAGACCCGTTGATTGAAATATCTTCAACAGATAACACCACACCTCCCCATCCTGTCAATGCTCTACCTCTGTATCCCTTCTCCAAATATCTTTCGTTGGGCCCCACTCCTCCACATACACCTCATCTGACATTCACACCCATCTCTCGTGTTTGTTCAACTGTTAGTCAATCAGTTTCAGACATAGAATGCAGACAAACGGTATATGTTAAGTGGGGACATACAATGTCTCTCCTTCATAGCCTGGCTTGCCACACTCAGCAGTACATCTTCCATATTCTTCCACTTTCTGTCAAAAGCCAGGGCTCTGTTGGTTTTTATAGCTGAGTAGTATTCCATAGAGTATATGTGCCACAGTTTTTCAATCCATTCCTCCATACGGGGGCATCTAGGTTGGTTCCATGACTTAGCAATTGTGAATAGTGCCGCAATAAACATCGATGTGCAAGCACTTTTCCACTGAAGAATTCTTCTGTCCTTTGGGTAGATACCGAGGAGTGGGATCTCTGGATCATATGGCAGATCTATCTGTAGATTTTTGAGGAATCTCCAAATTATTCTCCACAGTGGTTGGACCAATCTACATTCCCACCAGCAGTGTAAAAGAGTTCCCATTTCACCACACCCCCGCCAACACTTATCATTTTTTGTTTTTTTAATATTAGACAATCTGACTGGGGTTAGGTGGTACCTCATTGTTGTTTTAATCTGCATTTCCCTTACGATGAGGGAGGTTGAACATTTTTTCATATGCCTTTTGGCCATTCGTATGTCATCTTTAGAGAATGTTTTCTTCATCTCCTTCTGCCATCTTTTAATCGGGTTGATCATCTTTTTTCCAAACACCTTTTTTAGTTCCTTGTGTATTCTGGTTATCAGTCCCTTATCTGATGCAACATTTACAAAAATATTTTCCCATTCTGAGGGCTGTCGATTCACACTAACTACTGTGTCTTTGGCCATGCAGAAACTTCTTAGTCTGATGTAATCCCACTTGTCTATTTTGTGGACGATGGACTCTGCTTTGAGGGTCTTCTTTAGGAAGTCTTTCCCTACACCAATGTCTCCCAGAGTTTTCCCAGCATTCTCCAGGAGCAGCTTTATAGTTTGAGGTCTTAGATTTAGATCCTTGATCCACCTTGACTTGATTCTTGTCAAAGGAGAGAGGTAGGGGTTCAGATTCATCTTTCTGCAAGTGGAAGTCCAGTTTCTCCAGCACCACTTGCTGAAGAGGCTTTCATTTTCCCACTGGATTGACTGGTACCCCTTGTCAAAGATCAGTTGACTGTATGTTTGGGCACTTATGTCTGGGGACTCTATTCTGTTCCATTGGTCCACATGTCTGTTTCTGTGCCAATATCATGCTGTCTTTATTACCACAGCTTTGTAATATATTTTTGGATCGGGGATTGAGATGCCACCCATTCCATTCTTCTTGTGTAGAAGTGCTTTGGCAATACGGGGTCTTTTATGATTCCAGACAAATTTTAAGATTGTCTTTTCTAGATCTGTGAAGAATGTGTCTGGTACTTTGATTGGCATTGCATTAAATAGGTAGATTAATTTGGGTAGAATTGCCATTTTGATTATATTAACTCTTCCAATCCATGAACATGGGATGTCCTTCCATTTTTTTGTGTCATTTTCAATTTCTTTTTTTAGCTTCTCATAGTTTTCCTTGTGGAGATCTTTAACTTCTTTGGTTAGATTTATTCCTAAATATCTTATACTTTTAGTGGCTATGGTAAACGGAATAAGTTTTTTCAGTTCTATCTCAGTCTGCCTGTTATTCGTATATAGAAATGCTATCGATTTCTGTATATTGATTTTATATCCTGCAACTTTACTGAATTCATGCATTACTTCCAGTAGTTTTTCATGGAGACCATTGGGTCTTCTATGTATACAATCATGTCATCTGCAAATAGAGAGAGTTTCACCTCTTCTTTTCCTATTCGAATGCCCTTTATTTTTTACTCTTTTCTGATTGCGTTAGTGAGGACTTCCAGTACTATATTGAAAAGGAGAGGAGAAAGTGGGCATCCTTGTCTTGTTCCTGTGTTTAGTGGGAAAGCTTTCAGCTTTTCTCCATTCAGGATGATGTTCGCTATGGGTTTTTCATAGATGGCTTTTATTGTATTGAGAAATGGCCCTTCTATGCCAATTTTGCTAAGAGTCTTGATCATGAAGGGGTGTTGTATCTTATCAAATGCTTTTTCTGCGTCAATCGATATGACCATATGGTTTTTGTCTTTCTTCCTATTAATATGGTGTATTACATTTATGGTTTTGCGTATGTTGAACCAACCTTGCATTCCTGGGATAAAGCCTACCTGATCATGGTGTATGATCTTCTGTATAAGTTGTTGAATACGATTTGCTAGTATCTTGTTGAGAATCTTTGAGTCTATGTTCATCAGAGATATTGGCCTATAGTTTTCCTTCCTTGTCCTGTCCTTATCTGTTTTGAGGATGAGGGTGACAGAGGCTTCATAGAATGAATTAGGGAGAGATTCACCCTTTTGGATCTTTAGAAATAATTTGAGCAGAATGGGAGTTAACTCTTCTTTGAAAGTTTTGTAGAATTCAGAGGTGAATCCATCGGGGCCAGGGCTTTTCTTTGTTGGGAGGTTACTTATTACTGATTCAATCTCCTGGCTTGTTATGGGCCTATTCAGACTTTCTATTTCTTCCTGACTCATTCTTGGTAGATTATATTTGTCCAGGAATTTGTCCATCTCATCCAGATTATCTTGTTTCTTAGCGTATAGATGTTCAAAGTATCCTCTAATGATGTTTTGAATTTCTACTATGTCTGTTGTTATGTTACCAGCCTCATTGCAGATTTGATTCACCTGGTTCCTTTCTCTTTTCTTCTTAATAAGTCTCGCTAGTGGGGTATCAATTTTGTTTATCCTTTCAAAGAACCAGCTTTTGCTTTCACTTACTTTCTGTATAGTACATTTATTTTCTATTTCATTTATTTCTGCTCGGATCTTTATTATTTCCTTTCTCCTGTAATTTTTTGGATTTTTTTGCTGTTGCTTTTCCAATTCTCTAAGGCTTGATGTTAGGTGATCCATTAGCCTTTTCTCTGTCTTCCTCTTATGTGCACTAATTGCTATGAACTTCCCTCTTATGACTGCTTTGGCAGTGTCCCAAAGATTATGGAAACTTGTATCTTCATTGTCATTGGCTTCCATGAATTTTTTGATTTCGGACTTTATTTCTTTGGTAATAGTGGAGTCATTCAGGAGTAGGTTATTTAGTTTCCATGTTTTTAGGTATTTTTGAGGATTTCTCTTGAAATTAAACTCGAGTTTAATTCCATCATGGTCAGAGAAGATGCTGGAAATAGTTTCTATGCCTCTGAATCTGCAGAGGCTTGCTTTGTGTCCTATGATGTGGTCAATCTTTGAGAAAGTTCCATGTCGGGGTGAGAAAAAACTATATCTTGTGGTTTTTGGGTGGAAAGTTCTATAGATGTCTGTTAAGTCCAATTGATTTATGGTATCATTTAGATCCTTGATCTCTCTACCTATTTTTTGCCTAGATGATCTGTCCAGAGGGGATAATGCGGTGTTGAGATCTCCAACAATTAGTGTGTTGCAGTCTATCTCCCCTTTCAGATCTAACAATCTTTCCTTCACATATTTGGGTGCTCCTGTGTTAGGAGCATAGATATTAATAAGCATTATATCTTCTCGATCCATAGAGCCTTTTACTATGATATAGTGCCCTTCTTTGTCTCTTCGGACACTTTTTGTTTTAAAGCCTATTTTGTCAGAAATTAGTATCGCAACTCCAGGTCTTTTTTGGTTCCCAACTGCATGGAAAACCTTTTTCCAACCCTTCACTTTCAGTCTATGTATGTCTTTTTTCATGAGGTGGGTTTCTTGTAGGCAACAGATAGAGGGTTTCTGTTTTTTTTATCCATTCAGCCAGTCTGTGTCTCTTGATTAGAGAATTTAACCCATTAACATTCAATGTTATTATCGATGTTACAGGATCTGTACCGACATTTAAGTTAGCCATTGTCTTAGTTGCCTGTTATTTCTTTGTTTCTGGCTGTTGCGTCTTTAGTTTTCCTGGAACAGTACTTTCTTCAGGATTTCTTGAAGAGATGGTCTGGTGTTGGCAAATTCTTTCAGGTTTTGTTTGTCTGAGAAGATTTTAATCTTTTTTTCCCAAATGAAGGATAATCTTGCAGGGTATAATAGTCTTGGCTGAAATTGTTTCTCTCTTAACACTTTCAGTATGTCTTCCCATTCTTTTCTTGTTTGCATTGTTTCTGATGAGAGGTCTGGTGTTAGTCTTATGGGATGGCCTTTGTAAGTTATTTCTCGTTTCTCTCTTGCCAGTTTTAGTATCATGTCTTTTTCTGTGACGTTAGACAGCCTGGCTAAGATGTGCCTTGGGGAAGATCTTCTGGGGTTGATTCTATTTGGGGTCCTTTGTATTTCTTGGGTCCGGATGGTTCGGTGCCTCTCTAGGCTTGGGAAATTTTCTTCCAAGATGTCATGGAATAGATTTTCCATTCCGCTATTAGTTTCTTCACCTTCTGGGATGCCGATTATTCTGATGTTTGGGCGTCTAATAGAATCTAGTATTTCTCGTATATTATCCTCATGTTTTTTAGTTATTTTCTCGATCTTTTTGTAGTTTTTTTCTAGATTAGAGGTTTTATCTTCTACATCAGAGATTCGATCTTCAGCATGGTCTAATCGGCTCTTAATACTTTCCAGAGAGTTTGTGATTTCTTGTATTATAGACTTTATCTCTAATAGTTCTACCTGATTCTTTCTCAGAGTATCCATTTCTTCTTTCATATCCTGGAAGGACTTCCTAATTTCCTGCAGTTCGTTGTCTCTTTTTTTTTCCAATTCACAGAATTTGGTCACCATGAATGTTCAAAATTCTGTGTCTGTCATTTTGGTAACGTCCTCCATATTTACGAGACATGGAGGGACATTTTCCTTTGTTGGAGACATATTTTCTTGTTTATTCAGACCTGAGGCTCTTTTTCTACTTTTAGACATAGGAAGATTACTTCCCTTTTAAAGACCTCTTGGGAGAACTTTTGTCCCACAAGAAGTAAGAGTCTTTCCTTTTTGATGGGAATAGCTGTTTGTTGAAGTCTCTCTTCTGTTGTTTTTACCAATGTGTTTTCAGGAGGGGAACTCTACAGAAGTGTCTAACAAGCAGAATCTCCTTTTTCAAAGGGGATCAGTACTAGGGAGGATCCCAGAGACACTTACCTTCCTAGGAAATTTCAGATATATGATTCTAGACCTGTCTAGTCTGTCTGGCATGGTAAAAAATAAGGAGGAGAGGACAATATGCAACAAAAGGAAAGACAACACAGAAAAATAAAGAAAAAGTCGCGTGCCGCGCGTTAGCGCGGCTCGCAATTTCGCCAGAGGCTTGCAGGAGAGCCTATTGCCTAGGTGTTAACAAGAGAATGCAGGGGGTTCAAGAGAAAAAAGAAAAAAAAAAAACGCCTCAAGGAGATCCTGGCTACCTACCTAGAAGGTGGAGTCTGGGGCCTGGGGCTCTGGAAGTGGGGTGGGGGTCAGAGGTGACCCTCCCTCAGTATCCCTTGCTGGCCAGAGGCTTGCAGGAGAGCCTATTGCCTGCTGACAAGCACGGAAAGTCTGGGGGGAGAAGGAGAGCTAGGTGTTAACAAGAGAATGCAGGGGGTTCAACAGAAAAAAGAAAAAAAAAAACGCCTCAAGGAGATCCTGGCTACCTACCTAGAAGGTGGAGTCTGGGGCCTGGGGCTCTGGAAGTGGGGTGGGGGTCAGAGGTGACCCTCCCTCAGTATCCCTTGCTGGCCAGAGGCTTGCAGGAGAGCCTATTGCCTGCTGACAAGCACGGAAAGTCTGGGGGGAGAAGGAGAGCTAGGTGTTAACAAGAGAATGCAGGGGGTTCAACAGAAAAAAAAAAAAAAAAAAAAAAAACGCCTCAAGGAGATCCTGGCTACCTACCTAGAAGGTGGAGTCTGGGGCCTGGGGCTCTGGAAGTGGGGTGGGGGTCAGAGGTGACCCTCCCTCAGTATCCCTTGCTGGCCAGAGGCTTGCAGGAGAGCCTATTGCCTGCTGACAGGCACGGAAAATCTGGCACCCCCAGGTTCTTAATACCATTGATTCCCCAGTTCTGAAAGTTTGGGACTTGGATTGCTCATGCCACCAGCCCCCCAGGGACCCAGCCTGTAGATGGCCTTTTGTGAGACTTTGGAGTCTCCATACTCACACGAGTCAATTCTCCTAATATATCCCTCTCCTCTCTCTCTTTCTTTTGACACACATCTATACTGTATTTGTGAATACACCTTTCTCTAAATATATATGCATATATTTAGATCCTATTGCTTATATATGTGTGTGTGTAAGTATATATTCCCTGTGTGTGTGTACGTGTGTGTGTGTGTGTGTGTGTGTGTGTGTGTATATATATATATATATATATATATATATATATATGCTTTAAAAGAGTATAAATTTGAAAACGAAGTCACAGTAACTTCTCAGCAGACGAAAGGGTTATATGACATGGATGATCTGTAAAGTGTCATGATATTTGAGAATAAGACACTAAGTATCTCTTTATTAATTTTTAACAATGAGGCATAAATTCTTTTGATTACGGTAGGGCTTAATTTCATCTTGAAGTTTCCTTTCTGGGAGTAAGATGGTGGCACAGCAATAAAACATGGCATTTTTGTGAAGCTCACCCACATGGGAAGGTTCTCAGTTTGAGTCTGGCAACCTTCCTGAGTGTGGGACACATGTGTCCATGATTTGGGGCTGCCTAAGGCTAGGAGTGGATCATGAATTTTAGACTCTGTTGAGGGTACTATCTCTCTCTCTCTCTCTGTCCCTCTGGCTCATGGAAGAAGTAAGTAAAATGCACTGTATACATTTAAAAAATTCTTCATTTTTATGCAAATCCATGAATGTATTCTTATTTATTTATTAGCCTATAAATATCACTTTTCTAAGTATTAAAATTGTTTTTCAGTCCTGGACCTCTGATTGTTTTGGCCATCTGGGTGCAGTTTCAGGACTGTGAGCCTCCTCTCTAGCCAGGTACTCCCCTTCCAGACCCCAGTGCTAGCCAGGTAGGCAAGTTTCACCGTATCTCTTGCTCTTCTCTGTCCCTCCTTTCTTTTTTTTTCTTTTCTCTCAAAAAAAAAAAAAAAAAAAAAAAAAAAAAAAAAAAAAAAAAAAAAAAAAAGGCTTTTCTGCCTCATTGTGTGCTTTTCTCTAGTTAATTTGCCTCCTTTCCCCTCAACTAGGTGTCAGACCTGCGGATGGAGAACAGTTCCTGAGTTGGGGGTGAGGATAAAAGAAAGACAAGAAGACAGGATAGAATCAGGAAGACTGCCAGTCAATACTGGTTAACCATGAGTTAAGTTTATTGTTAGTATTTATATACACTCCAGAGACTTCTGTGATGTAATGTTTTAAGTCCTTACTGAATTTATCAGGTTGTTATAACAATACTTTGGAACATATAGTTCAAAACAATCCCAAGCCATTTTGGTCCTAACAATTCAGCCACCCAAGGCCATGTCCAGATAAAGACCCTAGTCTTATTCTGGTGGTCACATCCTGCACATTTCTCACATCTCCTCTTTGGCTCCCCACATATCCCCCTTTTTCGTTTATTAAATGATCTGCCACTTCTGATGGGCAGTAGGTTGTGCCTGTCTTAGGTTGTCCTTGGTGACATTTTCTCTTACCCATCATCGGGTAATGTATATTTGTATGCACCCTCTGTCTTAGGTTGAGAAACATCCCAAGGATCTTACTCATCATTGACTACCAGCCTCTGTATCTAATGTCTTGGTTTCAAGTTTTAACTGATGGATTTTGGAGCGAACTCCAAGAAGGGAGCGCCTGAGTATTCACACAAGGCAGGGGGCACAACAAAGCAACACAAGACCAATACCTGCTGCCATAATGGCAGGCATTAACCACTGCTGCCAAGAGGTCCAGTGTGGTAGGAGACCATACAATTATTGCAACAATTTATTTGCCTCCTGTGCTGCATTAAAGGGAGAGGAACATACCTTCTCTATCTCTAAGATCTCTCTATGGAGTGTAAGAATGTCTGTTGTTTCATTGGCCTCACGCCAGACACCTTGTAAATGTTTTTTGAACTTTTCACAATCATGTTGGTTTTCATTATAGATTTTAGGGGTGACACAAATCCATTGATACAACACGTGACATCAGACAGAAGAACGCACATGTAACCCATCGACCCAGTTCCCCAGATGTACAACAGTATCAAGAAATATTCACCTGTTGAAATATCCATTTTGTAAGACAAATAATAATGTGATTGAATGTATAGAAGAAAATGGAATGAAAAAATAAAATAAATAAAAAATAAAATAAATGGCATTCGATTTATGTTGGATTTTTTCATCAATAGTTTTTTGAGTGTGTAAAGCTATGGAAATATTTTTTGTTACTTTATCCACAAATCCAGCTGTTTGTACTGTCTGTGGTTTTTATATTTTAAGTTTCAAGCATGCCCAGTTTTTAGAGATCCTGATAGCTGACTATTTACTAGAAAGACCTTTCCCAGCAAACTTAGAGAATTAATTCAATGCCAGTGCTCTCAGCTGTAGCATGAATGAAATCATAAATTTCTGGATCAGTTATTTGTTTGGAACTCTCATCTGTTACTGGGTTGGATTGGTATGAGAGTGAGACCTCTCATTTAGACCGTGTTTTAGCACTGAATAGTGTGGCCCATTATTTAATGGCCACCTCAAATACCATCTGTTACATATACATCTTTTCATGAAATCTTTCTAATTCTTTACAATTCCCTCTCAGACTTTCTCTAACATAACTCAAACCTTTTGTAACATGATTTATTTATTGATTATTTGTCCCCTTTTACTTTTTTCATTCTGGAAATAATCCAGCCATCTTACCTTAGGACAAAAATTTTATCATACAAAATTATTTCAATATTGAAATGTTCTCCATTTTTTAACATTTTCCACCACAAATATATCTGCATACCTATATTTTTCTTTTCATAATAAGGTCTGATTGTCCAGGCGATTTTCTTTGGCACAAGGGGGAAGATACTGGGGTTGTGTGGCATTGACAGAGTTGCTTTCTGGTTGAGGAGCCATCATACAAACTGTCTGATTACCTCTAGAAATAGTCCTGCTCGGTAGATTTCTGCTTCAACGAGTGTCACCATCTTCAGGCAGATCCATAGGCACAACATCCTCCTGATCTTTCAGGGTATCCATAAACTGCACCAAGTATTCTGGAAGCCAGCAAGCTCCATCATTGTCCTATGAAAAAACAAACATCTCCTCAACCCCATATTAACACAGAGTTGGGCCCATTCCATGATCTTGTTAAGAGA
The DNA here is from genome assembly GCA_026018925.1 of Tupaia tana. Lineage (NCBI taxonomy): Eukaryota > Metazoa > Chordata > Mammalia > Scandentia > Tupaiidae > Tupaia > Tupaia tana. The sequence continues at coordinate 1,290,428 of JAKSZU010000025.1, read as the reverse complement.
GCTTTCCAAATGACTGTAGTATAATAGATTGTGTTTTAGAATGCCAAAATCATTCAGTTGCACTGGATCCTTGTTTGTCCACATTTAAAAAATTAAGTACAAATTGGGCATGTTTTAAATAATTATATGGTGTAAGGGGATGAGGATGTTCAGCTTGTTGTAAGTGTGTAAATGTTATGAGACAGGTACCAACATCAGCCAGGGAATTATCTGTAATTGTGATAGCTCCAGTGAAAAAGGGACAGATGTCTTTTCCTGACTGAGAGCTATTACGGGAAGTCTGTTAACATCATACTAAACTGTCTCTCACTCAATCTGTTCTAACTCCTCAGGGGTTAACTCCTCATCTTCCAATTCAAGGAGCAGGGGAATATCTCCTATCAACCTCTCCTGCAAGGGAGGAGCAGAGAGAGAAATTCAACAGCTGGGGAAGAGTCTTTATCTGTGGTGGGAAGAATCCTCTTCCACTCGTGACAAAAATCCAAAACATCTCTAATTAAAGCCCATAAACTAAAAGCATACACAGGCACCTTTTCTGGACCATGGGAATCATAATAATCTTGAAGCCTTTGCCCCAACTTTTTCCAGGTATCTATGTGAACTGTATCTTCTTCAGGAAACCAAGGAAAAACTTCTTCAATGAATTCTAAAAATTTTGAAAGCTGCTGCTGCCCTACCTTCAAGCTCAGTGCACTTAGCATTTTTTAAGCATATGTACAAAAAGCTGGTAGGTATTGCCTGGTCCTATAATTACTCCCATAATGTACTCACCACAACACTTTCACTTTTAAGATGAACGTGTTTTCTGTTTACTCTTTGCAGTGTCATTCACCAGCATCCCCAGTATGCAGTTCCGTGTTCGGGCGCCACTATGTCAGACCCTCTGATGGTGGAACATTTAGTTCAAAACAATCCCAAGACATTTTGCTCATAACAATCCAGCCACCCAAGGCCATGTCCAGGTAAAAACCCTTTTCTTATTCTGGTGGTCACATACGTGCATTTCTCACATCTCCTCTTTGACTCCCCACAACTAGGACAGAAAGCATCCAGGCCAGTCTACCTCTGACTTTGGTAGCCCTTTGTACGGCCCACAAATACACCGTGTGGTTTTCTATTTTTAATCCAATTTCATTATCTAGCGTTTGATTTATGTTTTTTCCCTCTTTTTGTTCTAGTTCTTTTCTTTCCTTTTCTTTGCTTTTTCTATTTCTATTTCCTACATTCTTTTTTTTCTTTACTTTCCTGTTTTACTGCTCAGCTTTTACCCACTTCCTAGAGAAGACTAGATACATAGTACCTAAACATCTGTACCTTGTGAATTTTACACAATTCTTTGCACCCCACTGTAGTTTTTGCAAGAAGAGAAAAATTCCACTTCATAAATCCGTTTGCAAAACTTATCTGTGATTTCTACACAGGAGGACACAGTAGACGGGAGAAAATAGTAACAAACTATTTCACAGTAAGGTGAATACATGAGCTCACATTCACAGACTCCCTTTCCAACATATTAGCCAAAAGTGAACATATTACCAAATGACTAAGAATCAGAGAAGAGTCTCAAGGGTGAGAGAATCAAGTAATATATCTCCAGCAAGGGAACACTGTAACTTGTCCCCAAGTAGAGAAGATTTAGAGGATATTACTAAAATGTCAGAAAATGAATTTAGTATGGTAACAAAATTTATGGCAACAAAATTCAATAAGATGCAAGAGAAAAGAAATATTGAGCTCTAAGAGATGAGGAAGTCCTTCCATTATGTGAAAGAAGAATTAGACACCATAAAAAAGAAACAAATGGAACTTTTATATGAAGGCTGTAATACAGTAATCAAAACCTCCCTTGAAAGTATTAAAAGCAGGTTAGATCACACAGAAGATAGAATCTTGGGATTAGAAGACAAAACTTCTGAGCTAGAAAAAAAAATAATCAAAAATACTGAGAACATGGCCAAGAAAACTGAGAATACTATATGAGAAATACTAGATTCCATGAAATACCCAAATATCCAAATAATTGGTATTCCAGAAAGTGAAGTAAACAATAAGGGCATTGATAATCTATTCCACAAAATTCTTGAAGAAACTTTCCAAGTCCAGAAAGGCATTCAAGTATCCAGACCCAAGAAATATAAAGAACCTCAATTAGAATCAATCCAAGATGATCCTCTCCACAACATATCATAGCTATATTAGCCAAAATCACAGACAAAGACAAGATACTAAGATTGGCTTAATGACTATGTCACTGGACTCCCATGTAGTAGACCATGATTCCAGTCCCAGACCTGGTGGTTTAGACTCATGCAGGGTGCACGTGCGTGTGTGCCCAAGATCCCAGGAGGAGAATGGAGGAGAAGGGATTGTGGCATGGCTATCACCCCTGGGAGGTGATTTCTCGCTTTCTATTTCTCTGTCTCTCTCTGTCTTTCTGGTGAGTGCACACACCTTATAGCAAAAAAAACTCTAAAAAATATACAAAAACATGAAATCACTTACAAAGGCTATCCCATCAGTCTAACGCAGGACCTCTCATTTTATAAAATCCAAGCAAGGAAAGAATGGGGAAATATATTCAAAGTGTTAATGAAAAACAATTTTAACCAAGAACATTATACGTGGAAAGGCTATCCTTCATATAGGAAAAGAAGATAAAAACATTCTTGGATAAACAAAACCTAAAAGAATTTACCAACTCCACACCAGCTCTCCAAGAAATTCTGAAAGGAGTACTATACCAAGAAAACTAAAGACAGACAAACAGCAATAAGAGAACAAAAAGCAACTGAGTATATGACCAACTTAATGGTAAAGACAAGTGTGGAAATATCAATAATAACGTTGAATGTTAATGGATTAAATTTTCTGATCTAGAGACAGACTGACTAAATGGATTAAAAATCAGAAACCCTCCATCTGCTATCTACATGAAACCCATCTCATGGATAAAGACATACATAGACTAAAAATGAAGGGCTAGAAAAAGGTATTCCATGCAATTGGAAACCAAAAAAGAGCAGGAGTCACTATACTAATTTTGGACAAAACAGGCTTTAAGACAAAAACCATAAGAAGAGACAAAGAAGAACATTATATAGTAGAAAAAGGCTAATTCACCAAGGAGATATAATGCTTATAAATGTCTATGCACCAAACTCAGGAGCACCCAAATATGTAAAGGAAAGACTGCTCAATCTAAAAGGAGACATAGACTGTAACACAAAAATTGTTGGAGATCTCAACACACATTGTCTCCTTTTGACAGGCCAGTGAGACAAAAAAAAAATAAGCAACGTGATTCAGGACCTAGATGATACTATAAACCAGATGGACCTGATAGACATCTATATAGAAACACAGGAAATGGTTGTGAATACCTGATATAGGGTGGGGAGAGGGTGGGTGAAGGAGTAGAGTCTGAGGAAGGGCATTAAGGAGAAAAATAGAAAGGCATAGCATTAATGTGATGAAGAAATGGGGTATTATATGTTGACGATAATTGTATAGTATTATCAACTAGACTGGAGAGAAATGTACACATGTTGGAATATTCACTTTGCAAGCTAAATAACATTATTGATGTATAAAAAGAACTTGAAATAAAATAAAATGAAAAATTCAATAGGAAGGAACCCTCACAAACTTATTCTATGATGTCTCCATAATCTTGATATAAAAATCAGACAAAGACATAAAAAATCAAAACAAAACAAACACTAGAGATGAATATCTCAGATAAATACAGATGTAATAATTCTCAACAAAATGCTAGAAAATGAAATCTAATAGCACATTAAAGACCATATGCCATTACCAGGTTTATCTGAGAGATGCATGGACAGTTCAATGTATGCAAAACAATAAGTGTAATACATCACATTAACAGAAGGAAAGATAAAAACTATATGATCATATCAATTGATGCAAAAAAAAGCTTCTTATAAAATAGAACATGCCTTCATGACTAAGACTCTCAGCAAAAACAGGTAGAGAAAAACACTTCTCAACACAAAGAGAGTCATATATGATAGACCCATAGCTAATATTACAATGAATGGGGGAAAGCTGGAAACTTCCCCATTAAGACCTCCACAGCAAAGAAAACAGTAGTAAGTGAAGAGACATCCCTTCAAATGAGAGAAAAAAATTTTTAAATATGCTTCAAATAAGGGGTTGATAATCAGAATATACAGGGAACTCAAACAGCTCACCTGCTTTTTTTTTCTTCTTAAAGGAATAATCCAATTTAAAAATAGGCAAATAAGTTGAACAGATAACTCTCTAAGGAGGACATAAGAATGGCCAAAAGCATAGGAAAAAATATGCTCAACACCTCTTATTATGAAGTAAATACAAATCAAAACCACAATGAGATACTGTTAAACCCTAGTTACAAGGATTATGATTTTAAAAAAATGTTTTTTAAAGTGCTGGCGAGGCTATAGTTAAAAGGGAACAGAGGGGTCAGGTAGGTGTCAAAAGTCTGATTTTTTTAAAAGAGATTTTTGCCTTAGATACGTAAATTTGCCAGAGAGAGACACACACACAGAGACACAGTGAGACAGAAAGTCAGAAACCATCCCACAGGGAGGATAGCCACACCATAATCTCTTCTCTTCCATTCTCCTCCTGGGATCTTGGACAAGCATGCATATGCACCCAGTGTGATTTTCAAGACACTGGGTCCAGGACTCGAACTACAGTCAGCCATGTGGACTCCAGCAATGTAACCACTATGCTATCTGCTGGCCCCCCTAGAAGGTTGATTGATGGTACTGTTAACAGGAAGGGAAACCAATGAAGTGCAGAGTGTCTCTTTGGATTTTTGTATTGTTGTAACACATACCCGAGGCTGAGTGAATCCTGAAGATATACAAGTTAAATAACTCATAATGGTGGTGGCTAGAGAGTTCAAATGTGTAACAAATGGCAGAAAGCAGAACTTTCAGCAGAGCAGAGTATGGTCTGTACCCATGTGACTTTCTCTCTGCCATTCTGGTCTTATTCTATCTGCTTTTAGTCCCACCCAAACTCAATTACAGATGCTCTGTCCTAATGACATTATCACACCCAAAGGTCTCACCACCAGACACCATGAGAGACTTAGGTTTCACCTAATGCCTTTACAACATATTCAGGTCCCAACACATGAATTTCTGGGGAACCACCAATCACCACCTACTAAGATCAATTCCAAAACATGAAACTTTGGAGGACAAAGAATGATTTAAGCCACAACATGGAGGAAAAAAGAAATGAGTTCAGCCAAATATCTTTATATCCTTCTGAAGAGTTAAAGTTAGGAAGCTGGGAAAGGCAAGTGCTATTGCCAGGTCTTGGATGGGTTTGCTGCTACTGAAAGCTGTTGGAGCTACAGGTTTAAAGCAAATAAGGGCGGAGTTCTCCATGTCATTTTGGGTTGGGATGATGTCACATGAGCAGTGTAACATCTTGGGCTGGGGCAATATCACCAGAAACATTGTGCAAGGCCAATCAGTAGGCCTTCCCAACTAATTATGCCTACTGGGGAGGAATTAGGATTTGCAGGGAGCCCTAGCCTATGTATTTGTGATAATCTTTAAAGTATGATTTTGCATTATTAGTCCTATTGGTAATTTTACATAAATCTAAAATGTCCTTGGTATCTGCTGGGGTACATCTTGCAAAGTACTTCACTGCCTCATGATCTATGTGGCTTGCATACTCCTTCAATAACCTATAGAGATTTTAAATTAAGGTGATACTGTATAGATTTTTTTTCCCTATGAAACTAGGCTTTGGCCCCATGAATATGTGTAGGATCATTAGCACATAAGTACAAAAGAGAGAAAACTCTTGGGCCAGCTCCTCTATGTTTATCTTTAACAGTAAGGAGTGCTATTCTGACTAGCATAGGCAATGTCTCTAAGATAGTCATTTATGGTAGGCAGTCTCCAGTCTTGATGGCAGACAGGGTGTAACCCCTTAAGGAGTGCCTTCAGCAAGGTCTTTGGCCCAACTGGACATTTCCAATCAATGGGTGCTTTCTTTCCCTCTCTCTTTCTGTCTATCTATGGTGACTGTACACACCCTCTGGCAATTGGAAAAAAAAATCAGTGACACCAAAAGTTGATTTTTTAAAGAATTATTTATTTATTATTATCATTTAATTTGACCAGAGTGAGACAGAAAGAGAGAGAAATGGAAAGAAGCTGCCACATGTGGGGTTCGAACCACTCCATTAGGGAGTCCAGCACCTTAACCACCACGCCACCTGCTGGTCCCAAATGCTTACTTTCTAAAGAGATAAAAAACTGACAGATCTTTACTAGATTGACAAGAGAGAGACAAGGGAGACTCAAGTTATTACACACAAAAATAAAAGGACTATTATTACTACTAATTTTACAGAAATATAATGCATAGAAGATAACAGTACATCAACAAATTGGATAACCTAAATAAAATAGATCAATTTCTAGAAATACACAAGGAACTAAAATTGAACTATGAAGAAACAGAAAATCTGATTAGACCTATGACTAGTAGAGATTGGATCACTAATCAAAACCCTCCAACAATGGAAAACTCAGGACTAGATGGCTTCAGGGGTAAAAAGGACCAAATATTAAAAAAAGAATTAACAAGCCTTCTCAAAGTCTACCACACAACTGAAGAATAGGGAGTACTTCCTAAGTGAGTCTATGAGGCCAATGTCAACCTGATAGCAAAGTCTGCCCTATATGAAAAATCTCTCTATATATAAAAAAAAGATACATGAATTTTTACCAAAATAGTATCAAACAAAATCAATAGCATATTAAAAGTATTATAAATCTAGCATCTCTTCCCAGAATATAGAAAAGGTTTAGCATGAAAATAATCACTGTACTACACCATATTAATAGAAAGAAGGGGATAATTTGTCAAAATTCAACATTGTTTTCTCATTCAATACACACAAACATACAAAAACAATCAACTAGAGATGGGAGAAATTTATTTAGCATGATAAAGACTGTATATGAAAACCCACAATGGGCTGGCTCCCTGACCTGGTGGATAAGGCAGCCAGATACCAGGCTGACTGCATGATTTGAGTCCAGGACACAGTAGCTTGAGAAACAGGCTGAGTGCACGTGCATGTATGCCCAAAATCCTAGAAAAAGGGAGAAATAGAAGAGAAGGAATTGCAGTGTGACTATTCTCCATGGGAGGGTTCTTTCTCTTCTCACTCTCTCTCTCTGGTGAGTGCACATACCCTCTAGAAGAAAACACACAAATACACACACACACACACACGAGTCCTAAGAATTCAAATTAACTATTAGCCTTTGAACACGTTCTGAAACAAGTTTGTTCTTCCACATTTGACTAAGACAATTTGAGATCTTCAAAGCAATGTTAGTTAAATGTGTGGAGGACTGATGGGTTTTTCCCTAATGTATATAACACAAGGATGCCCATGTTCATCAGTTACTCAACATAGCACTAAAAGTTCTAGCTAGAAAAATGGGGCAAGTAAAGGAAGTAAAGGCATCCAAGTTGAAAAATAAATAAAATTATCTGTGTTTACCCAGTTGTAGCATGTAATATATAGAAAATCCCAAAGACTCTACAGGAGGAAAAAAAACTGTTAGATATAATAAATGAATTCAATAATGTTGCAGAATACAAAACCAACACACAAAAATCAGTTGTACTTCTACACACTAATAATAAAGAATCCAAAAGGAAAATTAATAATAAACAATTTACAGAAATACCAGAAAGTAAAAAAATTAGAAATAAATTTAGTCCAGAAGGCAAATGATCAATACACTAAAACTGACAAAATGGTGCTAAAAGAAATGAAACAAGACATGATTTTTTTTTCTTTTTTTTGAAGAGATTTTTGCTATAGGGTGTGTGCAATTGCCAGACAGAGAGAGACAGAGAGACAGAAAGTGAGAAATCACCCCCCAGGGGGGATGCCATGCAGCAATCCCTTCTCTCTCCATTAGTTTAAGCCACTGGGTCTGGGACTCGAACCGCAGTCAACTACGTGGGAGTCCAGCGACATAGCCATTACGCTAACTGCAGGATTTACAGGGAGCCCTAGCCTATGTATTTGTGATAATCTTTAAAGTATGATTTTTTTAAAAAAAAATATCCCGTGTTTATGGACATGGATTGGATGATTTACTATTGTTAAGATGTGGTGCCATTCTGTTCAAAGTAATCTACAGATTAAAAGCAATCCCCTTCAAAAGTTTGATGGCAGGAACCAGCAGTTAACGTAATGGCTATGTCGCTGGACTCCCACGTAGTCGACCGCGGTTCACGTCCCGGACCCGGTGGCTTAGAACTCACGCTGGGCGCGTGTGCGTGCGTGCCCAAGATCCCGAGAGGAGAATGGAGGAGAAGGGATTGCGGCGTGACCAACCCCCCTGGGGGGTGATTTCTTGCTTTCTGTCTCTATGTCTCTCTCTGTCTGTCTGGCAAGCACACGCACCCTATAGCAAAAAATCTCTCAAAAAAAAAAAAAAAAAAAAAAAAAACATTTGATGGCCATTTATCTGCAGATATGGAAAAACATATAATGATTCTAAAATTGATATGGTAAGTCAAAAATCCAAAATACCAAAACAATCTTGGAAAATAACAAAGATGGAGGCTCACAGTTTCTGATTTAAACCTTGACGGAAAACAAAAGTAATAAAAAAAAAGCATGGTACTAGTATAAGAACAGGTATTGAGACCAATAGATTAGAATAAGAGCCCCAAAATAAGTGCTCATATATTTCGTCAAATGATTTTAAACAACAGATCCAAGGTCATTTAATGGAGAAACAACAGTCTCTTCAACAAATAGTGTTGGAAAAATAGAATATCTACTTGTAAAAGAATGAAGTTGGACCTTTACCACCTTACATCATATACAAAATTAATTTAAAAATGTATCAAAGTCTTAAACTTAAAACTATAACACACTTCAAAAATTAATGTTTGGATATTACACTAAAACACAGGCAGAAAAAGAAAGGAAAAATAAGCTAAAATGCATCAAAATTTAAAACACAGATTTTGCACAAAAGACAACCTACAACAGGAGATTCCCATAAGGCCAACTGTGGTTTGAGTCCTGGTCCTGGAGGCTTGCTTTCTCACTTTCTCTCTCTCTCTCTCTCACTCACTCTGTCCCTCTCTGGTCAAATTTAAATTGGCTATGTTGAATGCTGGTGGTGAGTGCTATGCTTTGAATGTATCCCCCAAATTCATGTGTTGAGATATGGTGAGCCATTTCAATGGGATTATGGCAACATAGTCTGATTATGGTGTTGAGAGGTGTGAACTTTGGGAGGATATTAGGATCAGCACAGAGTACTTGAGATTGACTCCTGGTAGACTTTATAGGGAGGGAGATATGTGAGTACAGAAATGGATACAGCGCACACTTGCTGTCTCACCATATGATGCCCTGAGCTGCCCCAGGACTCTGTAGAGAAGCCTCTATTAGCAAGAAAGCCCTGCCTTGGGACTTCCAAACTGTGAACTGAATAAGCCTCTGTTATTAACAATCACCCAGTTTAAGGTACAAAGCTGAAAGTTTTTCCACTAAAAACAAACAAGACAAGGCTGCCCACTTTCTCCACTCCTCTTCAATATAGTACTGGAAGTCCTAGGCAATGCTATCAGAAAACAGAATAATGTCAAAGGCACTCAAATAGGCAAAGAAGAGTTGAAAATATCTATTTGCAGATGACATGATAGAATACATAGAAGACCCAAAGGTATCAATAAAAAAACTTCTTGAAATAATAAATGAATGCAGTAAAGTGGAAGGATACAAAATTAACATCCAAAAATCTATTGCAATTCTATATAAAAACAACAAGCTGATGAAAGTAGAACTGAAGGAAGGAATCCCTTTTACCGTAGCTTCAACATGTATAAGATACCTAGGGATACACCTAACCAGGAAAATGAATGACCTTTACCTGGAAAGCTATAAAAATATTAGAGAAGATATTGAAAAAGACACAAAAAAGTGGAAGGACTTCCTATGTTCTTGAATTGGAAAAATTAATATAATCAAAATGGCAATTCTACCCAAATTAATCTATGTATTTAATGCAATTCCTATCAAATTATCAGAGACATTTACCACAGATCTAGAAAAAATAATCATAGAATTAGTCTGGTATCATGAAAGTCCCCATATTGCCAAAGCAATCTAGTGCAAGAAGCGTGGAGTGGCTGGCATCTCACTCCCTGACCCAAAAATATACTATAGGGCTGTGATGATCAAAGCACCATGGTATTGGAACAAAAACAACAGGGGGACCAATGGAATAGAATAGAATCCCAGAAATAAACCTCAAAATATGAAGCCAACTGATTCTTGACAAAAGATCCCAGTCAATCCAGTGGGAAAAGAAAAACCTCTTTAGCAAATGGTGCTGGAAAAACTGTGTATCTACCTGCAGAAAGATGAAACTGAACCCCCATCTTTAGCCATTAAAAAATTTATTCAAAATGAATCAAAGATTTAAACCTAAGACCTCAAACTATAAAACTATTGGGGGAAAACACTGGAAAAACTCTTGGAGACATTTGGGCAGGCAGACTTTTTAAATAAGACCCCCAAAGCACAGGCAATAATTCCCAAAATAGACAAGTGGTATTTCATCAGATTAAGAAGGTTCTGCTTAACAAGGACACTTTAATTAGGATGAATCCACAACCCTCAGAGTGGGAGAATATTTTTGTAAACTATGCCTCAGGTAAGGAATTGATAACCATAATAAACAGGGAACTCAAGCAATTTACTGGAAAAAAAATTAACCCAATTAAAGGATGGGATAATGAGCTGAACAAAAAACTCTCTAAGGAAGACATATAAAAGGCAAAAAGCATATGAGGAAATGCTCAACATCCCTCATCATAAGGGAGATGCAGATTAAAATCACAATGAGATAACACCTAACCCCTGTCAGAATGGTAGAGATTAAAAATAAAATAATGGTAAGTGTTGGTGGGGTTGTGGTGCAAGGGGAAGTCCCCTACACTTCTGGTTATTGTAAATTGTGCCAGCCACTGTGGAAAATAATAGGGAGGTTCCTCAAAGTGCTGCAAATAGAACAACCACATGATCCAGCAATTCCACTCCTGGGTATCAATCCAAATGACAGGAGAATGCTCAGTCAGAAAAGGGCTTGCACATCAATGTTTATTGCAGCATTATTCATGATTGCTAAGACATGGAACCAATATAAATGTCCATAAAAAGATGAATGGATTGAAGAAATGTGGCACATATATTCTATAGAATACTATTCAGCCTTAAAAAACATCAAGACTCTGGTATTTGATAGAAAATGGTCGAATATGGAAGATTTATTGCTGAATGAAGCAAGCCAGTCTATGAAAGAAAGACATTGTAATGTCTCCACTTAATATAGTCTGTCCTCACTCTATGGTAGAGACTGAAAGATTGGAGGGCATAAAAGCATTGCAAATGTTTATGGACACTAGAGACAGTCTGAAAGGAAAGTAGGAGAAGGAAAGAGTATAGAAAGGAAATTAGGGAGAAAAAATAGAGAAGCAAGACATCTGTGGGACACAGTAATGGTTTATCACCTGTTGATGATAAATGTGTATAGTATTCTCAACTGCACTGGTCTGAGATGTGATTCATGTCAGATAAGTTCTCTTTGCAAGTCAAATGATGTATAGTTATTGAATGTATAATAATAATTGTTATACTACTACTAATAATAATAAACTCACACTAGGTGCATGTGCATGTGTGCCCAAGATCCCAGGAGGATAAGAGAGGAGGAGGCATTTTGGCATGGCCATCCCATTGTGAGGTGATTCTTGCTTTCTGTCTCTCTGGCAAGCACATGTGACCTATAGCAAAAATCTCTCTCTCTCTCTAAAAAAAATAGGATATCTATTGAAGTAATAGCAATGGACTGAGAAACTTTCTGTGAGGTCCTTCATTTTCTCATTATCTGGGCCCTCTGTTTTTTCATTTCATTTGAAAAATGCATGGCACTCTGTTCTTTTCTTAAGATATTTTTTGTCTTCCTAATATAAGCTCTAAACTTAATTTCATGAGACTTTATTAAATGTAATGGAGAACCTCTAAACCTCGAGGTTCTCCATTTACTTATACCCAGGAACCAATGGATTTACTGAAAGTGTATTGAGGAATTTCATACCCCTCCAGTTATCCTTGTCATCACACAATATCATTATTCAGAGCTAATAAGCTTTATGAAATAAATCTATGCTTCTATTTTCCTTTCTTAAACATAATGATGCTATTATTTCTGAACTTTGAAACCCTTGGTCTATGAAATAAATCAACCCCAACTATTTTAAAGATAAATTAATTTTCCTTACTGAACAATTTTCAAAGGAATGTTGAAATCCCTGCCCTTTCAAGAATCTTCTATGTACAAAAAGCTTAGAGATCCAAAGGCTTTCTAACACACCCTTTCAGGAACCTCATTCATAGAAGTTATATAAGGCCCTTAATAAAACGAAAAGTTGGATCCATTGAGCCAGAGGCTGAAGGAGAGCAGCTAGAAAGTTCTCTTGTTCCCCTGCTACTCAGGTCTGATTTTTAAATCTTTTCGTATCCTGTGCCTGTCATCCCTTCTCAAGTCCCATGCAGTGGAGTGGGAGAGACCCAGTGAGTCAGCTACTTTCTTTTTCTTTTTTTTTTCTCTTTAAATTTATTTATTTTTTACATTAATTCACTATACATCATTACAGCATACAGATGAATTTTCCATCCAAAATACACTGTGTATTGGCTCAATCAAGCACATCAACATACATGTTATCAGCAAATACTTTTCCAATTCTTATGTCTTGTATACTTTGTTTTTCATTTTGCCATCCTTGTTTCCCTATCCCTCACCCTCTGCCATGCCCCACCCTCCTCCCACATTGTCTCTGGTATCCATGGTTGCTTTCTATGCCTTCCCCCCCATTTAATTGATTTGCTAATGAACTTAATTAGTCTAAATATATCCAATAGCTAGCACAGGTGATATATACCTATACATGAATCCAAGTCTGACTTTAGGCATAAACCTCAGTGAGTAGAATGAACATATTATAAAGTAGTACCCAGCTGGGGCTATATGGCTTACTGCAGTCATCAAATATGCATTTTTTAAAAATTTCTATACGAACAGTTTTACTGTTTTTTTTTTCTCCTGCAACTTTTTTTTTTTTAAATTACTTAACATTCATTCCCTGAGCATCATCACAACATACTAAATGTGGTTTCCCATCTAGAATAATCATGCATGTTATCATCAATAATATTCCATTTCTACTTTCATACATATGTATATGTATATATATTTTTTTACCCCATGTTTGACCCTCTGCCCTTTCCCACTCTCTTATTACACTATCTCTGCTATATACAGCTGTTTTCTATTTCTTTTCCCCCAACATTTTGTTGATCACACAATATCATAAGTAATCTAACTACTTTCAATAGCAAGTTCAGCAGGTAATTTCAAGAAGAGCAGTTTTGAACTGGTAAGCTACTTTCAAATTCTTTTATTCACCAGCCTGTAGACGTGTGCTTATTTCTTTAGTTACATATATCCAATCCTGTCTCAGGTGTATTTCATCCTGAGAGGTTCTGAGTGGATCCAACAACCTGAATCTGGCTAAATAAATCCTACTCTGATTGAAAGATGCAGCTCTCTACCAAGAACAAACCTAGGAAGAAGAGCTGTTCTTTACTTCTGACACTGAAGAACCTACTCAAAAAAGCAGGAAGAAGCATGTACTTCTTCAGATGACTAAAAACAACTACAGAGGCAAAAGAAATATGAAAAAGCAAGAAAATACCTCTGCTGTAAGGGAACAAACAACTCCTCATCAACCACAGAAAACACAAAAGGATTTGCAGAAATGTCAGAATAAGATTACTATATATAGTTATTTGTTTTGTGTGTGAGTACTGTTTTATTTACTGCATATTTTTCTGTACAAAATAAATTTTCTTTGTTCTTTTTGTTTTCTTTTAATATTTAAAATGTTTGTATTTTTGCTTTAGTTGTTACCTTAATTACTTATACCATTTATAAAGCTTTTGATCCCTGTTTTCTAGACGTTTTATAATCTGGTGTGTTAGTTTTTAATGACATCAAATAACTGCTACTCATTACAAAACAAATAACCTATTCTACCTTAGTCTTTTCCCTTTCATTTTTAGTTACATTATTTTTGCTTTGTCACAACATAAATTATTTATGTATTATATTTTTTAATAATTATTTGTTTGTTTATTTATTTATTTATTTATTTAAATTTGATCAGAGAGGGTCAGATGAGAGAGAACATGAGAAAGCAAGCCTCCAAGTCTGAGATTCAAATCACAATCGGCCATGTGGGAGTCCAGCACCCTTAACCACCACACCACCTGCCAGCCCCTTTATGTACTATATTCTTATACTTAGTTCTTTTTTATTTTTTTTTAATTGCCAGAGAGCATGTGCACTCACTGGAAAGAGAGATGAAGGGAAAATGAGAAGTCACTCCTCTTAGGATTTGGGGCATGCACACACTCAGTGTGTTTTTCAAACTAGCAGGTCTGGAACTCAACCATGGTGGTGAGATCAAACTGCCGGAACCACCCCACCATAGGCTGGCCCCCTAGCCTTCTTTTTTAGCCATATATCTACCATCAGAAATATTAAATGCCCACCATACTTTCTTTTGTAACAGTTTCCCTAGTGATCTCTTGGTTAGAAGCTCATCATCAGACTTATAATAGGCAGCAAACAGATAATAGTCCCAGAATTTTGTTGTTGTTCAGCTTTTTGTTTTGTTTTATTTTGTTTTGAGAGGTTTTTGCTATAGGGTGCGTGCACTGGAGAGACAGAGAGACAGAAGTGAGAAAACACCTCCCAAGGGGGATGGCCACACCGCAATCCCTTCTCCTCCATTCTCCTCTCAGGACCTTGGGCACACAAACACATGTGCCTGGCATGAGTTTAAGCCACTGGGATCAGGCCTCAAACCACAGTTGACTACATGGGAGTCCAGCGACATAACCATTATGCCAACTGCTGGTCCCGTCCCAGTAGTTGTTTGTTTGTTTCCTCATTTTCACTTTGCCAAATGTTTATTTAAGGATATTTCAGTTATAACTGTTATAAAAATGTTTTTTCCTGTTTAATGATTTGTTTATAGAAGAAAATTTTAACTGCTCTAATGTCTTATTTGTGTTATCTTTTAGTTTTGTGGCTTTGTAAGACTGGTTTTGTATATTCATTCCATGAATAATATTCATATACTTGTGGTGATCTTACAATTTAAATTTTTTTTTATTTTTTTTATTTCAATTTATTTATTTGCATTCATTTATTGAACATCATTACAGCATACAAAATGAGATTTTCCATCCAAAGTACACTATATATTGTCTCAATCAAGCACATCAACAAACATGTTATTGTCAGCAAATGATCTTCCATTTCTTGTCTTCTGTATGTTTTGCTTCCCCCCCCCATCCTTGATTCCCTATCTCCTACCCTCTCCCATCTCCCACTCTCCTCCCACACTGTCTCTGGTATCTATGTTTGCTTTCTATACTGTTTTATCCTCACATTTTATTGTATCGCCAAAGACCCCAATCAATCCAAATACCCTCGTAGCAAACACAGGTGATACACACATTTCCATGAACACAAGTCTTACTTTACGCATCCTATAAAGTAGCACCTAGCTGTGGCTACATATCCTACTGCAGTCATTGAATAGAAATATATATTTTTTCTGAAACTTTTTTTTTGTAACTCAATTTACATTCCTTCCCTAAGCTTCATCACAGCATACAAAATGCAATCTCCCATCCAGTACACACTGCATAGTGACACAATCATGCACGTTACAAAAAATTTTCCATTACTAGTTCCTAGAATTACTTCCACCCCTCTTTCTGACCCTCTGTCCCTTCCCACCCTCCTCTCACACCACCTCCAGTGTCTACAATTGTCCTTCATTCCCTTCCCACCCACGTTGTATTGATCACACAATTTCCTACATAATCTAACTACTTTCAATGGTGAGTTCACTCATTACTACTAAGAAAACCAGTTTGAACTTAACTCAAAGAAGTGCCAAGGAACTTTGCTTAAAGCCAGGAAACAAGTTAGGATTCTGTTCAAATGGTAGGTGTATGAACCTATTAGTCTCATGTACTTTTATCTTCTGTTCTGGTTCAATTTTCCTGATTAAATTCTGGGATATAATATTCAACTCCATACTTGTCCCTATGATTAAGTTGGCCACTTTCATAGTTTTTGGACTCTTATTTCCATGTGTCTGTGTTTAATTTTCTTGATACAACACACCCTTGAGAACTTCTTGGAGATCTGGTCTGGTGCTGGTAAATTCTTTCAGGTTTTGTTTATCTGAGAATGTTCTTGCCTTTTCTTCCCACATGAAAGATAATCTTGCCAGGTACAGTAATCTAGGCTGAAATTGCTTCTCTCGTAACACTTTGAATATATTTTCCCATTCTCTCCTCGCTCGCATTGTTTCCGATAAGAGATCTGCTGTTAGCCTGATGGGATGTCCTTTGTAGGTAACTTGATGTTTCTCTCTTGCCAATCTTAGTATCTTGTCTTTGTCTGCGGTTTTGGTCAACCTGGCTATAATGTGTCTTGGAGAAGATCTTCTTGGGTTGATTTTATTTGGGGTCCTTTGTATTTCCTGGGACTGGATCTTCGAATGCCTCTC
Source organism: Tupaia tana (assembly GCA_026018925.1). Taxonomy (NCBI): domain Eukaryota; kingdom Metazoa; phylum Chordata; class Mammalia; order Scandentia; family Tupaiidae; genus Tupaia; species Tupaia tana. The sequence continues at coordinate 1,273,679 of JAKSZU010000025.1, read as the reverse complement.
TAGGTTTGGAAAGTTTTCTTGCAGGATTTCATGGAATAGATTATCAATGCCCTTATGGGTCTCTTCACCTTCTGGAATGCCAATTATCCGGATATTTGGACGTTTGATGGTATCCAATACTTCTCGCATATCATTCTCAAATTTTTGGGCCATTTTCTCAGTCGTCGTGGTGGATTTTTCTAAGCCAGTGATTTCCTCTTCTACATCTGAGATTCTATTTTCTGAATGATCTAGTCTGCTTTTAATACTTTCAAGGGAGATTTTGACTTCTTGTACTATAACCTTCATCTCTAGCAGTTCCGTTTGAGTCTTTTGTAAAGTGTGTAATTCCTCTTTTAGATCTTGCAAGAATTTCATCATCTCCTGAAACTCGGCAACTTCTTTCTCCTTTCTCTTTAGCAGTTCATTATTTCTCTTTTCTTCCATCTCTGTTAGCTTTGACATTATGAATGCTCTAAATTCCTTATCAGACATTTCCATGACTTTCACCGAACTGCGAACTGCTTGTGGATGAAGGAGAGTTACTCTTTTCCATTGGAGGAGAGGTATTTTCTCGTTTTCCCCATATTTCTCATGATCCGACGGTGATTTCTTGTCATCTGATGGATGGTATGTTTGTTTCAAATTCTTGAAGTTAAGCCTCAATGTTCAGGAGCAAGCAGACAGAGGTGTTCCAGAATCTGTTTGCTGTTCTGTTGTGATCGCACACTAGCTTTGCTTGCTGGAGGCTGAATTATGAGTAGAAAATCTTCATTTCTCCTGTCCCCTGAAATATCTAGTTCCCAGTATCCATGCGGAATCTTCTCACAATTTAAATTTTAAGAATGACCTATTTCTCATTGTATTAAAGTGAACATTTTTGAAAAGTTGTGTTTTTTTTGTTTGTTTTGTCTTTTTGTTGTTTGTTTTTTGATATGGAGAAGGGATTGTATGTCCCTCTTCTAATTTTTATGTGGTAAGAAAAAAAAAATGACATTAAATTTACCATCTTAACCACTTTCAAATGTACAGGTCAGCAGTGTTAAGTGTATTTACATTCCTGTACAATAGATCTCTAGAACTTTTTCCATTTGCAGCACTGAAACTCTGTGCTCTCTAAACACCAGTCCCTCCTCCTCCCTCTCTAGTCCTTTTTATTTTGATTCTAACTTTGACTCTGGTCAAAGATTGTTCTTATGAGTAATGATAGAATATGTGTCCTTCCATGACTGGCTTATCACTTTTAGCATAATGACCTTGAGATTCATCTATGTTGTAGTATGTGACAAAATTTCCTTTTCAAAGATTGTACAATATTTTATATTGTGTGTGTGTGTGTGTATGTGTGTGTGCGTGTGTGTGTGCATGTTTATTCCACATTTCCTTGATCCATTCATCAGTTCCTGGACATCTGGTTTGCTTTCACTTCTTGGTTATTGTGAATAATGCTGTGATAAACATATATGTGCAAATCCCTCTTTAAGATGCTGCTCTAAGAGCTTTTTAAATATATACACAGCATATACCCAAAGGACTACCAGGTCATAATGGTAATTCTACTTTTAATTTTTTTAAGAATTATTTTAACTTTATTTTATTTGTTTATTTACTCTACTTTGACCAGAGAGGGACAGAATGAGAGAGAGAGAGAGAGAGAGAGAGAGAGAGAGAGAGAGAGAGAGAGAGAAAGAGAGAGAGAGAGTGAAAAAGCAAGCCCCCAGGTCTGGGACTCAAACCACAGTTGTCCATGTGGCCATGTCCAACGCCCTTAACTGCCATGCTACCTGCTAGCCCCCAAAAGAATAAATTTTATTTCCCACAACTTTTTAAAATCTTGTAGGTCCAGTTGGTCTATAGTGATGTTCTAGTTTTCTATTTCACTATTGCTCCAATACCCCACTTTCAGTTGTGGATGGAACTCCTACTATGTTCTTTTCTATCTGTTGTGACAGTTTTTTCTTTAAAGTCTATTATTTTTTTACATAAGTACAACCACCTCTGTTCTCTCAGTAGTTCCCATTTGTATAGAATACCTTTTCCTTGTTCACTTTTAGCCTGTGTGTGTGTCCTTAGTTCTAAAGTGAGTTTCTTACAGACAGCATGTAGTTAGATCGTTAGATTTTTTTTTTTTTACCTAAACAATCTATGTCTTTTCATTGGCACTTAATAAGTTTTCATTTAAAGTAATTACAACAAGGAAGGACTTGCCATTACCAATTTGTTACTTTCTATATATCATTTTTTAAGAATTATTTTATTTAACTTTATTTATTTTAATTTTACCAGAGAGGGACAGTGCAAGAGAGAGAAAAAGAGAGAAAGAGAGAGATAAAGCAAGCTGCCAGGTCTGGGACTTGAAACGTAGTTGGCCATATGGGAATCCAACACTCTTAACCACCACGCCACCTGCCAGCCCCACTTTCAGCATATCTTATAGTTATATCTCCCTCCTTTCTTCCCTTACTGTCTCGTGTTTCACTGATTTTTTTTTTTTGGCTTTGATATCTTCTGGCTCCCTTATTTCCCTTTGTATATAGTTTATAAATATTTTCTTTGTGATTACTGTTGCAACTACATAAAACATTTAAAAGTCATAATCTATTTTAAACTGATAAAATCTTTTAATTATATATAAAACTACTCTTTTATATCACTGCCTCCCTTTGTTATTCATGACAGAAATTACTTTTTTATACTATGTATCCATTAACATAGATTTATCATTATTCTTTATGCTTTTATTTTAATTCTATACCAGATACAACAGCGATTTACCTGTTGTAAATGCAACAAGATTCTATACTTGTATATATATGTCTTCCTTTACCAGGGAGTTTTATGTTTTCACGTGGCTCTGTGTTGCAGTTTCTCATCCTTTCACTTCACTTGAAGATCTTTCTTTGGTATTTCTTGTAAGACAAGTCCAGAGTGATAAATTCACTCCATTTTTGTTTACCTAGGAAAGTCTTAATTCTCTTACAGTTTTGAAGCACAATTTTTCTGGAATCGCCTTGTTGGCTGGCAGTTTTTCCTTTCATTCCTTTAAATCTAACCTCCACTCCCCTCTGTTTTGCAAAGTGACCACTGAGAACTCGGGGCTATTCTAAGGAGCACACCCTTGTACCGAATGTTTCACTCATCTCTTGCTGCTTTTAGGGTTTTCTCTTTGTAACTTTTGACAGTTTGATTATGATGCATCTCAGTCTGTGTCTCTAGATTTATTCTAAATGAAATTTTTTGACCTTTATGCATTTACATGTCCATTTCTCATTTCAAATTTGGGACGTTTCAGCCTTCAAAGACAATTAGGTTCTCTGTCCTTCTCTTTTTCTCTCTGAGGCTCTATCATGTGTATGTTGCTTCCTTGAAGACGTTGGCCAAGTCCCTTAGCATGTCTTCATTTTCTTCATTCCTTTTCCTTCTTGCTGCTCTACCTTGGTAGTACCCCCAAAGTCCTGTCCTCGAAGTTCTCAGACTCTTTCTTCTGATGCCATATCTGCTGATTCTCTCTCATGATGTTTTTAAAATTAGTTCATGTATTTTTCAGTTCCAAAATTTCTAATTCATCTTTATAGCTTCTCTCCATTAATAGTTTTATTTAGCCAGCCTGTGGTCTCTGGACACAGCCACAGGATGCCTGGGAGGCCTGCATTTCCTTGAGGGCAAAATGGGAATAGCCAAGACACACAAGGGGGTTCAGAGGCCCATATTAAGTCAAAAGGAAGTGGAGAGCTCTGAGAATAGCAAGGCATAGCTTGTTGCTTGGCACTTTTGTTTGACAATAAACCAAGGAGATTTTAGCAAACTAGATTGACATTCACTGTGGGCCTGGCCAGTGCCCTGCATGGAGTAGCTAGTTCTCTGCATCCCTGACCTTGGACATCTCACCAGTAGACTCCACTTCATTTCCTAAACCACCACTGAGCACGCTAGCCCATGGGCCTGCAGCCTAGAGGAGAGAGAGGATTTCTTTCCGTTGCTAGGAGACAAGCCAAGGAGATTTTCGCCCAGTGTAGGAATGGCACAGTTCCGTCCTCATCTTTTCTTATACTTCCAGGTCCCCCCAGTGTCACTGCACATCAAGAAGGCTGCAAAGGGAATGGGTGTGACCACGAGGCGTCATGTCACTCATTGCCTCTGCCAATCACTTTCCAGACATTGGGAAGCTGTGCGGCCTGGTGGTTGACTCAAGAAGCTGGCCTGGGTCTGGCAGGAAATGCAGGAGAGCCACTCAGGAGATCCAAACCCAGTACTTGCTGGGGTGTAGTCAAAGGGAACCTGGGAACCAGCAGTTAGCGTAATGGCTATGTCGCTGGACTCCCACGTAGTCGACCGTGGTTCACGTCCTGGACCCGGTGGCTTAAAACTCACACCGGGTGCATGTGTGTGCGTGCCCAAGATCCTGAGAGGAGAATGGAGGAGAAGGGATTGTGGCGTGACCATCTCCCCTGGGGAGTGATTTCTCGTTTTCTGTCTCTAATGTCTCTCTCTGTCTGTCTGGCAAACACATGCACCCTATAGCAAAAATCTCTCTCAAAAAAAAAAAAAGAAAAAAACCAAAGGGAGCCCTACCTGGGCCCTGGCTTCCTGGAATGCCCAGCCTGGATACATGGTGATTCCCGAGTGACAATGGCCATCCGGGGCTGCTGGTATGGGAAGTTCAGTGTGGCTGCTGCTGCTCTGCTGTGCTGTCTCCATCCTATCTGTGCTGGTCTTCATGCCCAAGGGCGACCAGTAGTGACTGGGGCTGCCCAGAGCCAACCGACCCACATAAGGACTGCCCTGAATGAGTGGGATGAGCAACACTATGACCACTTGGACAGCTTGAAGAGGCCGAGCACAGCTCAAGGCCGGGCTGCAGGAGGCAGCCAGCAGCTGTCCTCCAGGTCCCCCAGAGAGGACACAAGTCGACTTCTACTCCCAGGTGTACAGCCAGGCATTGTTCTAGAAATGGCATGCCATTAACTCACTTGTTCCTCATAATGACCTCATTGGGAAATGATGGAATGGGGGTATAGCTTAAGTAAGACAATATCTAACATCACTTACCCAGCAGGTGGCAGAACTAGGATTTGAACCAAGTAAGTCTTAACCCCAGAGCCCTTGTCTGTAACTACTACACTATGTCATACAGATTGTCAGAGCACATGGAAGCCCGAGAGACTAATAACTCAGTTCTAATTCATGGACACAGATCTGGCTGGTATTCATTTGTGTTTGTGTCCCATACTCAAAGACAGCAGCCTTGTCCACTTTCTTGGAAGACCAATTAGTATCTTAGTAACAAAACTTCTTATTTACTTATTTATGTGAGATATTAAAAATGTCTAGAGCATTTTCAGCAGTTAATAATTATAATTATAATTTAGAAATTGGGGAGAATTGCCTTCAAGGGAATCTAGTCCTTTCCCATGTTTCTGGATAGAATCAGCTTCACCTAACCCCCCTCCTGGATTCAGTTACATCATCTCAGGGTCCTACAGGCAGACTCTTATTAGAACCCCTCCTGCTGCTGTTTATGCCTGTTGGGCACGTTTTTTTTTTTTTTCTTTAAGAGAATTTTTTTGCTATAGGGAACATGGCCTTGCCAGAGAGACACAAAGTCAGGAGTCACCCACCGCTCCAGGAAGAATGGCCACACCATAATCCCTTCTCCAACATTGTCCTGTGAAGATTTGCGGCACAAACACACACAAGCCTGGCTTGAGTACCACACCTCCAGGTCTGGGATTCAAACTGATCAACTACATGGGAGTCCAGAGATGTAACCATTATGCCATCTGCTTATCTCAAGCACTTTCTTGTCTTATGCTTTTTTCCACTTATATGTGAGCCATAAATTTATAGAATTGTAGTGTAGCATAATTTTCCTATATACCTACAGTCAGGTAAAGAAGTTTTACAAGATCAACCTTTGGAGTGAGGATTGCTTGTTAACTTATGTATGTGAGATAGTAAAAATGTCTATAGCATTCAGCAGTTAACCAGCATAAGCATACAGTGAACACTGAGTTCAAAATAGAATAATGAAGCAACATCACACCTTACAGTGCTTTATAGTTCATGAAGCACTTCTACATATTATCTTATCCGTCAACTCCAGGGAAAATTAAACATAACTGAACTCTCCCTGGAGTGTGCCAGATCGAGGTGCCCACAGACAAAGCAGTTTCCAGAGAACTTTATTACAGATCAATGCCTGAGATTTGGAGTGTTTGTTCTTGTGATTTTTCAATTTGCAACTGTATTTCAAGTCCTGGCTTTTCTGGGTATCATATCTTTTTTTTTTTTTTTTTTTTTTTTTTTTTTTTTTTTTTTTTTTTTGAGATAAAGAGTTCATGTGCTCACCAGAGAGAAAAAAAAGGAGAGACAGAGAGGCAACAAGAAATCACCCCTAAGGGATGATTGTCATGCCGCAGTCCCTTCTCCCCCAGTCTCTTCTCAGGATTTTGGACATGCACACACGTGTGTGCCTGGCATGAATTTAAGGCCTCTAGGTTTGGGACTCAAACTGCAGTCAGTCATATAGGAGTCCAGCCACTTAACCACTATGCCATCTGCTGGTCCAGTCTGAGTACCATATCTTAATACACAAGGCCTGTGTTCCTCAGTCAGCAGTGACAGCAGCCTCTTGTCCCTGGATTGATTTGCTCTGAGATCTGGCTCTTCTGTTAGAGATACTGTCCTCATCATCACCCAGTGTAACTCAAATGAAGTCAGATCAGTATTTTCCGAATTTAGTGAAAACCCAGTTCACTGTTTTCATGAGTAAAGATGTTAAATATTAAAAATAATAATTCTATTTTGCTCATGCTTAGTTTTCCTGATTTCATGTTGTCCTACTCATTTTTAATTGAGCATTTAATTGTCATTTTAAATTCTTTGGTAATTCATATATTTTCATTTCTTGAGGGTGGTTTCTGATTTTATTTGTTCTTTCAAAAATGTCATTTTTTAATCTGTCTTGCTATTTTTGGTTAAGATTTTGCCATTTGAAGAATCAACCACCTCTCCCAGACCTTGCAATCTGGTTTCCTACAGAGAGGACTTTCTTCATTCAGCCCAGTTAGAGTCTAGAGATCTCATAAGCCTCTTTTTTTGGTGGCATGTCTTCTTCAGTCTTGTGTGATATCCCAATTAAAGAGGTTTATCTGTTGCTACTCAGGAGTACACGCTGAGTCTGCTATTCAGAACCTGTCTAGTGTATAAGCCACAGTACTAGGTCTCCTGCACCACCTATTGTGCATCTGTGGTACTGCAGACTCTGGTGCATGATGATGGGCTTTGTTGTCAGAGACCTCAAAACCTGAGCTCCCACTGCTTTCAGTCTTTGGATTCAAGGAAAATAGGAACTAGTTCCCCAGGTAATTCCCTACAAAAGTGAGAATGTTGTACCCACACTCTATTTCTTTCCCTCCCCAGGGAGAAGACTGAAGTAAAGGATTTCCTTCCGATCTAGTCACAGCATGCTGCTGAATAGGGACTCTGGTGATAGTGCCATTAATTTTCCTACCGGGCTTCAGTTTGGTTCACATATTAAATCCATGTCTCTGTGGGGAAAAGAGAGTCTAGAGATTTCTATTCCACTACTTTGCTGTTACTTTTTTTTTTTTTCCTTTCAGGGTGAAGGTTCTCATTTGTCAGACAAAACTCTGAATTTTCCATTTTGGGGGTTTCTTCCCCCTTCACCACCCACGTCCAAATTTCACATTCCAATTCCTTTTTTTAAAGAGAGGTTTTGCTATAGGGTGCCTATGCTTGCCAGAAAGACAGAGACAGAGACAGAAAGGATAAATCATCCCCCAGAGGGATAACCATACTGCAATCTCTCCTCTTTCATTCTCCTCTTGGGACTTGGGCCCACATGCATACACGCTCAGCATGAGTTTAAGCTGCCCAGTCCAGGACTCGAACCATGGTCAACTACATGGGAATCCAGCAACGTAACAATTACACCATCTGCTGGTCCCATCATCCCATTTTGACTCCTTCCCATCATCCCCTTTTGACCCCAGTTCCTTTTGACTTCTTTCCCCCAGAAGCAATGCCTTTCTTAGACTTCCATTTAAGTCCAAATTTAAAGTCCCTTTTCCTGTATTAGTGCTTTAGATAGTGCCAGGATTATTTTACAGTATTTTTACACTTAGGGTAGACATTAGTTCATCCTTAGACCCTCTACTTCCTTTTCTACAGTTTTTCAGTCCCCTCAAAACATCCCTTCTTTTACACAAAGGCTTACAGCAAGAATCAAAAACACTGCTGGAATTGAAAGCCCATACTTGCATACATATAATATAAAATTTGTGCTCTCTTCTAGTTATGCAGACGGTGTGAATCATGTATGGTTTCATTTGCCTTTCTTCTCCATGGAATGTGTTTTTTACACATTGTTTTGGTGACTTCCATTAAGATAATAGGTTCCAAAATTTCCCACTGAGCTACCTCCATGATGTAATAGATGGCATAAAGGAGAGCAATACAGCAGGAAGACTAGACTGTGACCACACAGCACTTCCACTTGGTAACTGTACTTTAGGCATGCTTTACAGATATGGTGACCAAGTAGCAGTTCACAATGAGCAACCCAAAATTAAATAAACTGACCTGGTTTTGTTAATTATATCTAAGTAAAGGGGGAAAACTTTAGTGGCACTATCAACAATATAGTCATATTGGTTCTTCTTTTTTTTAGAATTATTTATTCTATTTAACTTTATTTATTTTTTAAATTTGACATGAGAGAGAGAAAGCAAGCTGCCAGGTCTGACACTCAAACCATAGTCAGCCATGTGGGAGTCCAGCGCCCTCAACTACCATGCCACCTGCTAGCCCCCTTTATATTGGTTCTTGAAAATGATTTTTGTTACTCTTTTACAAAACTAACAGTTTTATCTACAATATCTTTTTTTTCCTTTGGTATCATGAAGACATTGAGCTTATGACATATACCTTGTGAAGGAAATTATTCTCAAGATCCAAGTGACTATGAGTAAGCAATTTTTGTGTGTGTGCATTCTAATAAAGATAAAATGCTTATATTAGAAGCATCATATATTTAATGTCAAATAGTCTGAATTTAAGTACAAAAATTAACACATGATTTCAACATTAAAAAACATAACACTTCTTATTTAAACAACAATACAATAAATATCAAAAACACAAATGAAGCAAAGCTATAAAAACTTTAAAATACCTTAACAGCAAAATTGTAATTTACTTCTGTAACAAGTAATTGTTAACTAAAATATCTATAGTTATTTTCAAGGACCACAATGGTAGATTGTGTTTTCTTTAGTACTGCATAAAATTTGCATGTTAGTCTTTTTGTGCCTCATCATTTCTTTCTACATTATGCTCTAATTCCCAATACAGATAGTGATCCTTGGCAATCAAATCCTGTGTAAACATTGTCTTCAAGTGCTTTATTATTTGTGAAATATTTAGCCAAGTTGTTATGCAAAAATTAACACAAACTACTAGCTTCTATTTCACCTCAGGAAATAGATGAAAATACCAAAAGTTTAAAAAGAATAGTAGAACCACTGAGTAACTTTTGAAACTCTGTATTTATATAAATTTTAAAACACTTTATTATTCTAAATTACAGCTGATATTTAATATGCTTAGATAAATAATCTTTTTAAAACCAAATATGCAAACCTGATTTAAAAAGAAACAGTATTTGAATTTGCATGCTTTAATACAAAAACATTTTCATACTAATGGTTACAGTATTTTCTCTAGAAGAATGAGGCCTGATTGGAGATATATAGTCGCTATTTAATATGGCTGCCATCAGGAAGTGATACCGTTGGTGACAAGGGATAACTTGGCCTCGAAGTATAAAGAAGCATGCTGGGAGTCCCAGAAGAGAGGGTAGTACTAACAGGGGAAAGACTATTTATTGAGCTGTGATGGAAATTGTAGTCCGTAAATAAATACATGAACAATTATGCTGCACACCTTTATGATACAAATTTAATTCAGAGACAGAGCATTAAAACTATAATCACAGTTTAATATAATGTTCTAACAGTCAAAATCCTGATGGTACTACATGTTTTAAAGATTATCTCAGCATTCACTACATTGCAAATTCTGGGAGTTTTATTGTCAGTATGACATTTTCTTCGCTTGGCACAATGCTTAATGGATCTTAATGCATTCTTGAATATCTATTATTATTATTTTGATCGTAAAAAAAATAGAACCTCTGATTTCTCTTGCTCCACAAAAAGGATTCTTTTAAATTTGGTTCTGACACTAAGGACTAATGTGAAGATAAAAAACAGCAAATTCATATTTGCTCTGTCCTTTTTTAAAAAACTACATTAGGCATCCAACCAGCAGAAATATTCACCCCTGGACCTCAGAACAATTTGGCGTAAAGTAACCGTCCAATATTTTATTATTTAAATACTAATAGAAACATTTATATAACTCAACACATCAATTTAACTTTAGAGTCCTACTAGTATCATAAACAGTAAAATGAATCATCTTTATAAAATAACTTTGAGAAACCAATATCAACTTACAGTATAGAAAAAAATTAAAACAAATTATTTTAAAAAGAGTTGAAATATTGCTGCTCCACAAAAGCATTTATTTTACGCACCAATAATTTTCTGCTTTATTAACTGTAATGTTTATATATGTGTGAGCAGACTTCTGCATTTTAAAGACCAAATTTGTAAATGCTGTAGTTTTCAAAAACTCAACTATGTTCTTTTTTTTTTTTTTTTTTGTAGAGTTTTTTGCCATAGGGCACATGTGCTCACCAGACAGAGAGAGACAGAAAGCGAGAAATCACCCCCCAGGGGGGATGGCCATGCCGCAATCCCTTCTTCTCCATTCTCCTCTCGGGATCTTGGGCACGCACACACACGCACCCGGCGTGAATTTTAAGCCACCGGGTCTGGGAAGAGAACCGCGGTCGACTACGTGGGAGTCCAGCGACATAGTCATTACACTAACTGCTGATCCCCACTCAACTATGTTCTTTAGTGTAGAATAAGCCAAGAGCATAACAATGACTACAAAATGATTATTAATTTAAATTATAGTGTTTCTAGGAATGGAAGAAAAGAGATTAGGTAATCTAATGTACAGGTAAAGTGTTATTTTCTCCTATAATAATGTCCTGGTACTATAAATGAGGTCTAAAACATATGAGCATTAACTTAATGTTTAGCCAACAGGAATGAGAGCAACTGCAGAATAAACTCAAGCGACATCAGAAAGAACCTAGTTAAGGAAAAAAAAAGGAAAAAGAAAATCAGTTACATATAGGTTTAATTTCAAACATTTAAACACTCTAATTAGTGTAATTTTATAACCTTTATATTTGTATAAATGATAGCATTAATCAATAAAGCAGTTTATTCTAGAAAGACATAAATAGATTTAAAATATCCAACTCAAATTATTATCACCATTTCAAGATTAGATGTGAAATTACATTGATACCATTTGCTTTTCTGGCATCCAAAGTAGAATGACACTGGGCATTGTAGAATTTCTTTCTTCTTTTACAGGTTCCACTTTATCTAAGTGTATTTGAGTATAACCTGGAATTAGTGCTTCTATGTATTCTCAAATAATTACTTCAAAAAGACTGCTGATTCTTTGTTTCTGAACATTATTATGCAAATAGAGTCAATTCCTTACTAACTCTTAAAATTTTAACCATGTGGTCACCAACAACAGAATTTTTAAGATTGGACTTCTGCAGGTAGAGAAATGCAGTTTTCAAAGATAAATCACTTTGATTTGAATTGATATCAATTCAAGAGGTAATAGAATCTATTTATAAAACATGGGTACAGAAGATACTTTCGGGAGAAAATTTCAAAAAGAAGCTATCCAGATAATCAGCAACTCATGTAGAGATGGCAATACTTGTGCAATTCTGATAGTCCCTGCTGTAAACCTTTACCCTAAACCTCTAAACATATTATGAATCAACTGTTCTATTTTTGTATTTTTAAGGAGACTAAATATAAAATTAAAAACTGTGAAGGTTTTGTTCATGTAGAATATATCAAGAGAAAAAATTTCCCCCAAATTCAACCAAGTAAAAAAAAAAAAGCTTCAAATGTCTGTGACTTTTACAAGCATTTAAAAATTAAAGTGTAGTACTAAAATTATCAAGAATCTAACAGAAAAACATGGATGACCAGAAAATATAATACATATCATTAAGAAAATTAATGAATGCTACTTTATGGTATAGAGGTTAAGCGAGCTGGATCCCACATAGCTGAATATAGTCTGAATCTTGGCCCCAGTGTCTTAAAAACTTGCTGGGCATGAGTGTGTGCATGCCCAAAATCCCAAAAGATGAGAAATGTTGGAGGTGTGACTGCACCCTACAGGGGAGACACGTTCTTCCTCTCCTCTCCTCTCTCTCTCTCTCTGGTGAGCTCATGAGTCCTCTGGCAATTAAAAATAAGAAGGGGAAGGAGAAAGAGAAGAGAAGAAGAGAAGGGCAGGAAAAGGAGGTAGAAGAGGCATGGTGGAGGGGAATAGAGAGGAAGAGAGGAAAAATTCAAATGAAATGTAAACTGGAAATATCTAATACATTGTATAAACCTAGAAGGAGAATCATGTTTTCCTTATATCTAACATGTAATTTACATATCATATAAATTAAAAGTATTATAATTTTTAAATAATAAATTAATAAATGAGGTAAAGTTCCTAGCATATACTTACTTGCTTGTCCATTCCTATTTTTTCTTCCCTGAATATCATGATCTCTTCAATACCACTGTTTCTGCCTCAGACTGATCTATAATTTTACCCTCTTCCCCTTAAGGAATGACATAGAGCCAATTTCAGAACATTAGTTTTACATTATGTGCATTTTTCAGCTATCTTAATGCTTTTACAATTGAGGGACAATTTACATACAATAAAATGCACACACTCTATCTGTTCATTTCAGTGAGCTTTAATAACTGTAGAAATCAATGTAATCTACACCTAAGATAAAAGACACATCCACCACTAGGGACCAGCAGCTAGTGTAATGGCTATATCGCTGGACTCCCATGTAGTTGACCACAGTTTGAGTCCCGGACCCGGTGGCTTAAACTCAATGCCAGGCACATGTGCGTGTGTGCCCAAGATCCTGAGAGGAGAAGGGAGGAGAAAGGATTGCAGTGTGGCCATCCCTCCAGGAGGCGATTTCTTGCTTTCTGTCTCTCTGTATCTCTCTGTCTTTCTGCACGCACCCTGTAGCAAAAATCTTTCCAAAAAAAAAAAAAAAAAAAAACATATCCACCAATCCAGAGGTTCTCTGTGCCCCTTTCCAGTCAGCAGTCCTTCTCTGATGACAACCACTTTCAGATTTCTGCCACCACAGGTTAGTTTTTCCCCTTGGCTTCATATAATATAAATTTTAAAAATACTTATGTCTAGCTTCTCTCAAAGTAAATTCTAAGAGTAATTCATGTTTATATTTCAAAAGGTTGTTCTATTTCAATGCTGAGTATTATTCCATTGTATATATTTACCACAATTTATTTTACCTATTAATCCACTGATGAACATTTCTAAGTTTTTATGATTATGAGTAAAAGTTGCTGTGAACAATCTTACACAAGCTGTTTGTGATATATGCTTCCATTTGGGTAAACATCAAGGAAGGAGACTGCCGGTTCACAGGGTGGGTAGATGCTGCTGATGTGCCCTCCAGTGTGAGTTCTTCACAATCACATCAGTAAAAGAGGAGATTTCTGGCTGCTCCCCATCCTCACTAACACTTGGTATTTCCATATTCTTTATTAAAACCATGAGATTATTATTCCAGTGATGGTAAAGTTATATTTCCTTGTGGTTTTAATTTTGATTTCTGTTATGACTAATCATGTGTTCACTGCCATTTGAACATCTTCAGTAAATTATCTGTTCAAACCTCACTTTTATTGGTTTTATCTTTTTATTGTTAATACTGATAGTTTTTGACTAATCAGATTCTCTAATTCAAAATCAGAAACCAGGGAACCAGCAGTTAGCGCAATGGCTATGTCACTGGACTCCCACGTAGTCGACCACGGTTCACGTCCTGGACCCGGTGGCTTAAAACTCACGTCGGGCGCGTGTGCGTGTGTGCCCAAGATCCCGAGAGGAGAATGGAGGAAAAGGGATTGCAACGTGACCATCCCCCCTAGAGGGTGATTTCTTGCTTTCTGTCTCTCTGTCCCTCTCTGTCTGTCTGGTGAGCGCACGTGCCCTATAGCGAAAAACCTCTCCAAAAATCAGAAACCAGGAATAGGTTAAAACCTTAAGAGTCTCTTTCTTCCTAATAATATGGTGTATTACATTTATGGTTTTGTGTATGTTGAACCAACCTTGCAGCTCTATTTGCAGATGATATGATTGTATACATAGAAGACCCAATGGTTTCCATAAAAAAATGTCTGGAAGTAATACATGAATACAGTAACATTGCAGGATACAAAATTAATATTCAGAAATCTATAGCATTTCTGTATACAAACAACAGGCAGACTGAGATAGAACTGAAAAAAAGTTGTTCTATTTACCATAGCCACACAAATTATAAGATACTTAGGGATAAATCTAACCAAAGAAGTGAAAGACCTCCACAAGGAAAACTATGAGAAGCTAAAAAAAAAAAAAAAAAAAAAAATTGAAAATGACACCAAAAAGTGGAAGGACATCCCATGTTCCTGGATTGGAAGAATTAATATAATCAAAATGACAATTCTACCCAAATTAATCTACCTATTTAATGCAATGCCAATCAAAGTACCAGACACATTCTTTGCAGATCTAGGAAAGACAATCATAAAGTTTGTCTGGAATCATGAAAGACCCCGTATTGCCAAAGCAGTTCTGCACAAGAAGAGTGGAGTGGGCGGCATCTCACTCCCTGACTCAAAAATATACTACAAAGCTGTGGTAATCAAAACAGCATGGTACTGGCACAGAAACAGACAAGTAGACCAATGGAACAGAATAGAGTCCCCAGAAATGAATGCTCAAACATACAGCAACTGATTTTTGACAAGGGGTACCAGTCAATCCAGTGGGAAAAGGAAAATCTCTTCAGCAAATGGTGCTGGCAAAACTGGATCTCCACTTGCAAAAAGATGAATCTGAACCCCTACCTCTCACCTCTGACAAAAATCAAGTCAAGGTGGATCAAAGATCTAAATCTAAGACCTCAAACTATAAAACTGCTCCTGGAAAACACCGGGGAAAATCTGGGAGACATTGGGGTAGGGGAAAACTTCTTAAATAAGACTCTCAACGCACAGTCGATAATCCCCAAAATAGACAAGTTGGATTACATCAGACTAAGAAGTTTCTGCATGGCAAAAGACACAGTGATTAGTGTGAATAGACAGCCCTCAGAATGGGAAAATATTTTTGTAAACTATGCATCAGACAAGGGACTGATAACCAGAATTCACAAGGAACTCAAGCACCTGTTCTGGAAAAAGACAATCAATCTTATTAAAAGATGGGAGAATGAGTTGAAAAAACCACTCTCTAAAGATGATATACGAATAGCTAAAAGGCATATGAAAAAATGCTCAACATCCCTCATTGTAAGAGAAATGCAGATCAAAACAACAATGAGACATCACCTAACCTCAGTCAGAATGTCTAAGATTAAAAATACAAAAAAATGGTAAGTGCTGACGGGGGTGTGGTGAAAAGGGAACTCTCTTACACTGCTGGTGGGATTATAAATTGGTCCAACCACTGTGAAGAACAATTTGGAGATTCCTCAAAAATCTACAAATAGAACTACCATATGATCCAGCAATCCCACTCCTTGGTATCTACCCGAAGGACAGAAGAATACTTAATCGAAAAAGTACTTGCACATCAATGTTTATTGTGGCACTTTTTACAATTGCTAAGTCATAGAAACAACCTAAATGCCCACGAACTGATGAATGGTTAGAAAAACTGTGGCACATATACTCAATGGAATACTATTCATCCATAAAAAAAAAAAAAAAAACAAACAAAAAACAAACAAAAAAAAACTCTGGCTTTTGAAAGGAAGTGGATGAATATGGAAGACTTATTGCTGAGTGAAGCAAGCCGTGCTATGAAGGAGAGGCATTGTATGTCCCCACTTAATATATCCCGAGTGTCTGCACTCTAAAAAAATATATATATATTTGAAACCATACTGCTGCTGTTGTTATAGAGTCATAAAATTATACAAAATTATAAGAATTATTTTGAAAATTATCTTTAAAATTCAGTATTTTGAAATGTTGAAAGTTGTTTGTAAACTGTCAAGAACTATGGAGTATGAGCTAAAATTTTTTGATATATAAAGTAAATGTTTGTGGAAAAATGTAAAAATAAATAAATGAAAGAAAAAAAATGAAAAAAAAGACCTTAAGAGTCTCTAATTTATTATTTTTTAAATTTATCTTTAGAGAGATATTTGTTATGGGGCATGTACACTCGCCAGAGAGACAGAGGCAAGAAATCATTCCTCGGAAAGGATGGCTACTCTGCAATCCCTTCTCCTCCATTCTTCTCTCAGGATCTTGAGTATGCACACACAAGTGCCTGGCATAAGTTTTAAGTCGGCGGGTCCAGGACTCAAATTAAGATAGACTATGTGGGATTCCAGTGACATAACCATTATGCCATCTGCTGGTCCCAGGAACCTCTAATTTAAACAACCTTCTGAAGCTGATACACTTAAGACAGAGACAGAAAATGGTTGATTAAGCTACCAATCCATTTTCTTATTCCCCACTGCTGAATGGAGAAAGAGCAGGTTAAAAATTAGGCTTCCTGACCCCTAGGAAATTATTCCTTCCATTGTACCAAACTTTTTCACTCCAGTGATCTTCCTAAACAAGGTTGAGACAAAATCCCTCAAGAGGTTATGATGGACAGGTGGACAGGTGGACAGAAGTAAAACAGAAAAGTCAGGATGCATTTTTACATAGAAAAACAAGTCATGACTTTTTCAACAACCAAATAGATGGTGCTTCTCTAAGCTTCTGCTTGTACCTACCCATTCCCACACCTCCCCTTTCAGCCCATGCTGCTCTGCATTCTCTTGTTTTATACTAAATTTTACATAATATTTCATTTGAAGAATATGTCATTTTGTAAGACTATAGTATCAGAATAACTGCTCTCATCTAATTAGAAATAGCATTTTGATCAAATTTTCTACAATTTCATATTTATATCCTGAATGAATATAATTATCTTCACAGAATAAATCTGATATTAAAAATAAGAGGCTTAACCTTAAGAGATAATTCTTTTATTTTTAAATAATTGTTCTTATTAAACTTAATTTACTTTACTTATTTATTTTAATTTGACCAGAGAGGGACAGAGAGAGAGGGAGAGAGAAAGCAACCTGCCAGGTCTGGGATTTGAAACGTGGTCAGTCATGTAGGAAGTCCAGCTTTCTGTACCACCACGCCACCTGCCAGCCCTTTATGAGTCAATTCTAATCAAACAGTAACCGCTAATAAATAGGATCCTGGATTCATAAAGATCCATATGGTGTACCTGGAATGCCAATGGCAGGAGAGCAAGTAATGACTGCCCCAGCACATCTGACACGAGAGCAAGAGTGAAGACTGGCAGTGAACACAACAAGTATGTGTCAGTCCTGTTCATGAAGCTACTATAATTTGGCCTACTTCCTTTCTCTGCTCAACACAGACAATCTAGTAGTGAACAGCAACAATATTTCTCAGTGAAATTGTAAGCAATGAATATGTTGATTTAGTCAGTCTGTTTCTCACCTATTTCTATTTCTATCTTACTACATATCTTGATGAAAAATACTAATTCTCTTGCTGCTTCTCTACCTTAAAGATGGGGAAACTCCTTAACACAGATAAAGTGTGTTCAATGAAATCATTTCCTCATATTAATTTTGGCTATGTTTTTCTTTATTATGTTTCTGACCGGACATTACTTAGACTAATTCTCCATAGAAAAGTATGTCTGGGTTCGGCTACAGTGGCACAGGTGGCAGGGCACTGTTCTGCAGTACTGGAAGTCATGTGGAAGCCCGGGGGTTCCTGGTTGACCTGAGCACACGCTGCAGAGCATGCTACCATGGGACCTGTGGGCTCCCAGAATCCCAGATAGCAGGAAGTGGGAGAAGGGAGAGAGAAAGAGGACTCTGTACAGGGTACTTGTCTCTTCTCTCCCTCTCTCATAAAAGAAAGAAAAAAAAATTGAACATATTCTTCGTAATCAGTTTCTTTCTTCTTATGGTTAGCTATGGGAGTAACAAGGGATGGCATGAGAGATGAGGTACTCTTCCAGAGAAAAACTGATGGTTGTTTTTCTGGTGCTGGAGAGACCTGTTAGCCACACCCACCCCATTTCTGATGCACATTTCTAAGTGTTCAATTCAGTGGTTGTTAGTATATTCTCAGAGTCATACAGCTAACACTACTATATAATCCTGGAACATCTTCACTATCCTAAATGAAAACTCTGTATCCTTTACCAGTAATTCCCCATTCCCTCTTCTTCTAGTCCCAGCAACCACTAATTTTTCTATTAGTATAGATATGCCTATTCTGGATTTTTCATGCAAACAGAATTACATGATTCATGTGATCTTTTGGAACTGGCTTCTTAGAATAAGGCTGGTTGTTGGAAAACATTTTTGCATAGAAAAATGCATCACGACTTTTCCAACAACCCAATATTTTCAAGATTCATCCATGTCGTGGCATGTATCAGAACTTCATTCCCTTTCTATAGCTCAATAAGGTTCCATTGTGTGGATATATCACGTTTGGTTTATCTATTCATCATTTAATTTCTAAGTTTTGGCTATTGTGATCAACGCAACCAAGGAATAATAAGGCCAAATTTTGTGTGGATATATGTCTTCAATTCTCTTGAATAAATATGTAGGAATGGAATTGCTGAGTCATATGGCAACTTTATGTTTAACTCTTTAAGGAACTGCAAAACTTTTTTCCAAGATGGCAAAACAATATGTACTTCCACCAGCAATGTATGAGAATGGAACACATGACTTTTTCAGGACACCTCCCAGGCCTTTAATACATGTTTTAGGCATTTCTTTTGTGGGATCTTTATTAACATTTTTTGAAATTCCTTCTTCATTTAAGCAGCATTTTATTATTTTCAATTTCTTACATTTAGTAGTAATAGTTAAAATAACTATCTCAAAAAGCTTTCTGTCGCTGAAACATCAAAGTATATCTGTAAAAATACTAGGATTTTAAAAAAAATTGTACTGTACATTCCCTAAACATAAAACATGGCTAGGTCCAAATACACAGTTTTGTTTTAGATTTTTTAAAGTAATTATTTATTTAATTTTATTATTTATTCATTTATTTTAATTTGAGCAGACACACACACACACACACACACACACAGAAAGAGAGAGAGAAAGAGAGAAAGTGAGAAAGCAAGCCTCCAGATTCGAGACTTGAACTATGGTCAGCCATGTGAGAGACCACCTTAACCACCATACCACCTCCGGGTCCCAAAACATACAGTTTAAAAATAAAATACAGGGGACCAGCAGTTAGTGTAATGACTATGTTGCTGGACTCCCATGTAGTTGACCGCGGTCCATGTCCCGGACCCAGTGGCTTAAAACTCACGCCAGGCGCATGTGCATGCATGCCCAAGATCCCGAGAGGAGAATGGAGGAGAAGGGATTGCAGCATGACCATCCCCCCCTGGGGGGTGATTTCTCGCTTTCTCTCTCATGTCTCTCTCTGCCTGTCTGGCGAGCACACGTGCCCTATAGCGAAAACCTCTCAAAAAATAAAATACATTGGGAGCCTGGCAGGTAGCTTGGTGGTTAAGGGCACTGGACTCCCTCATGGCCAACTGTGATTCAAGTCCTGGACCTGGTAGTTGGTGGTTAAGGGTGTTGGACTCCCACATGGCAGATTGTGGTCCAAGTCCTACATCTGGTGGCTTTCTCTCTCTTTCTCTCTCTCTCTCTCTCTCTCTCTCTCTCTCTCTCTCTCTCTCTCTCTCTCCCTCCCTCCCTCCCTCCCTCCCTCCCTCCCTCCCTCCCTCCCTCTCCCTCTCTGGTCAAATTGAAATAAATAAATAAATGAATAAATAAATAAAGTTAAATAAAATATTTTTAAAAAATACATTGGAATATGGGACCAGCAGTTAGCGTAAAGGCTATGTCGCTGGACTCCCACGTAGTCGACCGCGGTTCGAGTCCCGGACCCGGCGGCTTAAACTCACGCCGGGCGCGTTTGCGTGCGTGCCCAAGATCCCGAGAGGAGAATGGAGGAGAAGGGATTGCGGCGTGGCCATCCCCCCTGGGGGGTGATTTCCTGCTTTCTATCTCTCTGTCTCTCTCTGTCTGTCTGGCGAGCGCACGCGCCCTATAGCAAAAACCTCTCAAAAAAAAAAATACATTGGAATATAAGTAATATTGGGTCATCAGAAAAGCCATGACATTATTTTTCTACATTTTTCTAAACAAAAAATGTGTCATGACTTTTCTGACAACAAAATATTTATTATTATTTTGTATTTTCTATCCTAATACAAAAAAGCAAGAACTAACTATATAAAGCATAGAAAATATTCTCAGAACTGCTAGTTATTAAGCAACTTATACCTTTGAAATATTTAAAATATTTAAATATTTGGCCAGAACACATACATCAAATTATTGGCACTTTTACTTCACTTTTCCTATTCCAATCCAATTTGGGAAGGAAAAGGTATTTTTATTCTGTACTTACTTTCCCTATCAAGCTACTGACAGCAAAAGTTCAGTCTCAAAGTGACCAATGTGTACTTTTTTTTTCCCTAAGACTAAACTCACAGAGCACCTTATATACTTCTGTTTAAAATAATTTTGAAGGAAAGTTTAAATATATTAATTTCAGTAATGGATGGCTGAGTAAGAAAGAAAATTAGTGCCTGTAACCACTTCCTTATTACCTTCTGGTTGATTAGTTCTCTATTTTTACTAGCATAATTAAGTTTTTAAATTCAGGTTTCAGGAAAAATCTGATTTCTAAATTGAGGCTTTGTTTTTCAATTCACAATAGGTTTTCCCAAATAATCCTGAGTAACTTGGGTTTTATATTCTTACTGTGAAACTTTGACAATGTATAACAATTATCATAAATACCCACTCATAATGTTTTGTATCTTTATTTTTTAAGAAATTACAATTGTTTGAGTCTGCTCCATGGCTCCTGAGATCTAGACATGCTGGGAGAAAGGAAGATGTCCCACTCCTAACTGGGCCTCCAGCATACAAAACCCACGTGAACAGCCCTTCTTCAAGAGACAGTCTGCTCCATGGCTCCTGAGATCTAGACATGCTGGGAGAAAGGAAGATGTCCCACTCCTAACTGGGCCTCCAGCATGCAAAACCCACGTGGTAGGAAAACCCCTTTCATATCTCCTGTCTCTGAATCAATCTTTGTCTCTCTCTACCTCTCACTCTCTCTCTCTCTCTCTCTGTCTGTCTTTTTTTTAATTTTTGCTTTTTAGAATTTTTTAAGGTGAGGCGTCTTACAGGGCCCTTTGGCCCCTCCCTCCTAGGCCTTTGTTTTGTTAATAATCCCCTCTGCTCCTCCCAGAACAGCCCTTCTTCAAGAGACAGTCTGCTCCATGGCTCCTGAGATCTAGACATTTTGCGCGGCACGCTAACGTGCCGCGCGGTTTTCTAATTTTTTATTTTTATTGAAATTTTTTAATATTAATTTTCCTTTTTTAGATTTATTCCAAAGCTTTTCTCTTCTTTTTCTCTGTTTCTTGTCTGTTTTTTTGCTGTTGTTGGTATTGTTTCCCTCTCTCTGCTTCCTTTTCTGCACACTTCTCAACCCTCATATTAAACTTCAAAAGTTTGGGAAGAAACCGACCATCCACCAGATGACTAGAAATCGCTGCAGGACCACAAGAAATATGGAGAAGCAGGAAAATGCCTCTCCTCCAATTGAAACGGATAGCTCCTCTTCATCCACACACAGTTCAAGGGAATTCATGGAAATGTCTGATAAACAATTCAGAACATTCATAATGGCAAAGCTAACAGAGATCGAAGAGAAGAGAGACAAGGAACTGCTGAAGGGGAAGGAGAAAGGAGTTGAAGAGTTCTAGGAGGTGAGGAAATACATGCAAGATCTAAAAGAGGAGTTTCACACTTTACAAAAGAATCAGATGGATCTATTAGAGATGAAGGCTATAATACAAGAAGTCAAAATCTCCCTTGAAAGTATTAAAAGCAGACTAGATCATTCAGAAAATGGAATCTCTAATGTAGAAGAGAAAATGGCTGGCCTAGAAAGGTCCACCATAAAGACTGAGAAAATGGCCCAAAACTTTGAGAACAATATGCAAGAAGTACTAGATACAATTAAACGTCCAGGGGCGGCAGGCGGGGGCTCCGCTCCACGTGCCGGCGCGTGGGGGTGGGGAGGCGGGCGCGGGGGATCCACTCCACGTGCTGGGGCACGGGGTCAGGGCGCTGGGGCTCCGCTCCACGTGCCCTGTCTGGAGGTCCGGCCCGACTGGGGCTCTGCCCTGCGTGCCGTGGCCAGGGCTCTGTCCCGTGTGCCGTGGCCGGGGTCTGCCCCGCGTGCCTTGGCCGGGGTCTGCCCCGTGTGCCGTGGCTGGGGCTCTGCTCCGCATGCCCTATCCGGAGGTCCGGCCCGACCGGGGCTCTGCCCCGCGTGCTGTGGCCGGGGCTCTGACCCTGCGTGCCGTGGCCGGGGTCTGCCCCGCGTGCCGTGGCTGGGGTCTGCCCCGCGTGCCGTGGCTGGGGTCTGCCCCGCATGCCTTGGCCGGGGTCTGCCCTGCGTGCCGTGGCCGGGGCTCTGCTCCGCGTGCCCTATCCGGAGGTCCGGCCCAACCGGGGGTCTGCCCCGCGTGCCATGGCCGGGGCTCTGCTCCGTGTGCCCTATCCGGAGGTCCGGCCCAACCGGGGCTCTGCCCCGCATGCCATGGCCAGGGTCTGCCCTGCATGCCGTGGCCGGGGCTCTGCCCCACGTGCCGTGGCCGGGGTCTGCCCCACGTGCCGCACCAGCTGATGGCCATCTCTGCTTTCCTGAGCCGCGTTCCTGAAATTGTGTTCCATGGAGATTCACCTACATTTGCGGGGCTGCACGAGACCCACCCTTGGTCCAGCCCTGAGTGGAGTCTACATTCCCTATTGTTTGGAACTTTATGATCTGATAATTGGAAAAAAAATCATGTTTATCATAAAAAATAATTAGAATAATAATAATAATGATTGGGGGAAACATAGGAAAGATATTGAATGTTGAAGCGGGGAGATTAATGTCTCTGTACTGATTGACATGCATGGCATTCCCTTTTGAAAAAGCAATGTAATACACTGCAAAGTTATATGTAATTCAATGTAATAAAATAAATAAATAAATAAATAAATAAAAGAAAGTTAAAAAAAAAAGAAATTACAATTGTTTTATTCTAAATAATCTATGTATTACAATTTGTTAAACAAAACTATTTTGTCCTAAAATGGCCACTGTACTCTCACACTTGGGTTCCTATGGATAAACTGAAAATCTACTTGTTAGGCTGTTTCCTGAGCTGATTGCTAAGTTACAGTCAATCACACTAGCCACACTTAAGTCAATCACAGAAAGCCTACCTTTCAGACTGTGTAGCCTACCATCCAGCTGTAACCAATTTAATTATTACTCTACCTCATTCCCTTATTTTCAGTTTTCTCCATCACTTTCAGGGATTGTGGCATGACCATCCCCCCGAGGGTGGGTGGCTTCTCACTTTCTTTCTCTGTGTTTCTGGCAAGCACAAGAGCCCTCTACCAAAACTCTCTATCTAAAAGCCTCCTTAAAGTATTCTTTTCAAAAATACGACCAAAAGCTTAAGCAACAGACCAAGGACGTGAAAAAATGAATCATGACCTGACTGAATCAATCCCAACTGTTCCTTCCCTGTATCTTTTTCTACCTAAATACTCTGACTCCACTGACCCCTTTTCTGAATTATCATTTCAGTCTGAAAATGAGGAAAAAAGGGAAGTCAGACCGATGCCTTACAAAGTAACACCTTCTGAATAGTCAGACCTTTATGATCTCCTTTACTCCATGGTCTAAAGCTGAACTCAGAGTCGTCATAAAGGACTTTTCTAACCCAAAGGAAAAACCTCAAAAATTTACTGAGGAATTTAAGATCCTCATAGGAGCTTACAACCCAGGAATCCCTGACCTGTACCAGTTTATTCGCATGATGTTGGGATCTGGCAAAGTTCAAAAATGGATGGTGGCAGCAGAATGGGACAAACCTTAGGAGGATATTAACGACTCTTCCAAAACCTCCTCACAAGATGAACCAAGAGGAGCTAGAAAAATAGCTGAAAACCTTTTCAATTCAATTTTTAAATTTTTTTCCACAAAAAAATTGGCCCATTAAATATTCTTGTAAACAAAGAAAGGATGAACTAATTTCAGATTACAGAACTCATTTAGAAACATTCTTATAAAATATTCTAGGCTAAAAATACACCAAGGAGTATTTCCTGAAGAGACTAAAACAGTATTAACTGCACTGTTTATAAATAGACTCTATCCTGAGTTTAGTAGGTTTCAAATCAAGTTCAAGAGGTTCTCATATCTGAACTCATTCAATTGACCTTAGGGCCATTTTCAGAATAACATACTTTATTATTATGTGACACTGCTCTTGTAAATTTGCTGACTTACGTTCAAAGCTAAAACTTATTAAAACTTACTTACATTCAAACCAGGATGAGAAGTTACCCATATGGTTGAATTAGCTGCCCTAACAGAACATTTGAGAGAAAAAGAAAAAAACCAGAAAGCTAGTAAGCTTATGTCTCTCCATTACAACAGTTACAGGGACCAAAACTAAAGAGACCTTCTCATTCTCGTTTTATATCATGACCAAGAGTTCCCAGAACCAGAAATTCTTTACCCTGAGATGTCTGTCATCGCAATCAGGCCACTGGAAAAGAGATTGTCCCCTCCTACATCAGTCTATCAATAACCCACCTCCCTTTAGGCCAGACTGATTCATCACTAAAGGGAACCCAGAAGATCTTAATTCTGACAAGACTCCAATAGATTTTCTGGTAAGTTGCTTCCCATAATTATCCTAAAATAAACATGGGGAAACTGAAGTTAAAATAAATGGGGAATTTTGTACAATCCTGGTGGATACCAGAGCCACCTTAACTACTCTAAACCCCACTTTACTAGGTCAACAAATCCCTTGCTATAAAAAGGGATAATTTCAGTGGTGGGGGTTTCAAATCAAGTTCAAGAAGTTCCCATATCTGAATCCATTCAATTGACCTTAGGGCCATTTTCAGAAAAACATACTTTCTTATTATGTGACACTGCTCTTATAAATTTGGTAAGACTTACTTTCAGAGCTAAAAGGACATATAAAAGTGTCTTCATATGGAGAGATCATCTTAAAGAGTTTTCTGACTCCCCAGACCCAGAATTATTATGTTCTCTGTAGGTAGAAATTGATAAAATTGAAATGAAGGCCTATGACATCCCAGACCTTTTTAAATATCTGAATGTTTGTAGGTCTCTTCTTCAACTGACAAAGGAAGGATTAAAAATGTGGAACCTATAAAAGTTCAAATAGATTAGTCTAAACCTTTACTTAAATTACCCCAATATCCTTTAAAACCCAAAACAATTCAAGGGCTCTCACCAACTGCAGAAGATTTCATTAAACAAGGGCTTATAATTCCATGAACCAGCCCTTGTAACACTCCAATCAGTTAAAAACACAAATGGGCAAGGATAGAGACTTGTTTAGGATTTAAGAGCTAGTTGCTGGATGCCCCACGTTGGGCGCCATTCTGCTGGGAGCGTGTCCCAGCCGGGGTGGGTGCACAGGAAGGCGACACAGGTGAACAGGAATCAGACTGAGACCTCATGCCCCTTAGCATGTTCTCAGCTGGCTGCAGCCAGAGTAAACTCCATACTGCAGCCCTGATGGCCAGAAGTCATGAGTATTTATTATAGAAGGAGTTTTTACAGTAGTGGGATGGGTGAGGGGAAGTAAGTGAAACATTTTGCTCTAAAAGGTAAGGCATTCAAAGTATAGGAACAATAATCATAAAACATGACATCTGTTTTGTTTAGGTATAAACAGTCATAATTTTTAGAACGAGGAAGTCCATTTTTTGGGTGTATTCTCTTCTTTGATCTTGATTACCAGGGAGGGTCTTTGGATGAGAGGGCTCCCAGGAATCTTAATAACCTCAGTCAGACCAGCTTGATCACTTTAGTCTCAGATTGGCTTGAGAATTTGAGCCTCGGGTCAGCTTTTGAGAACTTTAGCTTCAGGCTAGGGTGGTAGCAATTACAGGAGCCTAGAAATAAATCCTGTCTGGCTTAGTAAAGACAAGGTTAGTATATACTAAAGTGAAATACATATGTTATCTCTGGGGTAGTCTACAGCTAAGAGGGTGAGTGTACATAGGAAAGGAATATGGTTTTGTGAGTAGCTGAAGGTTACTGTGTACTTGGGACCCTCTACATGCTGCTAATGACTGTGGCTTGGGGAATGGCAATCTTCCCTTGTCCTGAGAGTAAGGGTGGCTTATGGTCTTTGGGGTAACAGCACCTCGTGGATGAGTCCCTGAGCCCCTCTTGGCTACTGAGATTGTTTCGGCCATTAGTAGCTTTAACCTAATGCTTATCTATGTAATCCCCAGTAGGAGAAGTGAATATAGCATTCTTTATTGACATTTTCCAGGAGAGTGGGGTGAGTCTAATGGGAGTAACTCCTGTTCGCAGCCGCCACCCTACACAGCTGCTGCCTTAGTGGATCCGCATTCTTTCAGGATTATTGTAAAAATTATAGTAAGGCTGGGGGTGCCTTTATGGGGTACTGGGGTATGGCAATAAGGCCCATGGCAGAGAAATTGAGTGCAGGACAGTACAACGACACAGTACATGAGGTCCAGAACTCATAAAATTGTTGACCTTGCAAACAGTTCTCCTCAGTCGAGTCCTTGCTCTAGGCACAAGGGGCAGTTCTTTCATACTCAGCCTGTGTTAACTGCATGGTCCCAGCATCTCCCCCTTTTTTGTTTTGTAATTTGTAGAAGTGAATCTCTGCCTCCACCGATGTAATTACAGTTCTTATATGTCTGGCAAGGGCTGGTAAACAAAGGAGAATAACAAAAATGAATAAGAGAAGACTCCCCACAGAGTAGGCTAAAGTATGGAGATTATCAGTGGAAGTGGTGAAGGTAGAGAATAAAGACTTAATTATACTATCTGCCACATCACTGGGTGAAATAGAATCTAAATGGGCTTTGGATACAGCCGTAATCTGGGCATGAAGCTGTTCTATGTTCATAGTAAGAGAGTGGTTCCACACGCCCTGAACGTGGGCTTGAATTTGTTCCCAAGTGACTTGAGTGTGATTATAAGGGAGAGGGGTAATACAAATCTATTTTTAATCAGCATGGCAAGCAGTAGTTAGCCTGACTTTAATGTTTTGAATTTCTTGACCTAAATATAACACTGCTTCTTCTAAAGCATTGACTCTGTCAGCCAGTTGTTGGTCAATTTGTTCCTATTTAAATAAGGCAGTGGAGACATTGAGAGTTAATTCGTTAATGTGGGAAGCAGTATGCACCTGTTGAAAAAGGGCAGTGGCTGAAGCGGCCACTGATCTTATAATAGCGATGAGGGCCTATATACTTAAAATTAAAGCAACAATAAAACGTTTAGGGCGAGCATGAGCAAGGGCTGTATTTATTGTCTGGAGGGAAAATAAATTGGGGTCTGCATACCAAGGTTGGGTTAAGTTAACTGGAAGTAAAATATAAGACGGGCGCTTTAGAAGGAAGAAATGAAGCTGTTGAGCAGTCACAGACAAGCAGTTAGAAATCTGGCACTGTGTACAATAAATATGGGCAAGATTATTTTCCACTTTAAAAGAAAGTTGAGATGAATTACTATAGCGAAGAATCGCATAGGGAGCTCGTACACAGGAACGTAGGTAGAATGTCTGAGTATTTTGAGGCCTATGGAAGGTTACAGGACCGAGGGCTGCAAACAAATGGTAAATATGGCTTTGAAAAGTTTTAAAATTAGAAGACATACATATAGGGGTGATCCATCCGGTTGAAGACCATCTGTTAATCAGAAGCTTTGGAGGTACGGCTGAGTCGTCCCAAGCAAATTTATGAGGGTGAGCCTTGAAATAGAGACAATAATCATAATCAGGGCTAGAGATGGACCAATCAAACAAAGAGAAAGTATAATTATTTAAGAAATAACGAACTGCATGCTTAGGAAAAACACAGGGGGTCCAGTTTGGAAAAAAGGATCATGAGGAAATGCCATCCCAGGAATGTTCTGCTGAGACTGGGCAAGCTGGAAGTAACTTAGGCATGTGAATAGAAGGTGTAGTGTTTAAAATGAATTATTATATTCTGTAAGAGAAAGGAGACTTAGGGTCCATGTATCACAAGTGTGGTCATCATAACTGGAGGGAAGTGGCTGTCTTGTGGTTAAAGGGGAATCTGTAACTTGAATTATGGGAGAAAGAGTAACACAAAATGGAAGAGGCTTAACACCATAGGCTGAGAAGCAAAGGGGCAGTGATTCCATGGAAGCTGAAAAATTAAAGGGAGTTAAGACGTGAGACTGTTCATGTCTGAGGATCTCTCCCCATTAGTTTAGAATGATAAGTAGTTACAATTATTTTATTACTATCCCAAGCAAATTTATGAGGGTAAGGTGTAGTGGACTTAGATGGGGAGAAGGGTAGGGGGTAGGGTTTTAACAATGTAAAAGCAAAAGCACAGTGCTAAAGCAAGAAAAGGAGGTTAGTTCTTTTTTAGGATAGGTTCTGTCTCCACCTAAACACAATAGAATTTTAATGGTGTTTATAGCTCAGGGCAAGGAGTGTGGCTGATGATTATATCACTAAGAAACATAAAGACAATAGGAATGTTAATTACTGTTTACTCTCAGGCACAGAGGAGAAATCAAGTTTCTAGTCACAGGAATCTAGGAGTTTATAATGGAGGTGCTTCTTTAAGATGGAGTCACTCTCGCTTCATTCCCCACTTCTCTTGGAGGTGCTCCTCCACGATGGGGTTGCGTCTGGTGTACTTGGGCTCTAGGTCTAGAGGCAACTAACATTTAATATTTAAAGGCCTTTATTTTGTGGGAGACAAATTGGGTAAGAAAACTGAGTAAATTAGAGCAAAAAAAAAAATTAGAAGCACGGTGAATAGAGCACTTAACAGGAGCAAGGACCAAGGACCCTACTGGTACCAGAGGCCACTCTAACTGTCCCATGACTCAGCAGCAGCCTGTCTTTTCCCCAGCCATTTGGTCATGGAGCTGCTGAGCCATACTCTTGACAATGTCCGACTTGCAGTCAGCCTCTGGAATGACTAGAGCAGTACTATCGCTTTTTGGTTTTTGAAGCACTATTATAAAAGACCCTCCTGACCCATTCTTACAGACTAAGGCCCCTGTGAGAGCAGTTTACTTGGCTCTGGTGTGACAGACTCGCAGGCTAACTTTACAACTATGTGAGGCCCCATCTGGACTAGTTGGAGGGGCTTCTCTCTTTTAGTTGTTTTACTGTATATAACATTTAAAGATAGCAAAACCAGCTCCAGAACACTAACTTGATTAATTCTTTCTTAGACTTTTGCAACATAACTCAAACATTCAACAACATATTTTATATCCTTTAGTTTTTGTCCTCTTCCTCTCCTGTTCTGATATAGCCATTCTATCTTTAGACAAAAACTCACCACACAAAATTCCTTCTACATAAAAACCTTTCCTTTTAACCTTTTCCACTAGAAATACATTTTTTACAGCCATAACCCTTCTTTCAGTTTTTATTTTATTTTTTTTGTTTTTATTTTTTACAAGTTTAACATTAAAAATTGTCTTAATTTAACAGACAATTTTATTGTTTTAAGTTATTAATAGAAACAAGGCTATTTATTTAAGTTTTTTTTATTAATTTTTAAGGGAGCCTTGCCTGAGGGTTTTTAGGATTTACTTGTGTACAAGCGACATATTTTGAGACAACACCATTGATAAGGCTATCTAGACTAGGCACAAAGTATTTTTCTCTTAACCAGTTTAGCAAGTTTTTTTTTTTTTTATATATAAAATTAGGATTAGAGTCATAGTTAATGTTCTGACAAAAATTTATAACTGACAGAGGAATTTGGCTGTATATGTCAATTTAACATAATAATCTACTATTAACTCTTGGGAATTTTTAATTATTTTGGAACACAATGTATATATAGGCATACAAGTATATAAGATATATTAATATTAAGAAAATTAGAATTACTTAATTTGACAATGCTTTTTATTTTTATTTAACAATAAACAATAAGCCTGATTGATTTAATAACTCCCTTTTGAATGTTACAGGGGCCCTCTGTAAACATCCAAAAGTTACTTTGAGGTTAAAGATCCTCTGTTAGCATTAAAACTGAAACCAGTAAAAGCTAGTCATAATTTTTTTTTTGTTAGATATTTACTATGTAAAATGTAACATACAACACATAAATACTAGCTGTTTCATTAAACCAATCATATTAAGATAAGCATGATGTTTGATTAATAAAAACTTAGACAAAATATATGTTGGAGATTGTGAAGCCAGCTTATTTACTAAAGTTATATAAACTTGAGAAATATTTAGATTAATTTTATGAGTGCTCTTTTTTATAAATCAAATTGAATAGAATACTTTAAGGCCTGTTTTTACACAGACATACAACATATAGTACGTAAAATGACATAGTACATGTATAGACACACACACACATACACACACATCAGAATTACAAGAGACAATTTTTCTGGGGTTATTTTGACATTGATATTTTTGAGTAATCTCCTTTTTTGAAATTTTTAATTATATACTTAAGGATGGTAGAAAACGATAGGAAGCTTTTGCAGCGGCCAATTGTTGTGATAATCAGCAGCAGCCTCTTATAATTTTTCCTGGTCAGAAGGACTTAGGTGTCCAAAATGATGTGAGCTGACTTTTACTGACCTGAATACCTTTCTGCTTTAAAGTATGTTTCAAGATGTTCACATACAAAATTCTATTCTTAGATGTAGCATTACCTATGATTGCTTACACCTAGGCACTTAATTAATTTTGTATGGTTTTGATTCTTAGGTACAGCACTGCCCCACCAGATTGCTAATACCTAGTCACTTAAAGCATCTCTACGGTTCTGATTCTTAGGTAGAGTAATGCCCCTGGCTGCCTGTACCTAGGCAATAAAACATCTCTATGGTTCTGATTCTTAGGTACAGTAATGCCCCTGGATGCCTGTACCTAGACAATAAAGCATCTCTACGGTTCTGATTCTTAGGTGCAGCAGTGCTCCTGGCTGCTTGTACCTAGGCAATAAAGCATCTCTAGTTATGACCTTCCTCCTAATCCTCTCTACCCAGCCTTGTCTTATACTGGGGAGTCCATGGCACCCGTGTAGGAAGAAGGGTGTTCACCTTGTCTACTCACCTCCCTGTCTGAGTTTCATGATGTTGGGTACGTTGAGTCTCACAGGCCGAGCCACGTTGGGCGCCAATCTGCTGGGAGCCATGCCCCAGCCAGGGTGGGTGCACAGGAAGGCGACGTGGGTGAACAGGAATCAGACTGAGACCTCATGCCCCTTAGCATGCCTTCCTGTGCACCCACCCCGGCTGGGGCACGGCTCACAGCAGCTAGTAATAAAACTGTTATACCAAGGTTTCCTGTAGTTCCAAACCATAATTCTTTATTATATAATGAACCTACTGACTCAAAATGGTTCCCAGTGATAGACCTCTGCTCAGCCTTTTATTAGCACACCAGTTGATAAGGAAAGCCAGTATTTGCTTTTACTTGAAAAAATCAGCAGTACACATGGACACTGATACCACAAGAATTCACTGAATCACCTTCATATTTTCCTCAAACATTGTAGCAAGACTTAAAAACTGCACAGAAATTCTACTCTTACTCGGTATGTAGATGACCTATTGTTATACTCTCACACCAAGGAGTGCTCTGAAATGGATTCCTTCTACCTTTTGCAACTACTTGGACATAAAAGTGACAAGGCTTCAGGGGGAAAAATTGCAGTTTTAAAGAGACAAAATCCACTATTTGGGACATGACTGCTGATTCATCTAAGAGAATAAAAATGATCTAAAGTTTTCCTCAGCCTACAACCAAAAAACAACTGAGATCCTTTCTTGGGTTTGCAGAATATTCCAAGTCCTAGGACCCCATTTTTTCCTTTAAAAGCCTCACCATTACATGAGCTCATTAAAAACTCAATACCTTACCTTACCTTGTGAAGACAGTCATGAACTGACTTTTAACCAAATGAAATTGGCCATACAACAGCCTCAAGTTTTAGGACTTCCAAATCATACTAAACCTTTTACTTTCTTTGTTCATGAACGTGACAATCAATCATTAGGAGTTCTTACATAGGAACATTGAGGAAAACAAAGACCTGCTACATACTGTAGTTTGTGGTTTGATCCAGTAGCTAAGGCCTATCCTAATTGTTTAAAAGCCATAGCAGTGGCAGTCAAGGTGGTAGAAGCTTCATCTGAGCAAGTTTTAGAAAATGAACCTAACGTGGAAGAGACAACTTCATGGCTCCTGCGATCTAGCCATTTTGGGGGAAAACAGAGAAATGAAGATTTCCCACTGATAATTCAGCTTCCAGCACAAAAAATTCACATGATTGAACTATCAAGTTTGGGAAGAAACCAATTATCCACCAGATGACTAGAAATCACTGCAGGACCACAAGAAATATAAAAAAGCAGGAAAATACCTCTCCTCAAAGGGAAAAGGATAACTCCTCTTCATCCACACACAGTTCAATGGAAATCATGGAAATTTCTGATAAAGAATTCAGAACATTCATAATGGCAAACCTAACAGAGATGGAAGAGAAGAGAGACAATGAACTGCTGAAGAGGAAGGAAAAAGGAATTGACGAGTTCCAGGAGGTGAGGAAATTCATGCAAGATCTAAAAGAGGAATTTCACACTTTACAAAAAAATCAGATGGCTCTATTAGAGATGAAGGCTATAATACAGGAAGTCCAAATCTCCCTTGAAGGTATTAAAAGCAGACTAGATCATACAGAAAATAGAATCTCTAATGTAGAAGAAAAAATTGCTGGCCAAGAAAAATCCTCTACAACGACTGAGAAAATGGCCCAAAAATTTGAGAATAATATATGAGAAATACTAGATACCATCAAACATCCAAACGTCCAGATAATAGGCATCCCAGAAGGCAAAGAGACTCATAAGCATTGATAATATATTCCATGAAATCCTGCAAGAAAACTTTCCAAACCTAGAGAGGCATTCAAAGATTCAGTCCCAAGAAATACAGAGGACCCCAAGTAGAATCAATCCAAGAAGATCTTCTCCAAGACACATTATAGCCAGATTGACCAAAACCACAGACAAAGACAAGATACTAAGACTGGCAAGAGAAAAACAGCAAGTTACCTATAAAGGGTTTCCCATCAGACTAACAGCAGACCTCTCATCAGAAATAAAGCGAGCGAGGAAAGAATGGGAAAATATATTCAAAGTGTTAAGGGAAAAGCAATTGCAACCAAGAATACTGTACCCAGCAAGATTATTGTTCATTTGGGAAGAAAAGACACGAACATTCCCAGATAAACAAAACCTGAAAGAATTTACCAGCACCAGACCAGATCTCCAAGTTCTTAAGGGAGTACTATGTCAGTAAAATTAAATGCAGACACACAGAAATAAGAGTTCAAAAACTAAGAAAATGGGCTACTTAATTGTAGGGACAAAGTCTGGAGTTGGATATTATATCCCAGAATTCAATCTGGAAGATCGGACCACAACAGAAGATTAAGTACGTGATACTGAACTGATGAAACAGCATTCTGTGACTTGACTAAAATATTGCTGCTTTTCTTCTAAGCTTTGTTGTCCAGTTTTAAGGATTTTTGTCCTGTCTTGAGCTGTCAATAGTTTCATGTACCTACTATCTGAACAGAATACTAACCTGTTTCTAGGCTTTAAGTTTCAAGGAAATATCCTTACGAGTTCAAAACTGCTTTTCTTGAAATTACCAGCTGAACTTGCTATTGAAAGTAGTTAGATTAATTATGATATTGTGTGATCAACAAAATGTTGGAGGAACAGGAATTGAAGACAACTGTATATAGCAGAGATAGTATAATAAGAGAGTGGGGAGTGGGAAAGGACAGAGGTAAAAAACATATATATATATATGTATACATATACATGCATATATATTAAAGTAGAAATGAAATATTATTGATGATAACATGCATGATTAAGCCACTATGCAGTTTATTCTAGATGGGAAACCACATTTAGCATGTTGTGATGATGCTCAGGGAATGAATGTAAATTAATTAAAAAAAAAGTTTCAGGAGAAAAAAACACTAAAACCATTCTAACCAACATTTTTTTTAAAAAATGCGTATTTGATGACTGCAGTAAGCTATATAGCCCCAGCTAGGTACTCCTTTATAGTATGTTTATTCTACTCACTGAGGTTTTTGCCTAAAGTCAGACTTGGGTTAATGTATATTTATATATCAGCTGGGCTTACTATTGGAAATATTTAGACTAATTAAGTTCATTATCAAATCAATTAAATGGGGGGAAAGGCATAGAAAGCAACCATAGATACCAGAGACAATGTGGGGAGGAGGGTAAGACATGGCAGAGGGTGAGGGATAGCTAATAAATGATGGTAAAAAAAAAGCAAAATATACAGGACATAAGAAATGGAAAATTATTTGTTGATAACACGTATGTTGATGTGCTTGATTGAGCCAATATACAGTGTATTTTGGATGGAAAATTCATTTTGTATGCTGTAATGATATATAGTGAATTAATTTTAAAAAATAAATTTAAAGAAAAGAAAAAAAATACTGAAATATAGAGTTAACAGAGGGAAGAATATCGGAGCTCCCAGGAAGAAATGAGTCTATTCTTAGTATCTAATATCTAGTTTCTTTGTTTTGGCTTCTTATTTTTTCTTTCTTTTCCTGCACTTATATATCTCACATGAGAAATTAAATCTCATCACACTTGGCCAGGGTAGTCTATGAAGGAATTAGCATCCACATGTGGATGCACTTCCTGGGTGTTATCCATGTCCCATTCCAGTTGTGAATTTTCTGTGTATGTATCTGTGATATCAGGAGGACTGGAATATCAGGAGGACGATAACAACCTTCCTGTTGCCAAGAGTCAGATATAAATGGTGAATTTAACACAGAGATGCTTTTTAACTCTCTTATATGTTCGTTTGTATTGTACTTATATGTTGTATGTTACGTTTATGTGGCAAAGTCCTTAAGGAATTCTATTAAATTTGACACGTAAATAAAGGGTGCTCTTAGCATTTTATCCAAATGCTTTCAAGTTCACGTGACTTAAGTAAATAAATCTACTACACATTTAAAAATAAAGGTTAAAGATGACTTCATAATTGTCAACCTTGGTTTTACCAATCAACTACAAAATTGTTTTGGTATTATTGATTTAGTAAAAATAAATTTCAGACTTATCAACAACTTAAGATAAATATCTAATATCCATATGGTCTATATATTTAACATGTTATAAAAAGTTAAATAGAAAAATAAGTAACTGACTTTCTGGTCTCTTTTGGTATTTTAGATAGCCCAGTTGTTGGTTTTTAAGATCTGGTTATTATAAGTATAATGTTATAAAAATTTCATATAATTTTAGATCTTAAAAGGAATTAATGCTATGTTAAGTTACTATTAGTTAATATAAACTGTAAAGTTTTTCACTTGGTTTCTGACGCTTAGAGTTATTTTTTCTTAATAGAAAAAATATTAAAAATAAATGACAAGTCAAATTACTTACTTATAAAAAAAAATCAAGGTTGGGACCAGCAGTTAGTGCAATGGCTATGTCGCTGGACTCCCATGTAGTCAACCACAGTTCGTGTCCCGGACCTGGTGGCTTAAATCTCACACCGGGAGCGTGTGCTTGCATACCCAAGATCCCAAGAGGAGAATGAAGGAGAAGGGATTGTGGCGTGGCCATCCCCCTAGGGGGTGACTTCTCACTTTCTGTCTCTCTGTCTCTGTCTGTCTGGCAAGTGCATGCACTCTATAGCAAGAAAACCTCTCAAAAAAAAAAAAAAAATCAAGGTTAAGAGGGCTGCCAGGTGATGGTTAAGATACTGGGCTCCCAAATGACTAACTATTAAGTTACTAGGCTCCCACATGGATAAAAGTAGTTCAAATCTGAGACCTGACAGCCTCCTTTCCTGCTCTCTCTCTCTGGAAGAATTTTGCATAGTTTTTTTAAAAAAGTTATTAAGGTTACAAAAGGGTAAAAATTAAGGTTAATATATGTTATTCTACATACAAAGTTACAAAACATTGAAATCTCATTTGAGTAAAAATCTACAAGTTAGACATACAAATATTTTTCTTTTTAACATTTTTTTTGTGGGGATAATCTAAATAAAAGCTTATTAAGGTTATATTTAAATGTATTATGTAAAACCCTTAGAGAGGGATCTAAAAGCCAAAAACTGTTAAAGCCCATCTTACCTAAAAGGCTGTCTTAGTATGGGATGGGTGGGGTCACACAAATGGCTGACACCTTGATTAAATAACATGCCATTGTGACCTAAGCCCATCTGTGGTAATAGGATGAAACAGTTCTGTGGACTTGCTTGACAGTAAATACAAGGCTCAGGTCAGAGTTTGTTAAAAACATCTCTCTTTTTTTTTCTTTTCTGAGGGGAGTTTCCCAAAAGTCTTCAAAGGTCAATCTAATTCAAAATAACAGAAAAAAAAAAAAAAAAGAATTTTATTGTTGTTGTTGTTGTTGAGACCAAAAGTTAGCGTGATGACTATGTCACTGGACTTTTTTATGATTGTACTCTGTTACTTATAATCCTGTTGTATCCCAATACTGTATTGAGTTTTCTGACATGTTCTTTTTTTTTTTTTTTTTCTTTTTTTGGGAGAGGTTTTTCGCTATAGGGCGCATGCGCTCGCCACACAGACAGAGAGAGACATAGAGACAGAAAGCGAGAAATCACCCCCCAGGGGGGATGGTCACGCCGCAATCCCTTCTCCTCCATTCTCCTCTCGGGATCTTGGGCACGCACGCACACGTGCCCGGCGTGAGTTGTAAGCCACCAGGTCCGAGACGCGAACCGCGGTCGACTACGTGGGAGTCCAGCGACATAGCCATTACGCTAACTGCTGATTCCCTTCTGACATGTTTTTAATATAACTTTTCTTTTTCTTTCTCTTTTTTCAAACATTATTTTCTTAAACCTAAACGTTCATTTTTTTGGGTTTTTCCAATAAGGACCCTAAAAATATCTCAAAAGATGTATCTCATTTTTTGTAAAAGCTAATCTGGTATATCAGTTTATGTAAAGATCATTTATCAACTGTAATTATTATTTTTTACATATTATTGGTACTAATATGTTCAAATCATTAATTTATGAGATTAATGCTCTTAAAATGACACTCAGTTATAAGTTTATCTCAAATTACTGTATATGACAAAAAAAATTGTTTCCTCATTTACCTCTATTGTACTGAACTGCTGTCAAGTTATTTATACTTTTTTTTTCCCATTCATACTTCTAAAATTGCTTCCCTCCCCAAATGAACTTTTAGGCCTGACTTTTTCCTTCACCCAGAGACAAGTGACTATTGTGTCAGACATGTCCTTCCCCCAGGACTCCTAGGGATGAGCCTCTAAACACCTTGGGACCTGACTACTAGCGATGAGCCTCCCTAACACACTGGGACATGACTCCTAGGGATAAGTCTCCCTAGCACTGTGGGACCTGACTACTAGGAATGGAGCCTTCATAACACCGTGGGACCTGTCAATTTTGTGGCCTACACATACATTCAGAGGAATGATTGTTGGCCAACAGGGGGGACTGTTTCCCTATTTTCCAAAATCCTTTCAAAAGGGACCAGGGAAGTCATGCCCACAAACATTAACAGACCATTTATTTTCTATTAACAGGATTCTTCCTACCTCTGGTCCCTAGCATAGTATCTTTGAGATGTATATTTCAACTGATTATAGTACATTCTTTTGCTTATCTCTTCCCAAGACATAGAACTTCCCTTTTCCTTGAGATGTAGATTAAGCCTTTCTTTAACTGATCTCTTCCCAAGACACAGATCTTCCCTTCCAATCACCAACCTAAGAATTGTGGAACCCACCTATAACTTACAAGCCCCGGTTCTACATGGTCCACCTTTTTGGGCCAGACCAATGGAAAATCTCTTCACTAAATGTTGTCTGTCAATCTCAAAAACAAATAAAAGAAACCCCTGTACATGATCACCCTGAGAAAGGCATGTATGCCTCTTCTCTGGGCCTAGGTCACTCATATTTGGCTTGGAAATAAACCACATTAATTATTAATTTTACAGTTTTTTTTTTTTTTTTTTCATCGACAGTGTGATGAAGGAAAGTACAGCTTTATTGCAAAGTGCAAAGCAAGGAGAGTGGACAGCTCATGCTGAAAAAACCTGGTCTCCCCGAGATGTTCCCCACATGCATTTTTAAGGGCAAAATTAGGGGCAGAAGTCTTAGGCACATGATCAGTTCAGTGATTGGTTCAAGAGGGCGTGATCATGTCATGGGCATTCTTGATTGGTGAGACCTTAGATAATCAAATTCCTCTTCAGGTGTCTGGAACCATTCAGCCTGGAGTCTCTGAGCTCACAACAAGCAGTTCCCATTCTACAAATCATCTTACATATTTAAATGAAAACCTTCTTTCCTTTAAGTGACAGTTTTAGAGGTCAAATGGCCCTCACTCATGGTCCATGTTGGTCATTATCATAACCAAAGTCTGAAGACTTACTCCTTACTCTGGGCCATTACAATGCAAATGTACTTTACATTTCAGGAACCCTAGAAAATACATTAGGGGTTCTTGCTCCATTTCAGAAGGAGAGTAGGAGAGGAGAAGAGTGAGGGGGTGGGGGTGGAATGGGAAAAAGTGGAGAAGTAAGACATTTGTGGGACATAAATATGGTTTGCTGCCTGTTGGTGATGTCATGTATAGTATTCTCAATTTGCCTGCTGTGTGATATGTTTCATGTTGGGTAAAATCTCTTTAAAAACTAAATGATGTGTAATGATTGAAGGTATAAATAATAATAAAAAATATTAATAGCAGAAAAATATTACACCATCTAAGTATATATTTATATTTTAAGAAGGTACTGAAATAAAAGCATTATGAGATACAGCAACTACCACTTAATTCATTTTGGAAATCTGTAATGAACTGTGTAAGTACCCACCAAATTGAATCTTAATCTCAAAATTCTCATTTTGGAGGTCACTAAGTGGTGTGGAGTTAAGGGCTCTGGATCCTATATAGCCAGCTACACAGTTTGAAAAGCTTTGATAAACATGCTGGGGACATGTACATGCATGCACTAAATCCCCAGAGGACAACGGAGGAAAAGGGACTGTGGTGTGGTCATCCCCCTCAGGGCATAATTTCTCAGTATCCTTCTCTTTTTCTCTCTAACTCCAGCAAGCACCATGTGCCCTATAGCAAACTAAACAAACAAACAAAAAACATAACAAAAACAAAAGCCCCTCATTTTCAGTGTGAATATGTCCATATATCTGCTTTAGCATGACCATAAAAGGTTGCAAAATAAAGATATTAAAATTATTTCAGCAGTATAAGCCTACATTATGATTATCAGTCTATTATTGTCTTACAACTTAACCTATTATTAGCTGGAAGCAAGGTATGTTTCTAAGCTAACATAGCAAATACATTATTACCTATTTTTTTTTTCTTCTTTTTTTGGAGAGGTTTTTGCTATAGGACGCGTGCGCTCGCCAGACAGACAGAGAGAGACAGAGAGATAGAAAGCAGGAAATCACCCCCCAGGGGGGATGGCCACGCCGCAATCCCTTCTCCTCCATTCTCCTCTCGAGATCTTGGGCACGCACGCACACGCGCCCAGCGTGAGTTCAAGCCGCCGGGTCCGGGACTCGAACCGCGGTCGACTACGTGGGAGTCCAGCGACATAGCCATTACGCTAACTGCTGGTCCCATTATTACCTATTTTTAAAAAAGAACTAATTTTATTTATCATTATAATTGATTTTTAAATTTGCTATGGAGGTAGGGGACCAGCAGATGGCATAATGGTTATGTCACTGCACTTCTACATAGTCGACCTGGTTTGAGTATTGGACCCAGCACTTAAAACTCATGCCAGGTGAGTGTGCATGTTTGTCCAAGATCCTGAAAGGGGAGTGGAGAAGGTATTGTGGCATGGTTATTCCCCTCAAAGGGTGATTTCTTGCTTTCTGTCTGTCTTTCTGGTGAGCACATACACCCTATAGCAAAAAATTTCTCTAAATATTTTTTTCTGCAGGGAATGTGCACATGTGAGAGAGACAGAGAGAGAAAATGAGAAAGCAAGCTGCTAAGTTCAGGACTCAAACCACAATTGGCCATGTGGGAGTTCAGTGCCTTAACCACCATGCCACCTGCTGGCTCTAACATATACTTATATACATATACACACATAGATACATACACACACACACACACACACACACACACACACACAGACACACATATACAAACACATTCAACTAAATTCAACATTTAGCCACAAATATTAGTTTAAATTTTGATACTTTCCTCTCTTCCTGCTCTCTCATTTTCATATTGACAGTCTTTCTTTTAAATGATTATATTCAGTGACTAACTCCTTATTTCTTCTTTCTCATTTTCATATTGATGCAGTCTTTCTTTTAAATGATGACACTCAGTGACTAAGTCCTTATTTCTTTCTGCTTTCTCATTTTCATACTGATACAGTCTATCTTTGAAATGATCAAATTCACTGAGTAATGCCTTATTTCTCTTTTCCACCATAAAGCTTTGTTTTTCACTGTGAACTTAAAGGTTTTTTACAATTTCACAAAACTGGTCCTGCATATCCATTGTCTTTTCTTTAGTGTCAGCTTCATTTTGAGCATTTTCCAATTGCTGTCAAAGCAACATTTTTTCACTTTGCAGTTGATATAATTTTTCCTCTAGAGACTTCATTTTTTCCATGTGTTTATTCATTTTATTTCTATATTTGAGCTCAATTTCCTTCACTTTACCATGTGTTTGGCTTAGGTTTCTTTCTACTTGCTCTAAAGCCAGTCTTTTCTTTGAGAGTTTCTTCTCTCACGTGGTGGAGTTTAATTTTTAGGCTATTGAGTTTACTTTCAGTTTCAGAAAGTTTTTTGTGTTGTTAGTTAATTCTTGTTTTAAATTAATTTATTTTTTATTTTTTATTTTATTTTTTTATTTATTACATTTTAGCACATGTCTTTTACAGTATACATTTCTTTTTCCAACACAAATACTATGCATGTCAGTCAAGACAAAGATATTACTATATACATTATCATCAGCAAATAGCTTCTCATTTTTTGTCCACTAAGCATACTTTTATGTTTTTCCTTCCCCTCCCTCCCTCCCCCCCTCCCTCTTTCTTTCTTCCTTCCTTCCTTCCTTCCTTCCTTCCTTCCTGCCTTCCTTCCTTCCCTCCTTCTTTCCTTCTTTCCTTCCTTCCTTCCTTCTTTCCTTCCTTCCTTCCTTCCTTCCTTCCTTTTTTTTTTAATTTGCATACAATCATTACATTTGTACAGAATGGGTACAGAATGGTCTGTAAAAGCATGTATATACAGTGTGCATTAACCAAATAGATATAAACATATTCACCACCTTCAACAGTTAACATTATGTTGTGAACATTCAAAACCCACTCAGATGATTCTGCAAGGAAGTGTGAATTGTCTATGATGTTTTTTGCTGAGAGATACAATTCCTTTTTTTTTTTCTTTCTTTTTTCTTCCAATTATCAGTTAATAAAGTTCCCAGCAATAGGGAACGTAGACTTCACTCAGGGCTGGACCAAAGGTGGGTCTCGTGCAGCCCCGTAAATGTAGGTGAGTCTCCATGGAACACAGTTTCAGGGACGCGGTTCTGGAAAGCAGAGACGGCCATCAGCTGATGCGGCACAGCAGCCATCCCACAGTCACCGGGAATGGCATTGTGGGGATCTGCAGCGTGAATCATCCTTGGGTGTCTGGATTCCTTAAGAATGGTGGAGTAGTTCTTGTTTTTCCCTGAGGTAATGCAGAGCTGGTAACCATCATCTTCTCACTGACCATAGGCAGAGAAATTCCTCCCACACAATACACCTCTCAATTGGTCCAAGACAGTCAAAGTCTCCCTCTGCTGCCCATAGCTGCAAGTTCTTGATCCCTGTTCTCAGTCCCAGCCCGCCGCCCACGGCCGATGGCCATGCGGGGGTGCAGGCCCGGCGGCCATGCGCAAGCCTGGGGGCCACATGTAGGCCTGGCAGCCATGCCCGGACCCAGCGGCCACTTGCAGGCCCAGGACCACACGCAGGCCCAGCGACTCCATGCAGGCCCCGAGCGCATGAATACGCGCGGGATCCAGTGCCCCCCCTCACCCGCCCAGCCAGAGAAAGGAAGGACAGCGACCTCGGCCGGTCCGCGGCGCTGGCCCGCTGCAGTGCCGGGCGCGAGACATACCCAGCGCCGGAGAGGCAGTGGGGGCTGGGCAGTCTGGGCCCTGGCACACGGGGCAGAGCCGCGGCCACGGCGCGCGGGGGCAGAGTCCCGGCCACGGCACGCGGAGGTAGACCCTGGCCACGGCACGCAGGGCAGACCCAGGCCACGGCACGCGGGGTTGAGCCCCAGCCATGGCACATGGGGCAGACCCCGGCCACGGCACGCGGGGGCAGAGCCCTGGCCGTGGCATGCAGGACAGACCCCGGCCACGGCACGCAGGGCAGACCCAGGCCACGGCACGCGGGGTTGAGCCCCAGCCATGGCACATGGGGCAGACCCCGGCCACGGCACGCAGGGGCAGAGCCCTGGCCGTGGCATGCAGGACAGACCCCGGCCACGGCACGTGGGGCAGAGCCCCGGCGACGGCACGTGGGGGCAGACCCCGGCCACGGCATGTGGGGGCATGGCACGCGGGGGCAGAGCCCCAGCTGGGCTGGCTCTCCGGCCAAGGCACGCAGAGCAGAGCCCCAGCCGCAGGGCAGAGCCCCGGCCAGGCCGGCCCTACGGCCAAGGCACGCGGATCAGAGACCCGGCCATAGCACGCGGGGCAGACCCCGGCCAAGGCACGCGGGGCAGAGCCCTGGCCACGGCACGCAGGGGCAGAGCCCTGGCCAAGGCACGCGGGGCAGAGCCCCGGCCACGGCACGCGGGGGCAGAGCCCCGGCCACGGCGCGTGGGGCAGAGCCCCGGCCACGGCGCGCGGGGCAGACCCCGGCCACGGCATGTGGGGGCATGGCACGCGGGGGCAGAGCCCCAGCTGGGCTGGCTCTCCGGCCAAGGCACGCAGAGCAGAGCCCCAGCCGCAGGGCAGAGCCCCGGCCAGGCCGGCCCTACGGCCAAGGCATGCGGATCAGAGACCCGGCCATAGCACGCGGGGCAGACCCCGGCCAAGGCACGCAGGGCAGAGCCCTGGCCACGGCACGCAGGGGCAGAGCCCTGGCCAAGGCACGCGGGGCAGAGCCCCGGCCACGGCACGCGGGGGCAGAGCCCCGGCCACGGCGCGTGGGGCAGAGCCCCGGCCACGGCGCGCGGGGCAGACCCCGGCCACGGCACGCGGGGGCACGGCACGCGGGGGCAGAGCCCTGGCTGGGCTGGCTCCCCGGCCAAGCCACGCAGAGCAGAGCCCCAGCTGCAGGGCAGAGCCCCGGCCTGGCCGGCCCTCCGGCCAAGGCACGCGGAGCAGAGCCCCGGCCACAGCGTGCGGGGCAGACCCCGGCCACGGCATGCAGGGCAGATCCCCAGCCACGGCACGTGGGGCAGAGCCCCGGCCGGGCCGGCTCCCCGGCCAGGGCACACGGAGTAGAACCCCAGCCGCAGCACACAGAGCAGAGCCCCGGCTGGGCTGGTTCTCCGGCCAAAGCACGTGGAGCAGGTCCAGGCCACGGCTCGCGGAGCAGAGCCCTGGCCACGGCACGCGGGGCAAACCCCGGCCACGGCACGCGAGGCAGACCCCGGCCATGGCACGTGGGGCAGAGCCCTGGCCGGGCCGGCTCTCCGGCCAGGGCACGCGGAGCAGAACCCCAGCCACAGCACACAGAGCAGAGTCCCGGCTGGGCTGGCTTTCCGGCCAATGCACGCGGAGCAGACCCCGGCC
Organism: Tupaia tana; assembly: GCA_026018925.1. Lineage (NCBI taxonomy): Eukaryota > Metazoa > Chordata > Mammalia > Scandentia > Tupaiidae > Tupaia > Tupaia tana. The sequence goes on along the minus strand of JAKSZU010000025.1, from coordinate 1,229,375 downwards.
ACGGCACACAGGGCAGACCCCGGCCACGGCACACAGGTCAGACCCCGGCTACGGCACGTGGGACAGAGCCTTGGTTGGGCCGGACCTCCAGACAGGGCATGCGGAGCAGAGCCCCCGTGCCCCGTCTCCGCGCCCAGGCTCGTGGAGTGAAGCCCCCGCGCCCGGCGCCCTGCCCCCGTGCCCCGATACGTGGAGCGGAGCCCGTGGCCCGCCCGCCGGCCGGCCGGCACACGGCACACGCAGCGGAGCCCCGCGGCCCACCCGCTGGCCAGCCAGTGCACGCAGGTGGAGCCCCGCGGCCTGCCCTCCGGCCGGCACACACAGCAAATTAATTTATTTTTTATACACATTCAATCACATTGTTTAGCTTACAATGTGAGCATTTCTATATGTGAACATTTCTCCCCAGTCCCGTTGATCAAAATATCTTCAACAGATAACACCACACCTCCCCAACCCATCAATGCTCTACCTCTGAATCCCTTCTCCAAATGTCCTTTATTAGGCCCCACTCCTTCACACACACCTCATCTGACATTCACACCCATCTCTTGTGTTTGTACAACCGTTAGTCAATCAGTTTCAGCCATAGAGTGCAGACATTCGGTATATGTTAAGTGGGGACATACAATGTCTCTCCTTCATATCCTGGCTTGCCTCACTCAGCATTAAATCTTCCATATTCTTTCACTTTCTGTCAAAAGCCAGGGTTTTGTTGGGTTTTATAGCTGAGTAGTAGAGTATATGTGCTACAGTTTTTCAATCCATTTATCCATATGGGGACATTTGGGTTTCAGAAAGTTTTTGAGGAAGACTCATTTTTCTCTTTCAAGTTACACATATCTAAATTCATTTTGTCCTGTAAATGAGGCCACTCATCTCTTGCTCTCTGGAAAGCAAGTTTTAGGTCTCTTTTTTATATCTGACTTTGATTGTGATCGTGTATAGCAGTAGCTAGTCTAGAATGGTATGATTACACTTCTGATTCCAATCTTTCCTTGTTTTGCCTTTCATTCTCCAGTTCAGAATTCAACATTGTATTCTGAGTTGTTAGAACATTAAGTTCTCCACTATACTGGGATATTGTTTTTCTTAATGTTGCCTCATTTCGTTTTATTGTTTTTTGAAGGTCATGATTCTTTTCTTTTAGAATTTGAATGTCCTCAACATATTTCTTTTCCTTTTCTTGGTTCTGATGTTGTATTATATCTATTTCCACTCTTAGTTCAGCAATTTCATTCTGCAATCTGTGAATTTTTTTCCCAGCAGATTTTTTGTATTTCATGACTATCAAAAACCTAAATAAAACAAAAAAGACTTTTTGGCTAGTATTAAAAAAAATGTCACACCATGATTTCCTCTGAAATTAAAAAAAATTAAACTGTATATTTATACCTGTGTTACAATAGCAGATATTTAACTGGAAATAAGTTTGGACACAAAACTTAAACCTTATAGAAGCATAAATTCCCCAAAATTCAAAAATTTAATTGAAGACAATGAATCTATAAACATAAAAATGAAATCATGAGAGAATATTTAAGTATCTCAACAAAACCAGGGCCAGCAGGTGGCATGAAGGTTAAGAAGGCTGGCTTTCACATAGCCAACTCTGAGTTGCCAATTCAAGTCCTAGACCTAGTGGCTTGAAAATCACATAAGGTGTGTGTGCTTGTATAGGTGAGATCCTGGGAGGAGAACAGAGGAGAAGGGATGGCAGCATGGCTATCTCCCTAGAAGGTGATTTCTCACTTCCTCCATGTCTCTCTTTGGTGAACACAGGGACATAAAACCAGAGGCCTAGAATAAAAGATTAAAACATGAATAAACTTGACTTCATTTAAAAGTTTGATCAACATTCTGTACTGAATGTATGTGGTTGTTTCATATAGGTTGAGTATCCTTTTTCCAAAATGCTTGAGACCAGAAGTTTTACCCTTCTAATTTTAGAATATTTGCATATACATAATGAAATATTTTGGGGATAGGACCCAAGTCTAAACACAAAGTTCACTTAGGTTTCACATACACTTTATACACATAGCCTGAAGATAATTTTATACCCCACTTCTGCATTGTGGTGTTCTAACTGCAACCTATTACTAGAGGCCTGGGGTGGAATTATCTGCTCATGTTGTGCTGGTGCTCAAAAAGTTCTAAATTTTGGATTTTCAGTTTAGGGATGTTCATATTACAGTAAGAGCCTTAAATCTGTATATATTTGGACAGATAAAATTTCTCAAAGTGATTTAAGTTTCTTTTTCCTTAGAATATCCTATAAATATCCCACTTTAAATTATTTTTATTTGCTAGAGAGTGCGTGTGCTCACTGCAGAGAGAGAGATCAGGAGAGAAAATTCCCATAGGAGATATCCACACCACAGTCCTTTCTCCTCCATTACTCTTTTTGAGATTTTAGACACACACACACACACACACACACACACACACACACACACCAGCATGGCTATCAAGCTGCTTAGTCTGAGACTTAGACTCAAACCATGCAGTCAGCCATGTGGGATCCAGCCAATTTAACCACCACATCACTGACTAGCTTCTAATATTTTAATAGTTAGTTATACTAATTACATTTACTGATAAATAATAAATTTAGGCATTGCACTAAGCACTTCTACATGCATCAATAAACTCAGTTAGTTATCACAATTTTAAAAAAGATACATTAAAAATATAAACACACTGCAGTATTTCCTCTAAGCTTTTAAAAATTGTAAGAATTGTTTATTATTGAATTTTATTAATTATTATTACTCTTCAATTAGATCAGAGAGAGTGAAAGAGAAATCAAATCACCAGGTCCAAAACACAAACCACAGTTGGCCATGTGGGCATCCAGTGCCCCAACTGCAACACCACCTGCCAGCTCCTCTCCAGGCTTTTGAATCTACTTCCAGTGCCCTTCTAGCAAACCAGTTACTTCTACAGTGTAAACATATACTGTCAATACATAAAGGCTTACTTTTTTTTTTTGGAGAGGTTTTTTTTTGCTATAGGGCGCGTGTGCTCGCCAGACAGACAGAGAGAGACATAGAGACAGAAAGCGAGAAATCACCCCCCAGGGGGGATGGTCACGCTGCAATCCCTTCTCCTCCATTCTCCTCTTGGGCATGCACGCACTCACATCTGGCGTGAGTTTTAAGCCACCGGGTCCGGGACGCGAACTGCGGTCGACTACGTGGGAGTCCAGTGACATAGCCATTACGCTAACTGCTGGTTCCCAAGGCTTACATTTCAAAACAGTAAAAGCTGGATCTTGGAAAATCAAGAGAGGGTCAGCCAAGTGCCAGGGTGGTTGAGGGGGCTGGATTGTACATGGCCAACTGCCCAGTTCAAATTCCAAACTGGCAGGATGAAAAACACACCAGGTGTGTGCGCATGCACAGCCAAAATCCCAAGAGGAAAATGGAAGAGATGGGACTAAGGTGTGGCTATTTCCCTCTAGGGGGAGACTTGTCACTTCTTTCTCTCTCTCTCTTTCTGCCAGGTGACTGTACATGCTCTATTACAAACAAAGAAAAAAAGAAACAGAAAAGCATGAGATCACTTACTATTGCAATAACTTTTATTTCCTTTTCATAATACTTGAAGCAGAAATAAATGTGAAATATGGTTAAGTACACTGTCCTATTTTACTTGGAACAAAATACTTGGCAATAAATTATCAACAAGTATATATTATGATATACCATTCTTTTAAAAATCTCTTTGCACTGAAATCAAATACTATTTGGAGCAAACTGTTGTTCTTTCTTTCTTTCTTGAGACTTTTTTTGTTATAGGGTGCATGTGTTAACCAGAGAGACAGAGACAGAGAGATAGAAAGTGAGAACTCACCTCCCATGAGGGATGGCCATGCCACAACCCATTCTCAAGCTCCTGGGTCAAGGAGTTGAACTGCAGTTAGCCATTGGGAGTCCAGCACCTTAACCACTATGTCACTTGGTGGCCCAAAAACTGTTATTCTTAAAAAAAGGACCCAACAGGTGGCATCGTAGTTAAGGTATTGAACTCCCACTTGGCTAGTTCAAGTCCTGGACCCAGTGGGTTGAAACTTATGCTGAGTACATGTGTGTGCATGCCCCAAGTCCTGAGGGAATAATGAAGGAGAAGAGATTGTGATGTAACCATCCCACCTGGGAAGTGATTTCTTGTTTTCTGTCTCTCTGTCTCACTCTGTCTCTCATGTAAGCACACACAGCCTATAGCAAAATTCTCTCAAATCAAAAAAGTGACAATGACATCCAAAACTGATTTCTGAATTATCTGTTATCCTCCTTCCCAATCAGCAGAAGTAATAAAATATCCTGTCCATTAACATATCAAGGGTGTGAGTGCCAGCCCTGTTGCCTAGTGGTTAAAGGGAGACAGATTCCAGACTGCTGACTGTGGTTGGAATACTGTCCTAGCAGCTTGGAAAATGTACTGGACATGTATGTGTGCACCCACATTTCTGATGGAAGGAGAAGTGGAGAAGGGATTGCAGTATGACCACTCCTTACTGGGAAGTGCTTTTATCTTCCCCCCTATTTCTTTTACAAGCATACATGCCCTTTGATAATAAAAAAAGGGACCATCAGATGGCATAGTAGTTACATCACTGGAATCCCACGTAGTTGACTCCAGTTCAAGTCCCAGACCCAGTGACTTAAAACTCATGCCAGGCACAAATGTGTGCATGCCCAAGATCCCAAGAAGAGAATGGAGAAGGGATTATAGCATGACCATCCCTCTGGAGGGTGATTTCCTGCTTTTGGTCTCTATGTCTCTCCAGTGAGTGCATGCGCCCTATGGCAAAAATCTCTTAAAATATAAAAATTTTAAAGCAGATAAAATGACTGCCAAAACCAAGAATATCTACTGTTAGTAGAAAGGGATTTCAGATTATGAGATTATGAGATCATCAATTACTATGGTAAATATTAAAAGCCTCTTTTTTGATGAGGCTATTGTGAATGTCACTACTTGACTGTCACAGACAACTAGAGTTGAATTAGAAACATGGCTAAATGCTGCCACCACCATCTACCAAAAACATGTATGTACATACATAACTTAGATTGGAGGAAATAAAAACAGTGAAAATACTTAAATACATTGGAGACAGTGCAGAAGGAGGGTGGAAGAGGAGTGTAGGGAAGGAAATTAGGGAGAAAAAATAGAGAGGTAAGACATTTGTGGGACACAATGATTTATTACTTGATGATGATTTGCATAGTATTCTCAACTAGACTGGTCTGAGGTATATTTCTTATTGGGTAAATTCTCTATACAAGCTAAATGACATGTAGCAACTGAATGTATAAATAATAATCAATCTCTCTCTTTTTTTTTTGAGAAGTTTTTGCTATAGGGCGTGTGTGCTCACCAGAAAGGCAGAGAGACAGGAAGCGAGAAATCATCCCCCACCCCCTGAGGGGGATGGCCACACCACAATCACTTCTCCTCCATACTCCTCTCAGGATCTTGGGGATGCATGCACATGCATCCGGCGTGAGTTTAAGCCACCAGGTCCAGGACTTGAACCGCTGTTGGCTACATGGGACTTCAACAGCATAGCCATTATGTTAACTGCTGGTCCCAAATCTCTCTTTAAAAATCTATGCTTTTCATGATACATATAGTTGATTTTGAAATATATACACATACAAATATATTTTCAAATGTTCATTGAAAATTCATAAAGAAATTACCTCTGAATTCATTTTATTTTGAGTCATTTCTAGCTCCTTTTGTTCGCAAAGGTGACTGGTCGGAACCTCATCTTGTATTATTCTGAAATTCTGTTCTATAAAACGTTGCCTCTTGGTGTTTTCTTGCTCTTCTTCAACCTAAAAGTATATTTCTATTAAGTATTCGGTCCCATACTATTGGGGAGAAAAGTCTAAAAGCTTAATTAATTATAGAAGCCCTATAAAAAAGCCATTAAGAGGACAGCAGATGATGTGGTGATTAAGGAGGTGGACTTCCACCTGGTCAGCTACAATTTGAGTCCCTGGACCTGGAAGCTTGTTTTCTCACTTTCTCTCTCTCCCTCTCTCTTTCTCGCATATATGCCCTATAGCAAATTTTAAAATTATTATAATAATAAATAAAATTAAATAATTCTTTCAAAGACAAAAGGAAGTAGCCCATTAAAGCACAAAAACCATTATTCCCCCACGAATTTCTCTGATTTTAACTGCATAAATGACAGCTAAATTTTTCAAAGACAAAAATAGTTTTTAAATACAGGTACATATAATATAATGAAATTTTTAAAAATAAAAAATATTTATCTAAGTCTTATAATTTCAAAGCTATTTAGCTTGTGGTTTAACATAAAAATGCCTAAAGTGTGACAGCAGGTGGTTTGGTTAAGGTGCTGAATCTTACAGGCCAACCAAGTGGTGGAGTGTAAAACATGATGGGTGAGTGTGCTTGCATGTCCAAAATCCCAAGAGGGGGATGGAGACATGACTGTGGTGTGGCCACCTCCCATGGGGGCTGATTTCATACTTTTCTTCTCTCTTTTGTCTCTCTCTTGGTCTCTTCTATGCCACAATGTGCAAAAATTTTAAAAAAAGAAAAGCCTAGGATGATATTTATGTTAGTGACTAATTCAACCTGCCTCCCATTCTTTCATTGAGAAAACATACTGAATGTTGATTAGATGCCAAGATTTTGAATAAGTAACTTTAGATAGAAATGTCATACTTCATTTTTAGAATGGAATAAAATTTTTGGTTTGTTTTAAACTCCAAAAATAAATATTTGATCAAAGTGATGTATTATTTGTAATATTGATGAAATAAAGTTAGAAATATAAATTTTTACCAAAGATTAATTTACCTGATTCAAATTATTTCTTACATTCTTCAATTCTACATCCAGAGTTCTAAGATAAAGTTCAAGCTATCGTTTCACTTCTGCTTCTTTGTTGTACTGGTCTTCCTTTCCTTTTAATTGTTCCCTAAGTTTATTAGACAACATATGAGTACTTCTTCTCTTCTCTCCTGTATTGGCTTATTTTCCTAATAGAATTTCTATGTCCTCTAACATTTTTTCTTTCTAGTTTTCATGTTTTTAATTTCTTACTTCAATCTCTTTCAAAGGAAACATTTGTTTGACAGAGCACAATGAAATAACATTCTACTCAATTGGACAATTTCTGGTATCTGTAACTGTTAAATATTATCAAAAAAGGAATTTCAAAATGATTAAGTAATGTTACTTAATCACCTTTTTTCAATAGTCATTCTTACTCTCCAACTGGGCTGAACAATAAAGAGTTAACTACCTTTTAAAAAGTTATCATTTAGAAGCAAGTTTATCAATTTACTAGAAATAAGATTCTATCTTCATTAAGTATCACAGGTAATCTTAAAGTGATCTACCATGTAAGACAGCACCTCATATGTCTCTCCCACACAGCAGATATCTGTAGATTATTATCACTTACACCTAGGATGAGGAGTCTATAATCATCTGTCATCCCACCCTAATTCTGTGGTAAAACTTTGAATTTATCTTGTTGATTATTATGTATTTTATAAACAATTTTTAAAATACTTTGGAATAAGACAGGATCTAATAATTAAAAAAAAACAGAGTAACATTAGGCTGTCACAAAAGTCAGGAGGTAATTTTTTATTTTATTTTTTTTTTTCTGTGTAAAACTGCATCATGACTTCTCCAACAATATGATATATGTTTTCAACACAGAATTTTGAATTAATTTTATACCGGTATGTGAGAAAAAGTTTGAATAAACTAATCAGTAATCACATTCCACTTTTCTTTTCATTCATGTTAAGAATAAAACTGTACAATTTGTTTCTAACATTCTGAGTTGATAAAAATGGCCATTTTTGTTGAATCAAAGTAATATAAACTTTCCTTTCTAAAATAAATTTCTTTCTTTCTTCCATGAGCACAAAAAAAAGAGAGAGAAAGAGGCAATATACTTTCAACCAGGTCCCAACTTCACAATCCACCTCTTGACCTAGTTAGTCCCATGAGTATGTGTGAACCAGAGTGCTCATGAGGTGTGTGGATGTGAACCTGAAACTTTCCCATGTGACACAGCCTCTCAGAACATCATGTTATACCACTGCACCACCCTGTGGCCCCAGTATAAATTTTCCTGATACACAACAATTCAGGATCAAATCCAGGATCTGGCAGCTTGAAGAATATATTTGCCATCAAAGACTTTTTTTAAAGTTACTACATTAACCAAATAATCTAACTGAAGAATTTACTCAAAGCAAACAGTGAGAAATGTAGAAAAATATTCCTATAAAAGATGTCCTTAGCAGCATTAATTATAATACAAATATTGGGTCATCAGAAATGCCATTACATATTTTTCTATGCAAAAATGCATCATGACTTTTCTGACCAACTAAAATTTCAATATTTGATTTGTTAAATAAATAAGATTTTTTTTAAATTTTATTTATTTATTTATTTATTTATTTATTTGGAAAGGTGTTCACTATAGGGCACGTGTGCTCGCCAGACAGAGAGAGACATAGAGACAGAAAGCGAGAAATCACCCCCCAGGGAGGATGGTCATGCCACAATCCCTTCTCCTCCATTCTCCTTTTGGGATCTTGGGCATGCACGCACATGCGCCTGGTGTGAGTTTTAAGTCATCGGGTCCAGGACATGAACCGTGGTCGACTACATGGGAGTCCAGTGATATAGCCATTACGCTACCTGCTGGTTCCCAAATAAATGAGATTTTTATACGGTGGACTTCTATATAGTATTAAATTTTTTAAAATTTATTTTTACATTTTTCCACAAACATTTACTTTACATATCAAAAAATTTTAACTCATAACTCCATACTTTCTGAAAGGTAACAAACAACTTTCAAAATTTTAAAATACTGAATTTTAAAGGTAATTTTCAAGATATTTCTTATACTTTTGTATAAATTTGTTTGTGACTCTATAACAAGAGAAACAGTATGGTTTTAAATACTTTGAGAAAATATTTACATGTCAACGACTCAGATTGTAGAAAAGCAAATGCCCAGCACACGTCACACATAAACATTTTCAATTCAGCCCTGCCCAAGTGTATTCTGGGATATGTCATCGGCTAGCAAAGATCAATCTCTTTTTTCTTCCTTCAAATCCTTTCTCAAGATAATTATCTGGTGTGGTTGCTCTTTTTTAATTTACATATTTTAATACATTCAATTACATTAATTAGCTTACAAGGTGATCATTTCAATATATGAACATTTCTGCCCGGTCGAGTTGATCAACATATAACAACACTACCTCTCTGTCTCAACAATACTGTCTCCGTATCCCTCCTCCAAATGTTCTTCCCCAGGCCCGACTCCTCCACACACCCCACATCTGGCATTCACATCCACCTCTTGTGTTTGTACATCCTTTAGCCCATCAGTTTCAGTTATAGAGTGTGGACATTTGGTACATATTAAGTGGGGACAAACAGTATCTCTCCTTCATAGCCTGGCTTGCTTCACTCAGCAGTAAATCTTCCATATTCTTCCACTTTCTGTCAAAAGTCAGGGTTTTGTTTTTCTTAATGGCTGAAAAATATTCCATAGAGTATATGTGCCAGAGTTTTTCAATCCATTCATCCGCATGGGGGCATTTGGGTTGGTTCCATGTCTTAGCAATCGTGAAAAGTGCTGCAATAAACATTGATGTGCAAGCACTTTTCCAATGAGAAATTCTTCTGTCCTTTGGGTAGATGCCAAGAAATGGGATTGCTGGATCATATGGCAGTTCTATTTGTAGATTTTTTAGGAATCTCCAAATTGTTCTCCACAGTGGTTGGACTAATTTACATTCCCACCAGCAGTGTAAGAGAGTTCCCCTTTCACCACACCCCCGCCAACACTTATCATTTTTTGTTTTTTTTAATCTTAACCATTCTGACTGGGGTTAGGTGATATCTCATTGTTGTTTTAATCTGCATTTCCCTTACAATGAGGGATGTTGAGCATTTTTTCATATGCCTTCTGGCTATTCATATGTCATCTTTAGTGAGGGTTCTTTTCAACTCCTTCTCCCATCTTTTAATAGGGTTCATCATCTTTTTTCCAAACAGCTTCTTTAGTTCCTTATGTATTCTGGTTATCGATCCCTTATCTGATGCATATTTTACAAAAATATTTTCTCATTCTGAGGGCTGTCAATTCACATTAATTACTATGTCTTTCACCATGCAAAAACTTCTTAGTCTGATGTAATCCCACTTGTCTATTTTGGGGATTATCAACTGTGCTTTGGGGGTCTTATGTAAGAAGTCTTTCCCTACCCCAATGTCTCCCAGAGTTTCTCCAGTGTTTTCTAGAAACAGTTTAGTAGTTTGGGGTCTTAGATTTAGATCCTTAATCTACCTTGACTTGATTTTTGTCAAAGGTGAGAGGTAGGGGTTCAGATTCATCTTTCTACAGGTGGAAATCTAGTTTTTCCAGCACCATTTGCTGAAGAGGTTTTCCTTTTCCCATTGTATTGACTGGTACCCCTTGTCAAAAATCAGTTGACTGGATGATTGGGAATTTATTCCTGTGAACTCAATTCTGTTCCATTGGTCCACATGTCTGTTCCTGTGCCAATACCATGCTGTTTTGATTACCACAGCTTTGTAGTATATTCTTGGGTCAGGGAGTGAGATGCCACCCGTTCCACTCCTCTTTTGTAGAATTGCTTTGGCAATGCGGGGTCTTTTATTATTCCAGATGAATTTTATGATTGTCTTTTCTAAATCTGTGAAGAATGTATCTGGTACTTTGATTGGCATTGCATTAAACAGGTAGGTTAATTTGGGTAGAATTGCCATTTTGGTTATATTAACTCTTCCAATCCAGGAACATGGGATGTCCTTCCACTTTTTTGTGTCATTTTCAATTTCTTTTTTTAGCTTCTCATAGTTTTCCTTGTGGAGGTCTCTAACTTCTTTGGCTAGATTTATCCCTAAGTATCTTATAATTTTGGTGGCTATGGTAAATGGAATAACTTTTTTCAGTTCTATCTCCGTCTGCCTGTTGTTTGTATATAGAAATGCTATAGACGTCTGTATATTAATTTCGTATCCTGCAAATTTACTGCATTCGTGCATTACTTCCGGAAATGTTTTCTTGGAAATCATTGGGTCTTCTATGAACACAATCATGTCATCTGCAAATAGAGAGAGTTTCACCTCTTCTTTTCCTATTTGGATGCCTTTTTTTCCTCTTTTCTGATTGTATTGGCGAGGACTTCTATATTGAAAAGGAGTGAAGAAAGTGAGCATCTTTGTCTTGTACTCGTTTTTAGTGGGTAAGCTTTCAGATTTTCTCTATTAAGGATCATGTTCACGATGGTTTTTTTCATAGATAGCTTTTATTACGTTGAGAAATGTCCCTTGTATGCCAATTTTACTGAGAGTCTTGATCATAAAGGGATGTTGTATCTTATCAAATGCTTTTTCTGCATCAATCGATATGACCGTATGGTTTTCCTCTTTTTTCTTGTTAATATGGTGTATTACATTTATGGTTTTGCATATGTTGAAGCAACCTTGCATTCCTGGAATAAAGCCTACCTGATCATGATGTATAATCTTTTTTATAAGTTGTTGGATACGGTTTGGTAGTACCTTGTTGAGAATCTTTGCGTCTATATTCATCAGAGATAGTGGTCTATAGTTTTCCTTCCTTGTCCTGTCCTTATCTGTTTTGAGGATAAGGGTGATAGAGGCTTCATAGAATGAATTAGGGAGAGATTCACCCTTTTGGGTCTTTAGAAATAACTTGAGCAGAATGGGGTTTAACTCTTCTTTGAAAGTTTTATACAACTCAGAGCTGAAGCCATCAGGACCAGGGCTTTTCTTTGTTGGAAGGCTATTTATTACTGATTCAATCTCCTGGCTTGTTATGGGCCTATTTAGACTTTCTATATCCTCCTGGCTCAATCTTGGTAGATTATATGTGTCCAGGAATTCATCCATCTCATCCAGATTGTCTTGTTTCTTGGCATATGCTTGTTCATAATATCCTCTAATTATGTTCTGTATTTCTTCTTTGTCTGTTGTTATATTTCCTGCTTCATTGCAGATTTGATTCACTTGGTTCCTTTCTCTCTTCTTCTTAATAAGTCTCGCTAGTGGTGTATCAATTCTGTTTATCTTTTCGAAGAACCAGCTTTTACTTTCATTTATTTTCTGTATAGTTCGCTTATTTTCTATTTCATTTATTTCTGCTCGGATCTTTATTATTTCCTATCTCCTAGAGTTTTTTTGTTTTTTTTGCTGTTGTTTCTCCAATTCTCTGAGGCATGATGTTAAGTGATCCATTTGCCTTCTTTCCGTCTTCCTCTTATGAGCACTAATTGCTATAAACTTCCCTCTTATGACTGCTCTAGCAGTGTCCCAAAGATTATGGAAACTCATGTCCTCATTGTCATTAGCTTCCATGAATCTTTTGATTTCAGACTTGATTTCATCAGTAGTTGTGGAGTCATTCAGGAGTAGGTTATTTAGTTTCCATGTATATGAGTATTTTTGAGGATTTCTCTTGAAATTAAACTCAAGTTTAATGCCATCTTGGTCAGAGAAAAAAGTGTATCTTGTGGTTTTTGGATGGAAAGTTCTATAGATGTCTGTTAAGTCCATTTTATTTATGGTGTCATTCAGATCCTTTATCTCTTTATCTATTTCTTGTCTAGATGATCTGACCCGAGGGGATAGTGCAGTGTTGAGGTCTCCAAAAATTAGTGTATTGCAGTCTATCTCCCCTTTAAATTTAACAGTCTTTCCTTCACATATTTGGGGGCTCCTGTGTTGGGCACATAGATATTTATAAGAGTTTTATCTTCTTGATGTATTGATCCTTTTACTACAATATAGTGCCCTTCTTTGTCTCTTCAAACACTTTTTGTTTTAAAGGCTATTTTGTCAGAAATTAGTATCGCAACTCCAGCTCTTCTTTGGTTCCCTATTGCATGGAAATCCTTTTTCCAACCCTTCACTTTCAGTCTATGTATGTCTTTATCGATGAGGTGGGTTTCCTGTAGGCAACAGATAGAGGGTCTCTGTTTATTTATCCATTCGGCCAGTCTGTGTCTCTTGATTGGGGAATTTAATCCGTTCACATTCAGTGTTATCGATGCAACTGGGTCTGTCCCAACGTTTAAGGTGGCCATTGTCACAGCAGCCTTTTATTACTTTGTTTTTTTTTCTGTTAGCTCTTTAATTTTCCTGGAACAGTACTTTTTTCAGGGTTTCCTGAAGAGCTGGTCTGGTGCTGGCAAATAAAGGTCTTGTTTGTCTGAGAAGATTTTAATCTTCTTTTCTCATATGAAGGATAATCTTGCAGGATACAATAATCTTGGTTGAAATTGTTTCTCTCTTAGCACTTTCAATACATCTTCCCATTCTTGCTTGCATTGCTTCCGTTGAGAGGTCCGGAGTTAGCCTGATGGGATGACCTTTGTATGTAACTTCTCGTTTCTCTCTTGCCAGTTTTTGTATCATGTCTTTATCTGTTGTCTTGGATAGTCTGGCTAAGATATGCTTTGGGGAAGATCTTCTGGGGTTGATTCTAACTGGGGTCCTTTGTATTTCTTGGGTCTTGATGCTTGAGTGCCTCTCTAGACTTGGGAAATTTTCTTCCAGGATTTTATGGAATAGATTTTCCATGCTGTTATTATTTTCTTCACCTTCTCGGATGCCAATTATTCTGATATTTGGGCGTCTTATGGAATCTAGTATTTCTAGTATATTATCCCCGTGTTTTTTTAGTTATTTTCTCTATCTTTTTGGTGGTTATTTCTAGGTCAGAGGTTTTATCTTCTACATCAGAGATTCAATCTTCAGCATGGTCTAATCTACTTTTAATACTTTCAGGGGAGTTTTTGATTTCCTCTATTCCAGACTTTATCTCTAATAGCTCCATCTGGTTCTTTCTCAGAGTGTCCATTTCTTCTTTCATATCTTGGAATGACTTCCTCATCTCTTGGAGTTCATTGTCTCTTTTCTGTTCCAACTCAAAGAATTTGTTCACCATAAATGTTCAAAATTCTTTGTCTGATATTTTGGTAACATCGTTCATTAGCACGAAAGGTGGAGGGGAGTTACTCTGTACTTTTGATGTAGATGTATTTCCTTGTTTATTCATACCTGAGGCTCTTCTTCTAGTTCTAGCCATTGAAAGATGTATTCATTTTGAATACCTCTTGTGGGAATGTTACTCCGACTAGGAGTAAGTGACTTTCCCTTTTGCTACCAATTAATGTTTGCCAAAGTCTCTCCTCTGTTGTTTTTACCAATGTGGTATCAAGAGGGGTATTCTATTGAGGTGTTTGAAAAGCAATATCTCCTTTTTTTCTGGTGGATCAGAACAAGGGAAGATCCCAGAGAACGTTATTATGTTAGGGGATTTCAGATATCTGATTATACACCTGTCTAGTCCTTCTGTCAGGGTGGAAGATGAAGAGGAGAGGGTATTAGGTGAAAGGACACAAGAAAAAAAAAACACAGAGAAATAAAGAAAAAGTCACACCAGGGGACAACAGGCTAGGGGCTGGGCTCATGGGCTGGGGGTCTGCAGGTAAGGTGAGTGGGCATCGATGGATGTCCCTGCCTTAGAATTGCTGCCTGGCCTGAGGCCTGCCACTGGTTCTGTGGCCTGCTGCTGGGGACAGAACAGGCTGTGGGAGGAGGAAGAGCAGGAAATTAACAAGAGAGTAAAGAAACTTAAAATCCAAAGCAGGAAGTCATGGTGACCTACCTAGGGGGTGGGCTCTTGGGCTGTGGTCTGCAGGTGAGGTGAGTGGGCATCGATGCATGTCCCTGCCTCAGAATCGCTGGCTGGCCTGAAGCCTGCCGCTGGCTCTGTGAGAATAACTTTACCTTTAAAAAATTTTTTTAAATTGTAAAACGGAAAAAATACAAAATAATGAGAAAATAGAAGCAAGGAGAGACAGAGACAGAGACATAAAGACAGAGATAGAAGGCCAGAGGAGCTCCCTACCATGCTAGCTTGTTTGCTAGAGGCTGAATTATCAGTAGAAAATCTTCATTTCTCTTGTACCTTGAAATGACTATTTCACAGGAGCCATGAGTGATCTTCTTCTGACACCTTCCTTTAAAAAAAGACAGAACGAAGCTCTTTTAAAAACAGAGTTCTGTTAGTAAAAATAACAAAAGTTTTATTTGGTTCAGTTCACAGAAAAGGATATGTCATACTATTGTAAAAATATTTTTTCTCTAATAGATAATTCAAATTACAGTGTTTGTTTTACGGTCTTAAATCCATATAAACTGAGTGGTCATATACTCAAAAATATGATCACTGACCTCAAAAAGAGAAGCACTTGTGATTTTGAGAACTAGGAAAAGATTGTTTAGGCTCTGAGAAAATCCAACAACTGCCACAATCAGATTCTTAAGGCATGGCCTATATGTAGATAAACCAGGTAGGAATTTCTGTTAACCTTAGTTGAGATTTGTCTCATGTTCCCTATGTTTAAAAGAAAAAGTCAGTTTTTTGACAGTTAGAAAAACAGGAAGTACTTTAAAAAACAAAAGCTTCCAAGCAAAATAAACAATTCACAAGGACAATAACATACTAGCTTTCAGAACGCCACTTGGGGTCCTGACTCAGGAAAATATGTTTATATTTATAAGGAAAATAACATGAAAGAGAATTATAGACCCTCTCATCAGTACAAAGACATCAGGATGCAGTGAGATTTCCTTGAACAGAGCTCACAAAGAAGAACCACAAAATAGTACACATATAAAAAAAAAATCTGACAAATGATAGCCAGGCCCCACGAATTCTGATAACATGACATTCTATTTATTAAAAATATCAATCTTGGAAGACTCCAGGCACAGTAATTTTGAAAATGTACACAAATAAATTAAAACCACGCTTACGATTCTTCTTACTGTAAGTCTCTCATCCATATCCTTCTGCAAAGATGATGTGAACTTTTAAATTAAGTGGGGGAGGGACCAGCAGTTAGTGTAATGGCTGTGTTGCTGGACTCCCACGTAGTTGACCGTGGTTTGAGTCCCAGACCCGGCGGCTTAAACTCATGCCGGGCACATGTGCGTGCATGCCCAAGATCCCGAGAGGAGAATGGAGGAGAAGGGATTGTGGCATGGCCATCCCCCCTGGGGGGTGATTTCTCGCTTTCTGTCTCTCTGTTTCTCTCTGTCTGTCTGGCGAGTGCATGCACCCTATAGCAAAAACCTCTCCAAAAAAAAATTAAGTGGGGGACAAAAGTCAACACGAACATCACCAATTTTAAGCAAGAGTCCAAGGTTTTCATTATTTAACTGGAAGGTAGTCTAGAAGTCTTTCTGCACATGAAGAGGGCACATACTTTTCCAGGAAAATTGGCTCCAAGGTAAACAAAAAATTTATAATCTACAACCGAGAAACATGTGTG
Organism: Tupaia tana; assembly: GCA_026018925.1. Taxonomy (NCBI): domain Eukaryota; kingdom Metazoa; phylum Chordata; class Mammalia; order Scandentia; family Tupaiidae; genus Tupaia; species Tupaia tana. The sequence continues at coordinate 1,212,939 of JAKSZU010000025.1, read as the reverse complement.
AAAGTTTTATTAGTTTATCTGAATCATTTGGTAGCAGACATTTTAGAACATATTTTAGACTGTGTTGTTTATCACTGGATGTAGTCCTTTAGTTTACTGAGGTAACAGGAGCTAGTGCTTATAGAGGACTGGACAAAGAACTAGCAGACCCAGTCTCTACAATCAAACACTCTCATCTCCTTCATTTGTAAAACAGCAAAAAATATTGGTCCTCTCTGATCATTGTTGGGAGCGTAAAAATTCCAAATGATAAAATGTCAAGGTCATTTTTAAAACTGTAAAGCCTGGGGCCAGCAGGTAGCATGATGTAGTTAAGGTGCTGGATTCCGACATAGCCCACCACAGTTTGAGTCCCAGACCCAGCGACCTGAAAATCATGTGTGTGCATGACCAAAATCCCACAAGGAGAATGAAGAAGAAAGTACTGTGGTATGGTGATGTGGCCATCCCCTCCCCACTCCATCTCACCCCCACCACACATACATACACACACACACAGGATGATTTCTTACTTTCCTTCACTCTCTATGTCTCTCTCCAGTGACTGCATGCACTCTGTGGCAAAATCTTAAAAAAAAAAAAAAAAAAAAAAAAAAAAAAAAAAAAAACTCAAATCAAGACAAAATGCAAAGCCCTGTGTCAGCTTCTATTCCTTTCCTAAGAATGCTGCACAAGAAACCAGTGGAATCATTTGACCCTAGAAAATCATAGAGAAAGTTCATTCACCTGCATCTATTGTGTATCCCTCATTGCCTATCACTCAGGTGACAGCAACTTCATACACATTATTTTATATCTAGGTAAGGTAGACCACATGTGGAGGGTGACAACTGGAAGACTCCATTCTCGCTAGCAGTTGGAATTCTTATTAGGAATTTGATACTTTAGCTTAAGAGTTTCTGGGTAATTGCTCTACTGTAAATACTTTAAAAGGGCTGACAAGTTTAATTTGTATCACTCATTAACATTTTAGCATGAATGACTTCATACCTACTCCTGAGAGTAGTTTTGATAGTTTAAGAAAAGTATAAAGGGCCAGCCCTGCAGCCTAGTGGTTAAGGGAGCCAGATCCCCTTGGTCAACGAAGGTTTGAATCCTAGCCCTGGCAGCTTGAAAAGCATCTGGGCATATGTGTATGTGTGCCCCAAATACCAACAAGATGGAGAAATGGAGAAGGGATTGTAGCATGACCAGCTTTCTCTCTCTCTTTCTCTCTCTGTTTCTCTGTCTCTTTCTGTTGAGAATACATACTCTATGGCAATTAAAAAAAGAAAAAAAAGATGTACCCCTTCCTCAGCAACAGAAGTGTAAGCAATAGTGCCTCAATACTTATGTCTGGAGCTATGTGGAAGGCCCAGGATCCTAGACTATCTAAAACAAGTCATATAGTCTTTGAACCTGTAATCCTAACTAATTGGGAGGCTGAGTCAGGGGAATTGTAGTATGGTTAAACCTTGTCAGAAATTCTCTCTCTCTCTCTCTCTCTCTCTCTCTTTCTCTCTCTTGAAAAGAAAGAAAGAAAGAAAGAAAGAAAGAAAGAAAGAAAGAAAGAAAGAAAGAAAGAAAAGAAAGGCATGTATCACTTCCATTGCTACCCCCAACAACCCCTGTGAGCACACACAGCACTCACATGCGAACATGCTTTGAGTATTGCCTGGCCTATTAGAAAAAGCATGGATTTGAGAAATCACTAACATCTTTCAGTAATTTTATTATAACATCATGCCTGTGGAAGCAATGTTTATATTTTTAAAAGAAGACCAAAAGAGGGAGTGGAGTACTAAGGAGTTAAATGCTAATGGTGGGATTTTAGACAGGGTGGCTCCCAGAGGAAAGATTTGATGTATACCTCAAGTCAATTATGGTAGGTAACTGCTCACTTCCTTTAAGTGGAGATCGGAACTAGCAGTGAAATTCTGACATCTTTAACTATGGAATGAATGAATATAAGGGTAGAAGTAAAATGAAAGGTTAGGTACTGTAAAGTATGCTCCCCAACCTCAAGTCTGGCAGATATCATCAGCAACAGTCCTGACTATTTCTAATGGCTACAAGGATGCTTCAGGAAATGTTAATCTCTGAGATTATTCCCAAGTCTCTTCTGCATAAATAATAAGATCATTACCGACAGATTCTTGGCTCAACTGATCTTCTTCTAAACATACAGACTAGTCAAAATGAAATACTTATTAGAGAAAGATTGGAAAGTGTGAAACTGGAAATTATTTCTCAAAATAAGAAGTCAGCTTCATTGAAAGGGGAAAAAATATGGGCATTCTGATCTAACCAGAAACCAAAAATATGTATGAATAAGCAGCAAAGAAGCAATACTGTGTTGATATCATGGCCTTTGAGGGTGCAATGACTCAAAGAGAATCACCAAGAAAAGCTAGCACCAACCTCCCCAGTACATACTCAGTAGGTCGTAGATGGCTGGCAGTCCCAGCAGGTGGACAATATTATATCAGGTGGGAATATTTCCTTTATCTTATGATCAGTGTATACCTTAAAGCCTCAGGACTTCCTAGTGCTCATTATTTTTATTCTAACTTTGTTACTGCAAATGCTGTCTTCATTCACATGAATATCTAGTCTTTCTGAATCATCCTAAATTCTCTGTAGCAATTATCCCAGGATTAAGTTTCTAAAGTTAACTAAGTTAAAAAAAGAAAAAGGCTTTCATTAGTTTTAAATTTTTCTGTGTTTTCATTTTATCAAGTGTATTTTTATTTCTTTATTATCATAAAATGTAAATAAAAGTATCCAATTACCTCTGCTTTAACATTTATTATTTTATGGCTCTTACCACATTTTAACTATTTTTTCCTTCCAACTAAAAAGTCCTAGTCATTTACCTCTGAGTTCTCTCTTGCCACACTGAATGTAATTAATTTAGCTGAATTCTTTTAAATTTTTGCTTACCTAGATCAGTCCTTTTTGAGATGAAAAAGATGAAATAGAACAGGTCATTTGAAATTAAGGTAGACCAGGCATAGTAGCGCAGGGGTGGTGCAGGACTCCATAAAGCTGAAGCCATTTGAAGGGGTCCTGGGTCTGCTTTCTAAGATCACCCTGTGGGGGCCAGCAGGTGGCATGGTGGTTAAAGTGCTAGACACTCCTACATTGCTGATGATGGTTCAAGTCCTGGACCTAGTGACTTGTTTTCTCACTTTCCTTCTTTCTTTCTCTGCATCTCTCCTTGGTAAAATTAAAATAAATGAATGAATGAATTAAAAAAAATAATTATTAAAAAATTAGATGTACCTGTGTGTGGGAGGCTGTGCACCAGCGAGTCTGCCGAGGTTTCTCAGAAAGCAAACAATTGCCATGATTGCTTCCCTTCAAAAAAACCTGACCTTCGAAACCTTGCTCTGATTGGCCACTAGAATCCCTCAGATTTGCATATCCAGCACCTCATGATTGGTCCAAAAGCAACCAATCATAACCCACCTTTTACAACCAATCATGGCACACCATTTACAACCAATCACTGCCCACCGTTTACAACCAATCATGGCCCACCAGCATGTATATAACCATGATGCCTGGCCCACAGTAGCCAGACAACAACCCTGGAGAGCCTGAAGAGCTGAAACACCGCACAGTCTCCAGACGACCCTGAAGACCCTGAAGAGTTGTAACACTACATCGTCTCCAGACGACCCTGAAGAGTTGTGACACTGCGTCATCTCCATGCTGCTCACAATAGACGATGTGACCCTGAAGAGTTGTAACACTGTGTCATGTCTGTGCTGTACCATGCTGCCCACAATAAACAGATGACACTGAAGACACTGTGTTGTCTCCATGTTGTGACACCGCACCACTTGTCCCGGCTCTCACTCCTTCCCTCAGGAAACCTGTTTGACTGCCCCCCCCAGGTCGGGACACGTGGCGCTCGAACAAGGGACCTGAGTACGAAGGATCCAGTGAAGAGCACCCGAGGAGGGGACGGCAGAGAATCATCCCGAGAAAGGACAGCAAAGAATCATCCAGGAGGGGACGGCAGAGAATCGTCCTGAGATAGGACGGCAGAGAATCGTCCGGGAGGGGACGGCAGAGAATCATCCCAGTGAGTAACAAAGATCGCTTACTTATAAGTAATAAGGGTAATAATGGGACAAGTAATAAGGGTAATAATGGGACAAGAGCTTAGCCAGCAAGAACAAGAGCTTAGTCAGCACGAACTATTCATTCAGGACTTAAAAGAAGCCTTTGCCACTATGGTAGGTAATTCTAAAATTGAAAAGGAACAGGGAGAGGATCTTATTTCCCTAGATAGTGAGGGAGAAGTTAAAAGCCCCAAAGGCAAGACAAAGCCCCAAAAATCGAAAAAACTAAAAAATAAAAATACTTTTAAGGCTCTACAAGAGCCAAAGAAAAACAAGTCATCAACTAGTTCAGAGGAGGAAATCCTAGAGGCCGAGGCTGAATGGTTGCCCTTCAAAAAATGGCCACCACCCTATAACACTACCGCCTCAGCACTGCCTCTTATTGACCCAAAACAAAAAATAATTAATGAAATAAAACAATTAAAAGAACAAATTCAATTAGAAAAGAACACGGGGAACTAATATCACAATTAGAGAAACTAAAAACCAATACAGACAAAGAAATAAAACTAGTTCAGGGATCACACACAACAGACTTTGAGACATTCCCTGTTACAGAAACTACAGATCCCCAAGGACAGGTTTGGCGCAGTCACAGTGGGTTTGACTTTAAAATGGTAAAAGAAATTAAGTCGGCAGTCACCCAATATGGAGCTACTGCTCCATATACCTTAGCTATAGTTGAAGCTATTGCTGAGGGCTGACTCACACCATCTGATCGGCAAACATTAGCCCAAGCTACACTTTCAGGAGACTACCTGCTTTGGAAATCCGAATTTGTAGAGGTTTGTAGGGAAACCGCCCGCTGCAATGCCCAAGCCAATAATGGTTGGACGGCTGAAATGTTAATAGGAGAAGGAAACTATGAGCACAATGAAAACCAAATGCAGTATGACCCAGGGCTCTTTGCACAAATTCATATGGCAGGCATAAAGGCCTGGGAAAAACTTCCTGCCAAAGGAGATTTGAGTGCCTCCCTTACTAACGTTAGACAAGGGCCTGATGAACCTTTTTCTGACTTTGTACATCGATTAATTACCACATCAGAAAAAAATATTCAGTAATGCTGATGCAAGTACAGACTTTGTAAAACAACTGGCATATGAAAATGCTAACGCCTCTTGTCAGGCAGCCATTAGACCACACAGAAATAAGACAGACCTGACAGGGTACATACGTCTGTGTTCAGAGATCAGATCAGCATACCAACAGGGATTGGCCATGGCTGCTGCCCTTCAAGGGTATACCATCCGCCAATTCCTTGACTGCAATAATCGAGGTAATTGTTTTAAATGTGGTTGCCCAGGACACATGGCAAGACAATGTAAAACAAAAAAATATTAAAAATCAGAGACAGAATCAACCCCTTGAGTTATGCAGTAAGTGCCAGAGGGGATGTCATCCTGCCAATGAGTGCAGGTCCAAAACAGATATCCATGGCAGACCACTGATTTACTCTCAGGGAAATGGGTACAGGGGCCAGCCCCAGGCCCCCAAACCCAAACAAGTTTTGGGGGCGATGAAAACTGTTCCAACAAACAATCCATTTTGGACCTCTCTAAAGCGACTTCAGGAAGCACAGGACTGAACCTCTGTTCCACCACCCACACAGTATTAACTCCCGAGATGGGGGTACAGACCTTGCCTGCTGGAATCTTTGGCCCTTTACCTCCAAACACCTTTGCAATACTCATGGGTCGTAGCAGTACCACTATGGAGGGACTTCAAATATTTCCAGGAATAATAGATAATGACTATGAGGGAGAAATAAAAATTATGGCTTCCTCTCCAAATTTAATCACAACTATTACAGCTGGAAAGCACATAGCTCAACTCTTACTCCTTCCACTGCTTTCCACTCAAAATAACATCCAAACCACCTCACGAGGTGAAAAAAGGTTTGGTTCCTCAGATGTTTATTGGGTCAAACAAATTTCCCCAAAGAAATCAATGCTTACTTTATGATTAGATGGTAAACAGTTTTCTGGACTTGTTGACACTGGAGCCAATGTCACCATTCTCAGAAAAGACAACTGGCCCCAAACTTGGCCCCTAACACCAACCCTTACCCACTTAAAAGGCATTGGTCAAAGCCAGAATCCAGAAAGGAGCGCTAAATTATTACAGTGGACAGATAGAGAGGGAAACCAAGGAACCATCCAACCCTTCATTATAGAAGGTCTCCCCATAAACCTTTGGGGTAGAGATTTGTTATCACAAATGAGCCTCATCATGTTTAGCCCTTCCGATACAGTTACTGTGCAAATGTTAACACAGGGTTATACACCAGGAAAAGGCTTAGGGAAAAATGAATCAGGTATCATCCATCCCTTGATACCAAAACCTAAATTTAATAGGACAGGACTGGGAAATTTATCCTAGTGGCCACTAACATTCCTGTACCCCACACTGATAAAATCTCCCGGAAAGATGATGTACCCGTGTGGGTTGATCAATGGCCTATTACTTCTGAAAAACTTCAAGCTGCCCAAATGTTAGTACAGGAACAATTTGAGGCAGGACACATTGTCGACAGCACTTCACCATGGAACACCCCTATTTTTGTAATTAAGAAAAAATCAGGTAAATGGCGTCTACTCCAAGACTTAAGAGCAATCAATAAGACTATGGTTCCCATGGGAGACTTACAGCCTGGCTTGCCATCCCCAGTAGCCATTCCTTTAGACTTCTTCAAGATAATCATTGATCTCCAAGATTGTTTCTATACCATTCCTTTACACCCTTCAGATCAACAAAGATTTGCCTTTAGCATCCCATCAAGTAATTTTTTTTTTTTTTTTTTTCCATTGCAGCACTTTATTCTCCGTGCACGAGTGTGGCGGGGGCCTGGACCTCACATGACAGTAGAAAACAAAATTTGTCATCTCTTAAAAGAATTGAGAATTGCGTACAAAAACCTTACATAAATTAAAAGGATGAATTTACAGGTGGAAATGCAAACCGTTTCCAACTCAAGGCAAGTACAGCCCAGGTGTTCTGGCAGGAAACGTGGGAAGAACAGAGCTGGGTCCTAGGGCTCAGACTCCACCCCGTTAAGACCGGCAAGACAGAAATGAAGGGGTTCAGAACTCCACCCGCCTCTGGAGGAGCCCTGGAATAGGCAGCTCGAGACAGGAATACCCTGCACAGACCCTAAGGCCGCTGGGCGTGCACCCCCCACGCCCAGGCGTCTCGACGGGCATGTCCTTGCCTCAGCCACCAGATGACCGAGCCACGCGTACTGGGGGAAACCGAAGATATGTACAGGGTATTGGACACACCAAGGGACAGTGAACTTGAACACAAGGTCGAGATCAGCAGAGCTCTACGATCCAGTGCTGACATCCGATACAAGCTTCAAGGACAAATTTCTTTTCAAAGGCGTATTCCAGTTTCGTGAGGCTAGCATGAGGCGTACACGTTTGCCGGGGCAAATTTACACTCCGAACTCACTCACGCAGCAAAGGCTATGCATCTGCTCGCAGTCTGCCTAGAAGCACTTGCGGTGCACGATGGAGGGGCCTGACTCGTCATATTCCTGCTTGCTGATCCACATTTGCTGGAAGGTGGACAGCGAGGCCAGGATGGAGCCTCCAATCCACACAGAGTACTTGCGCTCTGGGGGAGCGATGATCTTGATCTTCATGGTGCTAGGCGCCAGGGCTGTGATCTCCTTCTGCATGTGGTCGGCGATGCCGGGGTACATGGTGGTGCCGCCGGACAGCACCGTGTTGGCGTACAGGTCCTTGCGGATGTCCACGTCGCACTTCATGATGGAGTTGAAGGTGGTCTCATGGATGCCGCAGGACTCCATGCCCAGGAAGGACGGCTGGAACAGCGCCTCTGGACACCGGAAGCGCTCGTTGCCGATGGTGATGACCTGGCCGTCGGGCAGCTCGTAGCTCTTCTCCAGGGAGGAGGAGGATGCGGCCGTGGCCATCTCTTGCTCGAAGTCCAAGGCGACATAGCACAGCTTTTCCTTGATGTCACGCACGATCTCCCGCTCGGCCGTGGTGGTGAAGCTGTAGCCACGCTCCGTGAGGATCTTCATGAGGTAGTCTGTCAGGTCCCGGCCAGCCAGGTCCAGACACAGGATGGCGTGCGGGAGGGCGTAGCCCTCGTAGATGGGCACCGTGTGGGTGACCCCGTCGCCAGAGTCCATGACAATACCAGTGGTACGACCGGAAGCGTACAGGGACAGCACGGCCTGGATGGCCACGTACATGGCCGGAGTGTTGAAGGTCTCAAACATGATCTGAGTCATCTTCTCTCGGTTGGCCTTGGGGTTCAGGGGCGCCTCAGTCAGCAGCACGGGGTGCTCCTCCGGGGCCACACGCAGCTCATTGTAGAAGGTGTGGTGCCAGATCTTCTCCATGTCGTCCCAGTTGGTGACGATGCCGTGCTCGATGGGGTACTTCAGCGTCAGGATGCCCCGCTTGCTCTGGGCCTCGTCGTCCACGTAGGAGTCTTTCTGGCCCATGCCCACCATCACATCCTGGTGCCGGGGGCGGCCGACGATGAAGGGGAACACGGCTCGGGGGGCGTCGTCCCCAGCAAAGCCCGCTTTGCACATGCCAGAGCCATTGTCGATGACGAGCACGGCGATTTCCTCTTCCATGGCGATCTGCGGAGGTGGCGGCCGCGGGGCGCGGAGGAACGGTGCTGGAGCGGAAGACGACGCGCAGAGGGAGCCGGTGGCGGCGAATGAGACCCCCATCAAGTAATTTTAAAGAACCCATGAAGCGTTACGAATGGAAAGTCCTCCCCCAGGGCATGGCAAACAGCCCTACCCTGTGCCAAAAATATGTTGCTGCTGCATTGCAGCCAGTTAGAAACAAATGGAATCAAATATACATCATCCATTACATGGATGACATTTTAATAGCAGGCAAGGATGGTCAGCTAGTTCTTCAATGTTTTCATGACCTTAAAAAACAACTTTCCATTAGAGGACTAAAGATTGCCCCTGAAAAGGTACAACTTAAAGACCCATATACTTACCTAGGATACCATCTTTCTGGCCAAAAAATCACCACTCCAAAGATACAATTTAGACTTGACAAGTTAAAAACCTTAAATGATTTCCAAAAACTCTTGGGTGATATTAACTGGATCCACCCATACCTCAAATTAACCACAGGCAAGCTTAAACCTTTGTTTAATATTTTACAAGGAGACGACAATCCTAAATCTTCTCACATACTTACAGAGGAGGGCCGTCAAGCTCTCTCTATAGTAGAAAAGGCCATTGCCTCTCAATTCATCACAGCCATCGATTACAGACTGCTATTGCTCCTCATTATTTGTTGCACTTCGGTCACACCAACGGCTGTGTTCTGGCAACCCGCTCCAATCATGTGGGTTAACCTACCATCTTCTCCTTCAAAGGTCATATACCCTTATTATCAAGCTGTAGCTGATATTATCAGTATGGCTCGCAATTTAAGCATTACTTATTTTGGCAAAGACCCTGATACAATTATCCAGCCATGTACTAAAGACCAAGTTAATTGGCTATTCCAACAAACAGATTTCTGGCCTATTGCATGTGCTTCCTTTACTGGAATTATTGATAACCATCTTCCTCCAGATAAATTTTTATATTTTTTATCTACCATGATTTTGTTTTCCCTGTACGAACTTCACTTCATCCTGTTTTAAATGCTTTATTGGTTCTTACTGATGGTTCCTCCAATGGAACTGCTTCCTATTCCTTCTCTGATCAGACAGTTACATTTACCACTTCCTCAATACCAGCTCAGCTGGTTGAGTTGCAGGCAGTCATTGCAGTCTTTTCTGCTTTTCTCGATGTACCTTTGAATTTATATACAGATAGTGCTTATATTGCTATGTCTGTTCCACTTCTAGAAACCGCGGCACAAATTAAACAAGTTTCTCAGGCTGCACAGCTTTTCCACCAACTACAGTCTCTCATTAGAAATCGAGAGCTATCCTTTTATATTGGCCATTTATGTACACATACCGACTTGCCTGGTCCTCTGACTGAGGGCAACTGCCACGCTGATCTTGCCACTAAACATTCCTTTCTTCCTTTTACACAAGCTGATAAAAACCTTTCAGACGCCATTGCTGCACATCAGCTACATCATTTAAATTCTCACACACTTTGCCTCATGTTTAAAATTACTCGAGAACAGGCCCAACAAATTGTAAAACAAAGTCCAGCCTGTCTTACCCTTTTGCCTACACCACATCTCGGTGTTAAGCCTAGAGGCCTTATGCCTAACACATTATGGCAGATGGACGTCACTCATATCGCTGAATTTGGTACTACCAAATATGTTCATGTTACTGTTGACACCTTCAGTGGTTTCATTTTTGCCACGGCACAAACTGGAGAAGCTGGAAAACGTTATTTCCCATGTACTTGCTGCACTCTCTGTTATTGGTAAACCTCAACAAATTAAGACAGATAATGGCCCAGGTTACACAGGAAACAATTTTGCCTCTTTTTGTAAACAACTTCACATTAAACATGTTACGGGAATCCCATACAATCCCCATGGACAGGGCATTGTCGAACGTGCTCATCTTTCCTTAAAAAATACTCTCCAAAAGCTAAAAAAGGGAGAGCTTTTACAAACTAAGGGCTCGCCAAAAAACCTTCTGGCACATACACTTTTTGTCCTAAATTTCCTGTCTCTTGATAAAGATGGAGACTCAGCTGCTGAGCATTTCTGGCATTCAACTACCAAAACAAAATTTGCCTCAGTTTTGTGGAAAGATCCTCTGGACAATATATGGCATGGTCCAGACTCTGTCCTCATTTGGGGCAGAGGGTCTTTCTGCATCTATTCTCAAAAAATGGATGCTGCTCATTGGTTACCAGAAAGATTAATCAAACAGATTGATTCTAATAAGCCATCCAGGGATGATGAAAACCCTGAGATGTCTCTCTCTCCTTCCAAGATCAACAAAATGAAGATACATCAACTCCAACAATCTCTCCAACAACGTAGAATGGTCTGCCTGGAACAATCTCCTCCCTTTCTTGCTCCCCCTACTTGGCCCATCCATTGGCTTTTTAATTGTTTGCTCACTGGGACCTGTTATATTTAATAGGCACATGTCATTCCTCAAACTACAAATTGACTCGCTTATGGAAGACCAACACCCCTATACTGGTCTCACTTGAGGCACTGAATCGGTTAGCCAAAGACGGGTAAGAGAGTCTGATGAACCCAATAACTGTTCAGTCCTTCCACCTAAGACAGGAGGCCCATCATAGCTATGGGACTCTCCCATGACGGGTAAGAATGGACTTATGGTTCCATAAACGACTCCAACCTAAGACAGGCACGATTCCCCCAGGTCTTTACCTCATCTCTCAAAAACAGAGAAGGGGGATATGTGGGAGGCTGCGCACACCAGTGAATCTGCCAAGGTTTCTCAGAAATCAAACCATTGCCATGATTGGTTCCCTTCAAAAAACCTGACCTTTGAAACCTTGCTCTGATTGGCCACTAGAATTCCTCAGATTTGCATATCCAGCACCTCATAATTGGTCCAAAAGCAACCAATCATAGCCCACCTTTTACAACCAATCACAGTGCACCGTTTACAACCAATCATGGCCCACCATTTAGAACCAATCACAGCCCACCAGCATGTATAAAACCACGATGCCTGGCCCACAGTAGCCAGACAACAACCCTGGAGAGCCTGAAGAGCTGAAACACTGCACAGTCTCCAGACGACCCCAAAGACCCTGAAGAGTTGTAACACTACATCGTCTCCAGACGACCCCGAAGAGCTGTGACACCATGTCCTCTCCATGCTGCTCACAATAGATGATGCGACCCTGAAGAGTTGTAACACTGCGTCGTCTCCATGCTGTACCGTGCTGCCCACAATAAACAGACAACACTGAAGACACTGTGTCGTCTCCGTGTTGTGACACTGCGCCGCTTGTCCCGGCTTTCACTCTTTCCCTCAGGAAACCTGTTCGACTCTTCCCCCGGGTCGGGATACGTGGCACCCGAACAGGGACGGGACACGTGGTGCCTGAACCAGGTTGGGACACCTGTGTATACTAGTTACATGTGTATGACACTGGTGCTGGCTGACTGAGTCTGGGAGATAGTCATGGTGTGGGGACCTTGTTGAAGGTACCTGTCTCTTTCTTAATAATGAAAGAAATAAAGAAAAATATTTAAAAACAAGATTTCTATTGTGTAAAAGTGAACATAAACTTACTGCATTGCGTTCTACAACTCTTTTTACCAGAATAGTTTCTCTTTTCTTTCTTTTCATTTTTTTGAGGAGGTTTTTGCTATAGGGTGTGTGCTCTCACCAGAAAGCCAGAGAGAGACAGAGAGACAGAAAGTGAGAAATCACCCTCCAAGGGGGATGGCCATGCTGCAGTCCCTTCTCCTCCATTCTCCTCTCGAGATCTTGGGCATGCTTGCACACATGCCTGGCATGAGTTTAAGCCATTGGGTCCAGGACTTGAACCGCGGTCGACTACATGGGAGTCCAGCCATATAGCCATTACGCTAACTGCTGGTCCCAGAATAGTTTCTTAGTTACTATTACTCTTAGAAGATGTGTTCTATAATGGTGCCTACATGCTTTTCCAGATGGGTTATAATTAATTCAGTATCCATGAGGGTAATATTGAAGTTATTTCCTTCTGAAATGTATTCGAATCACAGAATCTCAGGGTAAATTTCTAACTTTGATATGTCCATCTATTTGGTTAAATAAAAAGCCCAAATGCTTCTAGATTGCTATGATTTTGTGTTTTGAATAATCCATGACTCCTTTCCCATCTGTACTAGGTAAACATGATGAGAGACAAGCCAATCCCTTAACTCCTTTTCAGGAGTTACCTATCCCGCTCATATCCTCCACTAATAAAGTATCTGTATGGAGCCATGTTTTATATGTGATTCCATGCTCCTCGGGTAGCAGTCATTAGAATTGCAGCCAATCCTTGGGATCATGAGCAGTTTTATAAGGATATTTGGCCTGAAAGCAATAATTAAATAGAGGTGCACTGGGACCATCAGATTCTTACTTGAAATTTTTTTTCTTCTTTTTTAGAGACAGCAGCCCACTATGTTGCCCAGACTGACCTCAGATTCACAATCCTTCTGCCTGAGTCTTCCAAGTCACTGGACTACAGGCACATGCCATCACTTATTTTGAAGAATTTGAATTTGAAAAGACAGAAAGATAGTCTGGCTCTGCATCACAGATGTTAAGTGCTGTCCATAGAAAGCTTGATCCTACAAAAATGATTGTGGTTCAAATCCCAGCTCCTGTGGCTTGAAAAACAAACAAGACACATGTGCCCCAAATCCTGACAGGATGGAGAAATGGAAGGAAAAATGACTGTGGTATGACATTACCCCACTGAAGTTTCTCTCTCATATACATGCTGTCTTTCTGGAGTGTGTTCATGCCTTCTGGCAATTAAATATATATATATATATATATATATACACACACACACACACACACACACACATATACAAACACACACACACACACACACACACATATATATATATATATATATATATATATATATATATATATATATAATATGTTACTGTAATTTATATGAAGAACTAAGTAATTAAGAATAGGAACTAAGCCAAAAATTTTGTACAGAAAAAGATAAAGGCCATTGACTAGAATAGGGACCAAAAGTGTTGAATAACTACAGTTATTCAAAATTATGAGTAAGGGAACCAGCAGTTAGCGTAATGGCTATGTTGCTGGACTCCCACATAGTCGACCGCAGTTTGTGTCCCAGACCCGGTGGCTTAAAACTCACGCCAGGTGCGTGTGCGTGCGTGCCCAAGATCCCAAGAGGAGAATGGAAGAGAAAGGATTGCGGTGTGACCATCCCCCCTGGGGGGAGATTTCTCGCTTTCTGTCTCTATGTCTCTCTTTGTCTGTCTGGCAAGCGCATGCGCCCTATAGCAAAAACCTCTCAAAAAAAAAAAAAAAAAGAAGGAAAAAAATTATGAGTAAGAAGAAACTATGGATTAGTACCAACTATGACATAGAGAAATGATAGAGTAGAAGATGAAAAAAAAATTTCCTACTGGAGATTAGACTGAGAGAAGCAGATACATGGAGTTGTTTGGTCATTGCTAGCTAAGTAGAGTAAGGATCCAAGAACTCCTGCAGCTGAAGGTCTAGACCTGTCTTAGATTCAAAATGACCATTCAGTTCTAATCTTGTGGTTCCCACTCATGAATTTCCATGAGATTCCATCTTGAATATATATTCATACAATAACTCCATTACTTGAATGTGTGTCTGGTCCTAGAAACCCAAGAGTCTAACTTCAGTATTGACTCTGATTTGTTCCTTTGCCCAGGTCACCTTTAATCATAAGTACTTTTTCCAGATGGCACTTCTCTTTACTTTGTGCTCGCTTTCTGTGCTTCTACACTGTCTTCTACATGACTCTACCATAATGTACATATCATTTCACATCTAGACAGTGAACCTATAAAAAACAAGAGCTAATTCATTAGCCCTTTTTGTCACCAAAGTCTACCACAGTGGCTAGGAGATAGTTAATAAATATTAACATATGATTTAATAAATATTTGAACTTAATGAGTAAATGGACAGCTCTATAATTTTACTTTAATACTCAGTCTTCTAGGTTATTAATAAATATATTAAACTTCTATTTATTTATTTATTTCATTTTTTATTTTATTCATTCACTATACATCATTACAGCATACAAAATGAGATTTCCCATTGAGAATACACTGTATATTGGCTCAATCAAGCGCATCAACATATGTGTTATCATTGACAAAAATTTCCCATTTCTTGTTTCCTGTAAACTTCTAAGTGGTATTGAAAATAGAAACAGTCCAATTAAAAACAGGTAAAAACCTGGGACCAGAAAATGGCATAATGGTTATGTCACTGGTCTCCCACATAGTTGACTGTGGTTAAAGTCCCAGACCCTAAGCTTAAAACTCATGCCAGGGCCTTTGGCCAGTTAGCAATTCTGAGGCAGGGACATCGCTGCTCCCTCACCTCACCTGCAAACCCCCAGCCCAAGCGCCCACCCCCTAGGTAGGTGGCTAGTACTTCCTGCTTTTTATTTTTCATCTTCTTTATTCTCTTGTTAATTTCCTGGTCTTCCTCCTCCAACAGCCTGTCCTGTCCCCAATAGCAGGCCACAGACCCAGCGGCAGGCCTTTGGGACATCGCTGCTAACGCACAACGTGTGACTTTTTCTTTATTTCTCTCTGTGTGTGTGTGTGTGTGTGTGTGTTTCTTGTGTTGTTTCACCTAGTACCCTTTTTTCTTCATCTTCCACCCTGCCAGAAGGACTAGACAGTTCTATAATCAGATATCTGAAATCCCCTAGTAATATAACTTTCTCTGGGATCTTCCCTTGTACTGATCCACCTGAGAAAAAGGAGATATTGCTTTTCAGACACCTCAATAGTGTACCCCTCTTGATACCACATTGGTAAAAACAATAGAAAAGAGACTTCAGCAAACATTAATTTGCAGCAAAAGGGAAAGTCACTTACTCCTGGTCAGAAAAATGTTCCCGCAAGAGGTATTCAAAGTGAATACATCTTTCAATGGCTAGAAGTAGAAGAAGAGCCTCAGGTATGAATAAACAAGGAAATACACCTACATCAAAGGTACAGAATAACTCCTCTCCCTCTTTCATGCTAATGGATGATGTTACCAAAATGCCAGACAAAGAATTTTGAACATTTATGGTGAACAAATTTTTTGAGTGGGAACAGAAAAGAGACAACGAACTACAGGAGATGAGGAAGTCATTCCAAGATATGAAAGAAAAAATGGACACTCTGAGAAAGAACCAGATGGAGCTGTTAGAGATAAAGTCTGGAATAGAGGAAATCAAAAACTCCCTTGAAAGTATTAAAAGTCAATTAGACCGTGCTCAAGATCGAATCTCTGATGTAGAAGATAAAACCTCTGACCTAGAAAGAACCACCAAAAAGATAAAGAAAATAACAAAAAAAAAAAAAAAACAAGGATAATGTACAAGAAATACTAGATTCAATAAGACACCCAAATATTAAAATAATGGGCATCCCAGAAGGTGAAGAAACTAATAACGGCATGGAAAATCTATTCCATGAAATCTGGAAGAAAATTTCTCAAGTCTAGAGATGCACTCAAGCATCAAGACCCAAGAAATACAAAGGACCCCCATTAGAATCAAGCCTAGGAGATCTTCCCCAAGGCACATCTTAGCCAGACTATCCAAGACCACAGATAAGGACATGATTCTAAAACTGGCAAGAGAGAAACGAGAAGTGACATAGAGAGGTCATCCATCAGGCTAACTCCAGGCCTCTCAATGGAAAAAATGCAAGCAAGGAAAGAATGGGAGGATGTATAGAAAGTGCTAAGAGAAAAACAATTTGAACCAAGATTATTGTTTCCTGCAAGATTATCCTTCATAAGGGAAAAAAAGATTAAAATCTTCTCAGACAAACAAGAACTGAATGAATTTGCCAGCACCAGACCAGCTCTTCAAGAAACCCGGAAGAAAGTACTGTTTCAGGAAAACTAAAGAGCTAACTGACAGAAACAAAGGAATAAAAGGCTGCTGTGACAATGGCCAACTTAAATGTTGGGTCAGATCCAGTTACATCGATAATAACATTAAATGTGAATGAATTAAATTCCCCAATCAAGAGACACAGACTGGCCGAAAGGATAAATAAACAGAGACCCTCTATCTGTTGCCTACAGGAAACCCACCTCATCAATAAAGACTAACATAGACTGAAAGTGAAGGGTTGGAAAAAGGTTTTCCATACAATAGGGAACCAAAGAAGAGCTGGAGTTTGCGATACTAATTTCTGACAAAATAGCCTTTAAAACAAAAAGTGTTGGAAGAGACAGAGAAGGGCACTATATTGTAGTAAAAGGATCAATAGATCAAAAAGATCTAACTCTTATAAATATCTATGCACCTAACACAGGAGCACCTAAATATATGAAGGAAAGACTGATAGATCTAAAAGGGGAGATATACTGCAATACATTAATTGTTGGAGACCTCAACACTGCACTATCCTCTCGGACAGATCATCTAGACAAAAAACAGATGAAGAGATAAAGGATCTGAATGATACCATAAATGAAATGGACTTAACAGACATGTTAGAATTTTCCATCCAAAAACCATGAGATACACTTTTTCTCACCCCCACATGGAAACTTTTCAAAGATTGACCACATCATAGGGCACAAAGCAAGCCTCTACAGATTCAAAGGCATAGAAACTATTTCCAGCATATTCTCTGACCATGATGGAATTAAACTTGAGTTTAATTTCAAGAGAAATCCTCAAAAATACTCATATACATGGAAACTAAATAACCTACTCCTGAATGACTCCACAACTACTGATGAATTCAAGTCCTAAATCAAAAGACTCATGGAAGCTAATGACAATGAAGACACGAGTTTCCATAATCTTTGGGACACTGCAAAAGCAGTCATAAAAGAGAAGTTTATAGCAATTAGTGCTCATAAGAGGAAGACGGAAAGAAGGCAAATGGATCACTTAACATCATGCCTCAGAGAATTGGAGAAGCAACAGCAAAAAAACCAAAAAACTCTAGGAGATAGGAAATAATAAAGATCCGAGCAGAAATAAATGAAATAGAAAATAAGCGAACTATACAGAAAATAAATGAAAGTAAAAGCTGGTTCTTCGAAAAGATAAACAAAATTGATACACCACTAGCGAGACTTATTAAGAAGAAGAGAGAAAGGATCCAAGTGAATCAAATCTGCAATGAAGCAGGAAATATAACAACAGACAAAGAAGAAATACAGAACATAATTAGAGGATATTATGAACAAGCATATGCCAAGAAACAAGACAATCTGGATGAGATGGATGAATTCCTGGACACATATAATCTACCAAGATTGAGCCAGGAGGATATAGAAAGTCTAAATAGGCCCATAACAAGCCAGGAGATTGAATCAGTAATAAATAGCCTTCCAACAAAGAAAAGCCCTGGCCCTGATGGCTTCAGCTCTGAGTTGTATAAAACTTTCAAAGAAGAGTTAAACCCCATTCTGCTCAAGTTATTTCTAAAGACCCAAAAGGGTGAATCTCTCCCTAATTCATTCTATGAAGCCTCTATCACCCTTATCCTCAAAACAGATAAGGACAGGACAAGGAAGGAAAACTATAGACCACTATCTCTGATGAATATAGACGCAAAGATTCTCAACAAGGTACTACCAAACCGTATCCAACAACTTATAAAAAAGATTATACATCATGATCAGGTAGGCTTTATTCCAGGAATGCAAGGTTGCTTCAACATATGCACAACCATAAATGTAATACACCATATTAACAAGAAAAAAGAGGAAAACCATACGGTCATATCGATTGATGCAGAAAAAGCATTTGATAAGATACAACATCCCTTTATGATCAAGACTCTCAGTAAAATTGGCATACAAGGGACATTTCTCAACGTAATAAAAGCTATCTATGAAAAACCCATCACGAACATGATCCTTAATAGAGAAAATCTGAAAGCTTACCCACTAAAAACGAGTATAAGACAAAGATGCTCACTTTCTTCACTCCTTTTCAATATAGTACTAGAAGTCCTTGCCAATGCAATCAGAAAAGAGGAAAAAAATTAAAGGCATCCAAATAGGAAAAGAAGAGGTGAAACTCTCTCTATTTGCAGATGACATGATTGTGTTCATAGAAGACCCAATGATTTCCAAGAAAACATTTCTGGCAGTAATGCACGAATGCAGTAAATTTGCAGGAT
Organism: Tupaia tana; assembly: GCA_026018925.1. Taxonomy (NCBI): domain Eukaryota; kingdom Metazoa; phylum Chordata; class Mammalia; order Scandentia; family Tupaiidae; genus Tupaia; species Tupaia tana. The sequence continues at coordinate 1,194,011 of JAKSZU010000025.1, read as the reverse complement.
ACAAAATTAATATACAGACGTCTATAGCATTCCTATATACAAACAACAGGCAGACGGAGATAGAACTGAAAAAAGTTATTCCATTTACCATAGCCACCGAAAGTATAAGATACTTAGGGATAAATCTAACCAAACATGTTAAAGACCTCCAAAAGGAAAACTATGAGAAGCTAAAAAAAATTGGAAATGACACAAAAAAGTGGAAGGACATCCCATGTTCCTGGATTGGAAGAATTAATATAACTAAAATGACAATTCTACCCAAATTAATCTACATATTTCATGCAATGCCAATCAAAGTACCAGATACATTCTTTCCTGATCTAGAAAAGACAATCATAAAATTCGTCTGGAATAATAAAAGACCCCATATTGCCAAAGCAATTCTACAAAAGAAGAGTGGAGTGGGCGGCATCTCACTCCCTGACCCAAAAATATACTACAAAGCTGTGGTATTCAAAACAGCATGGTATTGGCACAGGAACAGACATGTGGACCAATGGAACAGAATTGAGTCCACAGGAATAGATACCCAATCGTTCAGTCAACTGATTTTTGACAAGGGGAAAGGAAAACCTCTTCAGCAAATGGTTCTGGAAAAACTGGATTTCCACCTGTAGAAAGATGAATCTGAACCCCTACCTCTCACCTTTGACAAAAATCAAGTCAAGGTGGATCAAGGATCTAAATATAAGACCCCAAACTATTAAACTGCATCTAGAAAACACTGGGGAACCTCTGGGAGATATTGGGGTAGGGAAAGACTTCTTACATAAGACCACCAAAGCAGTTGATAATCCCCAAAATAGACAAGTGGGATTACATCAGACTAAGAAGTTTCTGCATGGCAAAAGACACAGTAATTAGTGTGAATCAACAGCCCTCAGAATGAGAAAATATTTTTGTAAACTATGCATCAGATAAGGGATTGATAACCAGAATACATAAGGAACCAAAGAAGCTGTTTGGAAAAAAGATGATGAACCCTATTAAAAGATGGAAGAAGGAGTTGAAAAGAACCCTCACTAAAGATGACATACGAATAGCTAGAAGGCATATGAAAAAATGCTCAACATCCCTCATCGTAAGGGAAATGCAGATCAAAACAACAATGAGATACCACCTAACCCCAGTCAGAATGGCTAAGATTAAAAAACCAAAAAATGATAAGTGTTGGCGGGAGTGTGGTGAAGGGGAACTCTCTTACACTGCTGGTGGGAATGTAAATTAGTCCAACCACTGTAGAGAACAATTTGGAGATTCCTCAGAAATCTACAAATAGAACTGCCATATGATCCAACAATCCCATTTCTTGGCATCTACCCAAAGGACAGAAGAATTCCTCATTGGAAAAGTGTTTGCACATCAATGTTTATTGCAGCACTTTTCACGATTGCTAAGACATGGAACCAACTCAAATGCCCCCGTACGGCTGAATGGATTTAAAAACTGTGTCACATATACTCTATGGAATACTATTCAGCCATTAAGAACAACAAAACCCTGGCTTTTGACAGAAAGTGGAAGAATATGGAAGATTTACTGCTGAGTGAAGCAAGTCAGGCTATGAAGGAGAGACACTGTATGTCCCCACTTAATATATACCGAATGTCCGCACTCTATAGCTGAAACGGACGGGCTGAAGGAAGTACAAAGACAAGAGATGGATGTGAATGCCAGATGTGGTGTGTGTGGAGGAGTGGGGCCTAGGGAAAAACATTTGGAGGAGGGATACGAAGACAGCATTGTTGAGACAGGGCGGTACTGTTGTTATATTTTGATCAACTCAACCTGGGAGTAATGTTCACATATTGAAATGATCACCTTGTAAGCTAAATAATGTGATTGAATGTATTTTAAAAATGTAAATAAATTAAAAAAAAACTCATGCCAGGCACATGTGCGTGCATGTCCAAAATCCCAAGAGGAGAATGGAAAAGAAGAGATTGCAGAGTGGCCATCCCTCCTCGGGGTGATTTCTCGCTTTCTGACTCTCTGTCACTCCAGTCAGTGAACGCACCCTATAGCAAAAATCTCTCTTGCAAAAAATAAATAAATAAATAAATAAATTTTAAAAAGGCAAAACCGTGAATACTTTACAAATGAGAGTACCCAGGTGATCAGAAAGTATATACAAAGGTGCATTATATCAGTAGTGATTAGTGAAATGTAAATGAATACCACTGATAAGATACTGCAGCGTGATGATCAGAATAGCTACAAATTAAAAGACTAATAGTATTAAACATTGCCGAAAGTGTGGAGCAATTGGAATTTTCCTACACTGCTGATGAGACTAACTTGGCATAGTCATTTTGGAAAATTATTTGGTAATAACTACTAAAGCTAAACATAAACCTACCTATTACATAGCAATTCCACTCCCAGGTATATACTCAACAGAATTAAATGCTAGGTCCCTGAAAGGCATGTACCAGAATTTCATGTGAACTTTATTTTTATTTATTTTTTAAGAGGTTTTTGCTTTAGGGTGCTTGCACTGGCCAGAGAGAGAGAGAGAGATAGAGACAGAGACAGAGAGAAAATGAGAAATCACTCCCTGGGGTAAATGACCTCACCACAATCCCTTCTCCCCTATTCTCCTCCTAGGATTTTGGGCATGCACACACACATGCCTGGCATGTTTTAAACCACCCAGTCCAGGACTTGAACTATGGTTGACCATGTGGGAGTCTAGCAACTGTGCTGGCCCCCATAAGAACTTTATGTTTAATGGCTCAGAACTAGAAACAACCAAAATGTCCAACAGTTGTTTAATACATACATATATTTATTTATCATAGTAAACTTAGGAAACATTACAAAACAACAGCAACCAAAAAGATGAACTATGAATACATGCACCATGAATGACTTACAGATATAAATAACACTGGGCAAAACAACCAGGATGCAACAAATTACATACTGTGGTATTCCTTTGAAGTGTAGTTAAAGAATGGGCAAAAATAATGTCTGATGATAGACATCAAAATCATGGTAACCTTAGAGTGTGGATTACAATGGGAGGGAGATCTGGAATGCTGGAAATGTTCTATAACTTCATTTGAGAGGCTATTCCACAGAAGCATATAAATGTTCATAGAGCTACATATTTAAAATATGAACACTATACTACATGCATATCTTAATTTTTTAAAAAAGGGAAAAGGCACTGGAAAGAAGAAAACATACACTATTTCCTAGGAAATGTACTCTCTGATCATATGCTTTATACATTTACTGTATTTGATAATGTCTAAATATTAACAAGAATGCTTACATCTAAAAGCATAGTGAATTGGAAAGATTTGAGATTAGAAGATCTGGGTTCTCCTAGTCATATAAACTAAAATAAACCTAGTCATATAAACTCATATAAACATGGTCAAGTTAATGAATCCAAACTTCAACTGTCTTCCCTCTTACTTCCCTATTCTAATAAGAGGAACCAATAAACAAGTAAAATAAGAAGAGTGTTATAAGTAGTAAGTGCTCATGAGAAAAAGAAATCAAGAAAGGGAAAGGGGGAGGAAAAAAAAAGAGGAATTTGTGATTTAAAATAGAGAAGTCAGGGAAGTGCCTACTTATAAGATGACTTACAAGCCAAAATTCAAAGGAAGGAAGGAGTGAGCCAAGCAGACAGCTGGAAGAAGAGGGCCCAAGTTGAAAAGTCCAGCAAATTCCAAGATCCAGAGACAGGAGTGTGGACAGTATGTGTGCTGGGAGCAGAATGAAGGGACCGGAGTGAGTTGAGGAAACAGAAGATGAGGTCTGAAATGAAGAGATTGAAGGTACATGACACCAGGCTTTCCGGGTCAACATACAAACTGTTCCCTGAATGCGAAGCTATTGGAAGATGTTAACTATATCTCTAATAGGATCTGGATTAGGATTTTATAGGGTTTTTTAGGTAGCTATTCCTGTTTAATTAATATTATATTGTAGGGAAAGCAAAAATCAAATAAGAAAGGTAAGTTAGGAGCATAATACAATAATCCAGGTAAGAGATAATAGTGTGGACCAAATTAATAACTGTAGAAGTAGAAAAGGTAGGCAAATTCTGTGGAAGATAGAGGCATCAGAATATGCTGCTGGATTGAATATGGGCATAAGAAAAAGAGGAGTTAGAGATAATTTCAAAGTTTTTGGCATCAGCAACTAGACTGGAATTTCTATTTTCTGAGATGAGAAAAGCTGGGAGGAGCAGGTTTGGGAAGGAAACTTAAAATTTCATTTCTGGGCATAACAGATTTGAGCTTCTAGAAATTCAAGTAAAGAAATTGAATATATGCAATTGGATATTAGGGGCTAAAGATTAGGATAATGATCAGAGAATGAAATATAAATCTGAGAGTTATCAGTAAATGGATTTATTTAAAGTATTTTAAATGATGATGATGGATGAAATCACTTAAGAGTGAAGACAGGGTCAGTTCTGTGGTGCAATTATAATGATCTGCTCAAGAGAAGAAGCAGTATCCCACATGGTGACCATGGTTTGAATCCTTTGCCTGGTCAGCCTGAGACATGCACAGCCTGTACATAAATGCGTATGTTCCAACAGGCTAGAGGATTAGATGGAAGGAGATTTTGATATGATCAGATCCTATGGAGGGTGCTCTCCTACACCACCACTTTTACATGCACATGCATGCACTATGTTATGTAAAAAAAATAGAAAGAATGTAGATAGGGGACAAGCTCAAAAATTATATAATATATATAAAACCCAAACACAGTAGATTAGACTTCAGGAGGTTTGACATATTTCTGAACTCCAGTTTTATTATTTAGAGATTTAGTTAATTTTATTATTATTATTATTTTATTATTATTTAACTTGCTAAAGGGGATATGTGTTCACCAGAGTGAGAAAGAGAGAGAGAAAGTGAGAAAGCAAGCTGCCAGGTCCAGGACTCGAACCATGGTCGACCACATGGGAGTCCAGAGCTCCAATCACCACACCACCTTCTGCCCACCTAACTCCTTTTTTTATATTTATTTTTTTAGATTTCTTTAACCATAAGGCATGTGTGTTCACCAGAGAGAGACAGAGACAGCCAGAGAGAGAGAAGGAAAAGGGGTGATAGCCATGCCACAATACCTTCTCCATTCTCCTCCTGGGATTTGGGGTATGCACACACAAATGCCTGGCATGATTTTCAAGCTGCCAAGTTGGGGTCATGAATTATGTTCAACCATGTATGAGTCCAGTGCCTTAGCCACTATGCCATCTGCTGCCCCCACCTCCAACTCCCATTAATTAATTTATTTGTAGAGGTTGTTGCCATAGGGTGTGTGCACTTGCCAGAGAGAGACAGAGACAGAGACAGTGACAGGGAAAGTGAGTAATCATCTTCCAGAGCGGGATGGCCATGCTACAATCCCTTATCCTCCATTCTCCTCTTGGAATCTTGGACACTTATGCACATGTACCTGGCATGAATTTCAACTCACAGGGTCTGGGATGCTAACCTCAGTCAGCCATGTGGGAGTCCAGCAAAGTAAATGCTGGGCCATTTGCTGGCCCCCCAACTCCCTTTTAAAAATCACGAATTGTGGGACCAGCAAATAGCACAACGGTTATGTTGCTGGACTCCCACTTAGTCAGTCAACCACAGTTCGAGTCCTGGACCTGGTGGCTTAAAACTCATGCCAGGTACTTGTATATGCATGCCCAAGATTCCTAGAGGAGACTGGAGGAGAAGGAATTGCAGCATGGTCATCCCCATGGGGGTGATTTCTTGCTTTTGATCTCTTTGTCTCTCTGGTGAGTGCACATGCCCTATAGCAAAAACCTATCTAAAAAGAAAAAATAGTGAAGAATTATGACCTGATTGGTCAGGTTCGAGAACATCCATTGGGTGTTTATACTAGTATTGAGGACCACTGTCTACCAAAAAAAAAAAAAAATGCATAAATAGATGCAGCAGATTTTTTTTGTTTGTTTCGTTTTGTTTTGTTGCTTTGCTTCCTATAATCAAGTAGCTAGAGAAATAAGAAGAGGACCAATTACTTATGAGAGAGAAAGAGAGAAAGATCCTATCTCTTTCCTTTTTAATCAAGTGTGCTAGGATTCTCTCACTAGTTTTTAATCTCATTTATCATAGAATGGCTATAAGATTTGAATTTAAGCTTAGAAAGAGAGAGATCACCCTCTTCACCCACTATCCCATCCCTCGGGCCTTGTTTCTAAACCCTATAATCTGGTCCATAATACTAATATGTTCTGCATTGAATTTAGGGAACAAGTCCAGACAATAATAAAGTGGTACTTTGCCTTCCTTTTCCCATTAACCCTTTGATGTATATTTATCTCACTTAGGCTACCTCCAAAAGCTATAGGCTAAGGTAGAACTTTGGCATTCTTGGCCCTCAAGGTATAATATCATTAAACTAGTATCAACCCCTATCAGTAGATATTCAGTGAGTAGTTGTTCTCTTCTCATTGTATAAAAATAATTCCAATTAGAAAAGCACTGGCCCGAATATAAAAGGGAAAGTTTGTTCATAAATAGAAAACTGACTATTCCTTTAATCTTTCATTGTGATACCAATACCATTCCCACTTGTTTCCACGGTCAGACATCAGAGTCAATATGGAAAGAGAAGAATGACAGGAAAAGTATGGAAATGAATATATGTGTATCTGTTGGCTTTTCTGATAATGCATTTCTAGAAAAAGAGGTAAAAAAAATCATGGGAAGGTTCAGCAGATGGTACCGTGATTAAGGCACTGGACTCCCACATGGCTGACTGTGCTTCAAGTCCTGGACCTGGAGGCTTGCTTTCTCACTTCCCTCTTTCTCTTTCTCTGTCTCTCTTCAGTGAGCAAACATGCCCTATAGAAAATTAAAATATAATAATAATGCTAAATAAATTTAAAAAAGAATCATGAGAGAAAGGTAAGGAAGGCTCTTAAGCACTGTTTGTTTTTAATAGAGGGCCATATGGAGTAGGCATAGGCAGCTCACAGAAGAAAAGCAAGCTCTCAGTGCTCCTGCCAACCACTCCAGGGTATTGCCCATGCTGCATTCTGAGGTCATCTCATCAAATTCTGAAATTCCTAAATTCCGTGGGAGCAGAATATATAAAGATCCTAACCACAGTGTACAGGCTTGTTATGGAACTATCTGAGCCATTTTCAGACCTAGTTCAATTTTCTGTTGTTCTATAGTGTTATTCCATCTAAGTTTTATCCTCAATGGGCCACCAGAAATAAAGAAAGCAAAATATTTTAGTATGGTTTATCAACATGTCCTGTGTGTGGAGCCATTCCAATGACTCTCACTCATGGAATATACGCATTTACTATGTAGCTCCCATGACCCAATCTTCCCAGATACTTTTTGACTTTTACACAAGTGGTATTCATTCATTCCACAGTCTTTTAAATACAGTCTTACTAAATACATTCCATTTAGTATTTGTCTCCTAATATCATGCTTAAAAATATCTTTGACAAAAATGCCTAGTTTAAGAATTTTTTTTTTTTAGAAAGATTTTTGCTACAGGGCGCATATGCTCACCAGGAAAACCCAGGTAGACAGAGAGAGAGAAAGTGAGAAATCACCCTCTGGGGGATGGCCACACTGTAATCCCTTCTCCTCCATTCTCCTCTCAGAATTTTGGGCATGCACACAGATGCACCCAGCATGATTTTCAAGCTATCAGGTCTAATACTCGAACTGCAGTCAACCATGTAGGAGACCAGCTCCTTAACCACTACACCACCTACTGACTCCAAGAATCATTTTTAAAATGCAACTTAGGGGCCGGCAGGTGGTGTGGTTGTTAAGAGTGTTGTACTCCCACATGGCTAACCATGGTTCCAGTCTCAGACCTGGAGGCTTGGCTTGCTTTCTCACTTTCTCTCTCTCGCTCTTTTTTACTCTGTCACTCTCAGATCAAATTAAAAAAATAAATAAATGGAATAAAATTGTTTTTAAAAATGTAACCTAAAGGCCAGTCAATAGTATGATTAAGGTAGCTGGATCTCACATGACCAACAATGTGGTTCAAGTCCTGAACCCAGTGGCTTGAAAAATACACTGGATACATGTATGTGAGTGCCCAAAATCCCCAGAGGGGAAAGGAGAAGGGAATTGCAGCATAGCCATCCCCCTGGGGAGTGGCTCTCTTTTATCTCTCTTTCTCTGTCTCTCTATCCAATACGCACAGGTACCCTACAACAAATTTTAAACACACACACACACACACACACACACACACACACACACATAACAGTTATATATATATATATATGTATATATATATATATATATATATATATATATAGAGAGAGAGAGAGAGAGAGAGAGAGAGAGAGCAATTTAAGTTCATTTATTAAGTTCATTTATTTCCAGAGGATTAACAAATACAATGTGCTTATCAGAGATTTTTAAATTTTGCTATTGTCAGTTCTGTTGGTTACACCTGTGGTGACAGCCATTAGACATAATTTCCAGTGTTTAAATGTGTCCAACCGATTAATGGTCCTATTATGTAAGGTCAACAGGGAGGATATTTCCCAGCTATGGAGAATCTATGTTAGGACTAGAATAAAAATGTTTTAGTTCAAATTCAGCAAACAAGAATCTTTCTGTTATGTTAAAAATAAAGGTAACCAGAACTTTTACAATAAATTTCATAAAAATGTCCAGATGTGAACTTGACTTCAGAAGACAGTCTGTTCTAGTTTCAAAGGATTTTCTTTGTTTTGCTTGTTTTACTGCAGAAACAAATTTCCCTTGGCAATCAGGGAAATGATATTTTATTAAACTATTTTATTTTTTTGTTGAACAGAGAATTATTTTAATTGACATTTATCAGCAGACAGAATAAGAATCATTTCAGTTCTAAAATGTTGGAAGAAACATTTCCCATCTGTTTAAGTAACCCAACTAGCTAATTACATTGTCAAGAATAATTTGTTACAAACAGAAAGACCATTCTTTGGGGGAAAACTGTTATTGCTTTATCTTACGTCACACACTGGTCGATGAGCAATTATAGAAAACTTATGATACTAACTTATGCTATGGATTTATTCTATGAATTAGATTCTAAAAGAAATCATAGCATGTTGCTTAGTAATTTACATTGTTTTAAAAAGAGACGGTAATCTTCTAGTTATTTTATATCAAAAAAGTTGCATATATTACCCATATCCTGGTTTTAAGGTGTTGGTCACAGAGCTGTGAATGGCTCCGCCTACTGTAGGGGGTGAAGGAAATTCCCTTCTCTCATGGTCCTGAAAATCACTGACGATAGGCAGATTACTAAGAGAAAAGGTATACAGATGTATTTTAATGTACATATGCACATGAGAGCACTCAGATTAAACATCCAAGGATACAGGGAAAGATATCTGATTTTATGCTTACATTCAATGAAACAGGAACATCCACATAAAAATGTGATAAGATAAAAAAGGTATGAGCTAGTGAGAATAGACTGAGTAGAGAAACTTAGCAAGGACTGTGTTTTTTTTTTTTTTTTTTTTTTTTTTTTTTTTTTTTTTTTTTTTTTTTTTTTTTTTTTTTTTTTTTTTTTGCTATAGATTGCATTTGCTTGCCAGAGAGAGACAAAGAAAAAGTGAGAAATCACTCCCCAGGGAAGGTGGCCATGACACTATCTTTTCTCCTCCAATCTTCTTGGGATTTGGGGCATACAGGCATATGCTCCTGACATGATATTCAATCCTTCAGCTCTGGGACTCGATCCATTCAGTTGGTCATGTGGGATCCAAAGCTTTAACCTCCACATCACCTACTGGCTCCTGTTTAAGCTTCTCAATGGCTTCTTCGGAAAGTGTCCCTTCTTCCCATGTATGGGACTCTCTGGAATGAGGGTCTATCAGAAACAGTATTAGGTTGTCAGGAAAGTATTAACTGTCCTTGCTCGCATTGTTTCTGCTGAGAGGGTCTCAGGTTAGCCTGATGAGATAACCTTTACAAGTAACCTGACGTTTCTCTTTCCAATCTTAGTATCTTGTCTTTGTCTGCAGATTTTGCCAGTCTGGCTATGATAGAAAAGATCTTCTTGGGTTGAATAATTTTGGAATCCTTTGTTTCTCTTGAGTCTGGATATTTGAATGTCTCTCTAGATTTGGAAAGTTTTCTTCCAAGATTTCATGGAATAGATTATCAATCCCCTTATTAGTTTCCTCACCTTCTGGGATGCCGATTATCTGGATGTTTGGGTGCTTAATGCTGTCTAGTATTTATCATATAGTATCCTCGTTTTTTTTGGTTATTTTCTCAGGTTTTTTTGGTTGTTTTTTCTTGATCAGAGGTTTTACCTTCAACATATGAAATTCAATTTTCTGCATGGACTAATGTGCTTTTAGTACTTTCGAGGGAGGTTTTGAGTTCCTGAATTGTAGCCTTCATCTCTAATAGCTCCATTTGATTTTTTATGGGTGTGTATTTCCTCTTTCAGGTCATGGAAGAACTTCAACACCTCTTAGAACTCATTGTCTCTTTTCTCCTGCATCTTCTGGAGTTCATTAACTCTCAGCTCTTGTGTCTCATTTAGTTTTGTCACTACAAATATTCTGAATTCTCTATCAGACATTTTCATGGATTCTACTGTACTGTCTGTGGATGATGAGGGATTGTTCTTTTCCCTTAGGATAGAGATACTTTCTTGGTTTCTCATGTTTCTTGTGCCTCTGCGGTTGCTTCTAGTCATTCTTTGACAAAACCTCTCCTCCACAGTGCTTAGCAATGTGGTATCCACATAAAGAGATTACTAGTTCAGATTTATAAAAAGTAATTTCTTCCTTAAAGCAGGAGTTTCAATAAGCAGTGATGATTTCAATGACTCTGAAAGTACTGAGGTGGTTGGCTACTGTGCACAAAGGCCTATCTAGACATCCAGTGTGTGTAGAGTGAAGCTTAGAGTGGGAAAGTAAGATTAAAAAAAAAAAGCAAAAGCAGGAAAAAAATTTTACACATAAAAAATTAAAAACCTAACATCGTGCTAGCACACTGCGCAGACAGGCCAGGACACACCTCAGCTTTAACATGGCTTCTTGTCTGAATATTTTGGGAGTCTAGAAGTTGGAGTTTAGAGCATAGCTTCCATGAACAGGCCAGGACACACCTCAGCTTTAACATGGCTTTTTGTCTGAATATTTCAGTAGTCTAGCATATACACTTGTATTATTTCCATGTTAATCTATTTTATCTATTCTTCTCCAATATTTGCTCTTCTCTCTCTTCTTATAACTGACTTAGTTCATTCTGCTCTTCCTAATTTCTTTAGATATAAAGTCAGGGGTTTATCTGAGACTGCTCTTTTTAATCCAGATGTTACTGTAAGGTCCCATTTTAGACTGTTTTACATGGTATTTGGTATTAATAAAAGTTGTAAAGGCTATTTCCTCTTATGGAAATGAGAAATGAGATATTAAAAACTGGAAGGCAGGCCATCCCTGTTATAAAGTAGCAAAGAACTTGGATTAAGGGTGTCCATGTCTGGAGTGTTACGGAAGTCAGGACATCAGGGCAACGAACCAGCATATCTGGGAGAAGCCATAGTTAAGCAATACCTTCAATGTGCTGTGACTTCTCTTTATATGAGAAGAGAAAAACAATGTAATGTGATTTAGAATTTAAAAGGAATTAGAACACACATATATGGAATATCCCCAACCTGTAAAGGATAAAACATAAAGGAGAGAAAACCGTTGGTGAGACACTGCAATCATCTGATGAGGTGATTCGTATGGATAATGATGTCAGGTGCTGCTCACCAGGGCAGTGGGGAGATGGCCCTGAGGCATTTTGGAGACCTTCAAAACTGCCATAACTGTCATAGGCCCAGAGTACAAAAGCTTTGAAGGCAGAATAAACATCAAAATATGCAACTAATTTGAACAGATTTATCCAAAGAAGATATGTGAATAGCTGATAGGAACATGAAAAGATGTTCAACATTACTAACTATAAGATAAATGATAAAAACCGCCTTGAGATAAAAATTAATAAAAAGCAGGAAAAAATAGCAACACAGTAAAAAATAGCAAGAACTGGTGAGGATACAGAGACTTTGAAGTCCTTGTGCATTGCTGATGAAGACTAAATAGGCACTGTTAAAAACAGAATGATGGGGCAGGCTTCATGGCTTAGTGGTTGAGGCCGCTAGATCCCACTTGGCCAATTTTGCAGCTTGAGTCCTGGTTTGGGTAACTTAAAAAACATGCTAGACACCTGTGTGTGTTCCTCAAATTCAGACAGAAAGGAGAGGAGAAGGGATTGTGATTTGACCACGCCTCACTGGGGTGCTCCTCCTATTTCACTGTGTTTCTCCCTCTGGAAAGTACAGGTGGCCTCTGGAAAAACAAAAGTAAAAAGAACAAAACCTCCAAAACCAAAAAACAGCATAGTAGTTCTTCAAACAATTAAAAATAGAATTACCAATATGATCCCACAACTCCACTTCAGGATATTCACATAAAGATATGTAAATACAGTCTCTTCTATGAAATTATAGGTACAGAGGGTACAGAGTTTCTGTTGTTCAAGACCAGAAACATTCTCGGGAACCAGCAGTTAGCATAATGGCTATGTCGCTGGACTCCCATGTAGTCGACCGCGGTTTGCGTCCCAGACCCAGTGGTTTAAAACTCACGCCGGGCGTGTGTGCATGCGTGCCCAAGATCCCGAGAGGAGAATGGAGGAGAAGGGATTGCGACATGACCATCCCCTCTGGGGGGTGATTTCTCGCTTTCTGTCTCTATGTCTCTGTCTGTCTGGCGAGCACACGCGCCCTATAGCGAAAACCTCTCAAAAAAAAAAAAAAGTAGAAAAAAAATACCAGAAACATTCTGGAAATGGATAGTGTGATAGACATTTTAGGAATAAATTGAATTTCAACACATCAACTAATGTCCCCAGTGTTAGTATTGATGTGGTGCAAAAAATAAAGAAAAGTTTTGGGTCTTGTCTCAATTCTTTTTTTACAACGTATACCCTCAAACTTATTTTGTACTCACATTTAGTCTTAATTTAATAAAATAATTACAGTAGAACATAAGAGGTTTTTTTGTTTGTTTTTGGCTTAGAAATCACATACACAAAACATGCATGTAAAACTAGGGCCTGGGTTATGGAATGACACACCATAGCAAAGTAAACCATGTGGTTATTATTCAATAGAAACTTCCAGAAAAAAAAAAAAAAACTAGTAAAACTATTATTGCAATTATACAACATAATGTAAAGTTTAATATCAAAGATGGCTATGTCTATATCCACAATTTATTAATTATATAATGAATGTATGCTGCAAAAAAAGATAATACCTCACAAAAATAAAGAATGAATAATTAAGAATAAATAAGAGAAAGAAAAATTATACACAACTACCATTGGTGATTGTGAATGTGGAATGATGTGAAAAAATGTAAGAGAAGTTAGGCATCAAAATTTGGTTTATTGGATATGAGAATAAGAAGATAATGTTACTGACAGTTGGGTCAAAGATGGCCAAAGTTCCTAGATGGCAGTGACACCCTTTCCTGGTACAGAAAACGTGGCAGGAGGAAGGGCTCTGATTTAAATGAGCCACACATAAGGTGGACCAATGGAGATGGCACTCAGGTAGATTGCTCTGGTCCTCACTAGAGGACGCTGTAAGTAACTAATGCAGACATGGGAAGACAGGGTCTATGGGGAAAGACAGAATATGACAAGCAAGGACATCAAAGTAGGGTTTGATGACTCTAATATTTAAAGGTTTAAGAGAGAATGATGAGATTGCAATTGCAAAAAAGTGACATGTGTTTTAGATAATTTTACTAAAAGTTACTTTGCAGTAGTAAAGATGATGTAGTTAGAGTAAGTATGTGGGTACCAAAGTGCAGGTTGGAGAATTAGAGGATGAGAGAGATCTTTATTACAACTGGAGGGAAGAAAGACCCATCGTAAGTAGGCTGGTTTCATCTTTTATGTTGGACAAGACTAATGACTTCTCTATCCTCCATAAAGTAGAAGATCCCAGAATGATATTAAAGGAAGAAATGAGCCAGCTCCCCATGGGGAATGTCTGCATCACTCTCCCTGGATGCTCCTCAGAAGTTCGTCAGTCCCTTAGCAAACTGCCTGCAGGGGACATGAGTTTCCCCAAAGACCTTAGTAACCATAACAAGCCATCGCCTTTTTTGTGAGATTGCAAATTTCCTCATTTCATGATACCCCTCTCTCACAATTCTCATTATCATGAACATTTTTCCCAGGACTGGCTCATTGAGAAATATGAATCTTCAACAGATATCATTATGAGGCCAGTTTTCTTCTGTGTTCTAAATTAGACTTGGAAACACAAAACTAAATATTCTTTTATAAGAATACCATGAATAATGATGACGATAATACATAGACACACTCAGTCTCACCACAGCACAACCCTGCAACTCCGGTGGAGCACTCAATTCAAGGTAATTTTAGCTTTCCATAACAATTTACTCATGAGCTACCACAAAGAAAATTTCCTCAAGTAGTGAACCATTGCAAATCTTTGAAATCAGGAGCTTTCTGAGGGCTCAAAAGAGGAATAACTGAAATACAATTTAACCAAAATGATTGACATTTAAATTGTTGCGTTAAATTTTATTGATTATGAGTAAAATATTTTCAGTACCAGCAGTTGGAGTAATGGCTATATCTCTGGACTCCCATGTAGCCAACCGTGGGTCAAGTCCCTGATGCAGTGGCTGAAACTCACATCAGGCATGTGTGTGTGTGCTCAAGATCCTGAGAGGAGAATGGAGGAGAAGGGATTGCAGTATGGCCATTCCCCACTGGGGGATGATTTCTCGCTTTCTCTCTCACTGTCTCTCTCTCTTTCTGGTGAGTGCACACACCCTATAGAAAAAAACCTCTCCAAAATAAATAAGTAAATAAATAAAAAGAGTGAAATATTTTCCAGAGAATCATTCTTTCTTGACTGCTAACCTTGTTTCACTCTGATACTCCCTTACAGTGACGCAGTCACATGTTACTAAAACCTGAGGGTCAGTGAGAGTAGGAATATGAATGGATAGAGGACACTTGCTTAAACCAGGCACTTTACTGATCAGGTAGAAATTTCCAATCTTGGGACCAGCAGATGGTGTAATGATTACATTGCTGGACTCCCACATAGTTGACTGCAGTTCGAGTTCTGGACCCAGTGGCTTAAAACTCAGCCCAAAATCCTGAGAGGAGAATGAAGGAGCAGGGATTGTGGCATGGCCATCCCTGGGGAATGATTCTTCACTTTCTTTCTCTCTGTCTCTTTCTGTCTCTATGGTGACTGTACATGTCCTATAGCCAAAATCTCTCCTCTAAAATAAGAAAAAGAAATTTCCAATCTTGTCTTAAAACACCAGAATGGCTGCTGGAAGACTCACAGTCATTGGACTTATATTTTGACCAATTGGCAAAGTAGAAGACCGGGGCAAGGAAGACCCATGCACCTGGAAAATGTGACCAGAGAACCACCTGTCACATGGGACTTGGCCAAAGTGAGAGAGGACATCATCCTGACTCACCAGCCTGTCCCCTTGCTCCAGGCATAGGTGAGGAGTGACCTGGGCTGGGCGGCCGCACTGCAGGAACCGAGGGCCAGCAGTGATGAAGACGTGCATGTGCCTTTCAGGTCTGACCTGAGGCAAGGGCCCAGGCATTACCTGGCAGGCTTCACCGGAAAGCCAAGGGTCAGAACCCTGAGGCAGACCAGGCCCTCTCACTCAGCGGCATTTCCATCCTGGGCATCTTCATTTCTGGCTCTGACACTTCAGGCAGTGGTCTCCTTCAAGGCCTTCCTGTGAGAGGAAGGAGGAGAGATCGCAGAGACAGCTGTTCAGACGCTGACCCAGCACCTTGCAGTTCTCCACTCATAGCCTTCTCCCAGTTGCCCTCCAAGGGTCCAGGATGCGAAGAACGGCAGGGGCCTGTTCACGGGGCCCCTGGCAGTGCGAGGACTCCAGTCTGTGCTGGCCTGTCTCACCTTTCACGAAGTGTTCTCCTCTGTAGGAAGTAGGGAAGGGAGAGTGGAGGTCGGAGCACCCTGCAGCTCCAGACTCTTGGTTATGCTCTCAGGGCAGTGGTGACAGCTGTGCTGTGGGTTCATTATTGGCTTCTCTGACATTTCACAGCTCAGCTAACCCCTGACATTAGCTAATTCCGTTTCCCCCATATTTTCTACCAACAAAGACCCAATAAAGCCTTACTGTGGGAAATAGTGCGTTTGGTAAATGCACTCATTGCTTCATCAGACATTTGTTGATGTGTTAGCATGTATTCAACATCATACAAATTCCCTGAGATATCGGTAAAATCTGGTCCCTCCATGCAGTTGCCTACGGTTTAGTAAACATACGCAGAGGTAAAATATTAGGTCACCAGTGACAGAGTTCTTGTTTAAAAGTAGGTTTAGGGTATATAAGGTGAACTAAAATGCATCTTACTAATTGGTGAAGTGGGTGTGTGAGAGGTGAGTGCCAGTAAAGGAGGGCTTTGTGCTTGCATGACCAATGCCGAATCTTGAAAAATGTGTAGAAAATTTCTCCATGATGTGGGCTGGAGATTATCCTTGTCGGGGGAGGCTAAGAAAGGTGATTGCTGAGTGTGAAGGTGGTTTGGAGACCTGGAACTGCTAGGCAAGGCAAGACATCGTTACATTTAGTACTTCCTCCTACTCATAGCAGCCTCCTTATTGACTTCTTTTATTATTTTTTTACCCAATTAACTCTACACAGTTAAGAAATAAATCAGCCTTATTAAAAACCGTTAATAGTTCCAATATCTTAGCCTGAATTTCAGATTCTTCATCATCTAAGTTTTAGAGTTAACGTTCCAATCTTTATTTTTATACTCTCTTCACACACACAACTTTTTGTTATTTTAAGAAAACAGGAGAATTCTCTGAGTTTCCTCACATAATCTTCTCCTGATTTGATCTTTTTTATTTGTTACTGAATGGTGCATTTATTGAAAACTCCAACTTTCTCCTTGTTTCTCTAAATGTAGTTGTGGCCATTCTGTCATCTGAACTTGCATTAATACCTATATCTTCCATTTGCTATTCCTTTTTTCATATTTATTGTAGAGATTCCCAATTAGAGTGACAAATAGGCATCAAAAAGTGTCTGAAAAGATCCAGAGAGGCATTCGAAGTTAGCATGGATGACATTCCACAAGCATTTCTCTACTTCCCGCTATAGGGAAGAAGTCACGCCCAGACCTACAGGGCATGTAAACATGCACACAGGATGTAATCACCTCACTCAAATTCCATGCTGTTATATCTTTAAAGATTTTTTTTCCATAGGGCACATGTGCTCACCAGAGAGACAGAGAAAATGAGAAATCATCCTCCTGGGGGAATGGCCATGCCACAATCCTGTCTCCTCCTTTCTCCTCTTGGGATTTTGGGCATGCACATGCATCCAGGACTTGAACCACAGCTGGTCAAGTGAGAGTCCAGAGCTTTAAACACCATGCTGAATGTCGGCCCCTTATGCTATTTTTTAATACTCAAGCAGGCAGACTAACTTTGACTGATGGGATTGTGAAACAAATTTTGAATTGAGAGTTTGGGTAAATCAGATTAAAAAAATTTCGTAATAGAAATTGTACTCTGTCCTTTCACATACCCTAATTTCCTTATTCTGAAAACAGAGCATAAAATCATCTTATATCCTCAGCTTTTCTCTTTTTCCATTAAAAAGTTAATAAGAGACCAATTTTATTATTTCCACTCAATTGTTTTTCATCAAGCTTATTTTAAAAAAAGAATTATTTAATTTTAATTTAATTTATTATTATTTTTAAATTTGATCAGAGATACAAAGGGAAAGTGAGAAAGCAAGCCACCAGGTCTGAGACTCAACCATGCGGGAGTCCAGTGCCTCAGCCACCACCACTGGCTGGCGCTTCTCAAACTGACTTTTATTTAATTAATGACGGCATTTGTAGTGGTTCTCAGTCCATCCACAGTTCGTAAATCCAGTCTATATCGCAGGAGCTATTGAAATTCCCTCTGTGCTTTCTGATATCAGCATCCTTCCCCATCCGTCTTCCCATCAATGTCAGGTCCATATTCCAGATAGAAATAGAAAATGTCACTCTTCTGTGTGCTGAGTCTGCAAGGGCGCTTCACTGCTACACAGGGACACTAACAGTGCATCACTCTGCAGTCACCGCAGCTGAGCTGGACACAGCCTCCTCCAGGCGCTCCTCCAGCACGCAGCTTTCAGAATCTCATGAACACAAGTGGGTCATCCACATCTACTACCGCTGCTCACCAGGCGACCTCAGGTTTTCTTTATCTTTCATGTGAGCTTTTTCTGTTGTCATTGTTTATTTTCTAATTAATTAATTAATTTATTTACATCTTTGCAGTATACATTTCTTTTTCCAGCACAGATACTATGCATGTCAGTCAAGCCAAAGATATTACTCTGTAACTTATCAGCAAAGAGCTTCTCATTTTTTTGTCAAATAAGCATGCTTTTACTTGTCTTTTTCTCCCCCTTTCCACTCTCTCCCTTCTATACTAAACTTTTTCCATATTTTATTGATTCACAAAATATCATAAACTAAAAATATGGACAAAGCTAGACTCTAGTTACAAGTGTCTTGTAATTTTCTTCTAAAACATTTTTAAAAATTAATTAATTAATCTGCATTAATTACCTGAGTATCATCACAACATACAAAATGTGATTTCCCATACAGGATACACTGCATAGTGGCTCAATCATATATGTTACCATCAATAATTTTCCATTTCTAGTATCATATATATGTATATACATATTTTATCCCTATTTCTCACCTTCTGCCATTTCTCTATCCTCTTCCCATACTATCTCAGGTGTCTACAGTTGTTTTCCATTCCTTTTTCCCCCCACATTTTATTGATTCACAAAATTTTAAAATAATCTAATTACTTTCAAAAGCAAGTTCCACTGGTATATACATATCTGTGAATACATGTCTGACTTTAGGCGTAAAACTGAGTAGAATGAATATACTGTAAGGTAACACCTAGCTGATGCTATATAGCATGCTATAGCCATTACATAGGTTTTTTTCCATATATTTTTTAATTTTAAGAAAAGTAGTTTTAGCTTTAATAAATCAAAGAAATGCTAAAGAACTTTGCTTAAAACTTAAAGCCAGGAAACAGGTTAGGATTCTGTTCAAATAGTAGGAACATGAACCTATCGGCAGCTCAAGACAGGACAACAATCCTTAAAACTGGAAAACAAAACCTAGGAGAAAATCAGCAATATTTTAATCAAAAGTCATAAAATGCTATTTCACTAGTTCAGTCTCATGTACTTAATCTATCTTCTGTTGTGGTTCAATCTTCCCGATTAAATTCTGGGATATAATATTCAACTCCAGACTTGTCCCTATGATTAAGTTGGCCATTTTCTTAGTTTTTGAGCTCTTATTTCTGTGTGTCTGTATTCAATTTTCCTGGTATAGCACTCCCTTGATAACTTCTTGGAGATCTGATCTGGTGTTGGTAAATTCTTTCAGGTTTTATTTATCTGAGAATGCTGTTGTCTTTTCTTCCCATATGAAGGATAATTTTGCAGGTATAGTATTCTTGGTTGAAATTGCTTTTCCATTAACACTTTGAATATATTTTCCTATTCTTTGCTTACATTGTTTCTGATGAAAGGTCTGCTGTTAGCTTGATGGGATATCTTTTATAGGTAACTTGTCGTTTCTCTCTTGCCAATCTTAGTATCTTGTCTTTGTGTTTTTCGTCAATCTGGCTATTCTGTGTCTTGGAGAAGATCTTCTTGGATTGATTCTATTTGAGGTCCTTTGTATTTCTCGGGACTGGATCTTTGAATGCCTCTCCAGGTTTGCAAATTTTTCTTCCAGGATTTCATGGAATAGATTATCATTGCCCTTATGAGTCTCTTTGCCTTCTGGGATATCAATGATACGAATGTTTGGATGTTCGATGGTATCTAGTATTTCTCATATATTATTCTCATTTTGGGGGGGGTAGAATTTTCTCAGTCTTCATGGTGGATTTTTCTAGGCCAGCGATTCTGTCTTCTACATCTGAGACTTGATGTTCTGTATGATCGAGTCTGCTTTTAATACTTTCAAGAGAGATTTTGACTTCCTGTATTATAGCCTTCATCTTTAAAAGGTCTATATGATTCTTGTTTATAGTGTGTATTTCCTCTTTTAGATCTTTCAAGAATTTCCTCCCTCCTGGAACTCATCAGCTCCTTTCTCCTGCCTCTTCTGCTGTTCATAGTCTCTCTTCTCTTCCATCTCTATTAACTTTGTCACTATGACTATTCTAAAGTTTTTATCAGATATTTCCATGAGTTTCATTATATTGTCTATGGATGAAGAGTTTTTATTTTCCCTTGGAGAAGAAGAATTTTCTTGCTTTCCCATATTTTTTGTGACCCTGGGTGATTTCTAGTCATCTGAAGGGTGGTGCATTTCTTCCTAATTCTTGAAGTTTAATCTGAGCATTCAGAGGCATGCAGAAGGAGGTGATCTGCAATCTCTCTTCTGTTCCATTTTCATTCTTTGTATATCACATTCGGTGGGAATAGAGGAATCTTCTGACCCTAATTGTATTCAGATGTTTGGATCCTGTTCACTTGGACCTGTCTAGAAAATTAGTGCTTAGAGGCTGAGGATCCAATGAATAAAGATAAAGAAGAAAGTAAGATAATTACAGAAGAGGAAAGAAGAAGAAAAAATAAAATTAAGAAGGACAAAGGAAAAAGATAATAAAAAACACATTTTAATTTTAAAAAGTAAAAAAAGAAAACCATGCACACCACAGGAGAGCAGTATGTCACAGCTGAAGTTCAGCATCCATCTCAGGATAGGCCTGGGGTGTGCCTTTCCCCATCTCATTTAGGAACACACCAATTAGCACAATAAAGGAAGGGCTTGAGAACCCAGAGAATACTTTACCTTAAAAAATTGTAAAAAAAATTTAAAATCTCAGGGAGATACAGTGAGAGAAATGGAGAGAAGGAGAAAAGGTAGCCCTACCCACTAGAAATGTATCTAGAGAGGGAAGTCTTAGCAGAAAATATTCATTTTTGGTCAAGGAAAGCAATATTGCACAGCTGAATTTCAGTATCCATCCAGCTTTTTCTTTTTTTAAGAATTATTTTATTTAACTTAATTAATTAATTAATTAACTAATTAATTAATTTGACCAGAGAAGGGCAGAATGAGAGAGAGAGAGAGAAGAAAAGTGAGAAAGCAAGCTGCCAGGTCTGGGACTCGAGCCTCGGTCGAACATGCCTCCAGAGTCCAGTGCTCTTAACCACCGTGCCACCTGCTGGACCCTTATGTAAGCTTTTGACATTTCTGTTTCTAGGGCCAACAGATGCCCTGGAATTCTCCTGTGTGGGTCAGCCTCAGAGAATGTTGCATCACTGCTGTGCCATCATCCAGACACTGTTTACATCGGTTCTGTGCTTTTGTTGTTGTTGTTGAAAGGAAGTTTTAATTACGTAAGTGTTCTTCCAAACAAATTTTACAAGATAATATAATACAATTTTAGCTTTTCATTGATAACATATATTTTTCAGTCTTTGGAAATTTTTTCTTGAATGTTAAGATACTTTTAGCTTATCTGACTAAATAACATTATATATGTACGTGTGTGTGTGTGTGTATGATTTTTTTTTTTGAGAGGTTTTTGCTATAGGGCACATGCACTTGCCAGAAAGACAGAGTGTGACAGAGAGACAGAAAGTAAGAATTCACCCCCCCCCCCAGGGGATGGCCACACTGCAATCCCTTCTCCTCTATTCTCCTCTCGGGATCTTGGGCACACACGCACACGCGCTCGGCGTGAGTTTAAGCCACTGGGTCCAAGAATCTAACTGTGGTTAATGATTAACTTCATGAGAGTCCAGCAACATAGCCATTACACCATCTGCTGGTCCCTATATATATGATATCTAAAAATAAATTTCATTTGTTGACAATTAAATCACCAAGTGAGTTCATATGAGATAAACATATAGAATATACTTTGGTTACTGAAACATGATTTTTCATTTCCTTGCTGTCATCCATAATATTGTCTCTGCAATCTTACCTATTTTGAAAAGCTTTTTAAAAATTCATTCTAGAGGCCAGCAGGTGGTGTGGTGGTCAAAGTAGTGGACTCCCACAGGGCTGACTGCAGTTTGAGTCCCAGACCTGGCAGTTTGTAACATACCAAGACGTGTGTGAATGTCCAAAATCCCAAGAGGAGAATGAAAGAGAAAGGACTGTGGCATGGCTATCCCCCTGGGGGATGATTTCTCGTTGTCTGTCTCTGTCTCTCTGGTGAGCACACAAACCCTATAGCAAAAATCTCTTAAAAAATTCAATCCATGAATACTTTCCCATCTCCACATTTGAAAATAATCTTTTATATATTATTTCATAAAACCTAGTTAAAAATTTATCTATTTAGCTGTAGAATATGTGTTTTAAATTTATATTATTCATTATATAACTAATCTATTTGTTTATTTAGCCTCTCCAGATAATACATGGCTAACCTAACTTTTCACATTATGAGACAGAACCCAGTGTAAGAGTATGTGTGTGAGGGGAGAGTAAGATAAGGGAGAAATTTTCTACTTCTTTCTGTGTCTATGATCAGATCTGAATATTGTGAGTATGTATTTTTGTTTAAAGTTAAAAAACCATAAAGAAGCTGTTTACTTCTTTATTTTAAAAAATACATATTTTCAGCAGTCGTCCTCACACGTTATTTGTGTACACATACCCACTCAGACTGGCTTTAGCAGTCAGTCCCCACAACCCTGTTGAAAGCCTTCATGAATTCCAAAAGCCACTGAGCTGGGATGAAGAAGCGGGGATTGATGTTCCAGCTAGCAGTTCGCACAACTCAGTCTCCATGATCCTTTCGCTGCTTCCATTCTGCTATTCCAGGGCAAGCGGCTTCGCACGAACCGAGGGGCACCTCTAGGAGCTGGGGACCCTCCCCGGGATGCGGCGGGCCAATGCCAGCGCCCTGGTGGGTTTCATCCTCCTGGGCTTCTCAGACCACCCTCGCCTGGAGGCTGTGCTCTTCGTGTTCGTCCTCCTTTTTTATATGCTGACCCTCATGGGGAACTTGGCCATCATCCTCATCTCCTGTCTGGACCCTCTTCTCCGCACGCCCATGTACTTCTTCCTCAGCCACCTCTCCTTCCTGGACCTCTGCTTCACCACCAGCCTCGCCCCCCAGACCTTGGCTCACCTGCGAGGCCCCGGGAAGACCATCTCTTACGGTGGCTGTGCCCTGCAGCTCTACACCTCTCTGGCGCTGGGCTCCACTGAGTGCGTGCTGCTGGCAGTCATGGCCTACGACCGCTACGTGGCCATCTGCAAACCACTCCACTATGTGGTGCACATGCAGCCGCGCGTGTGCCGGCAGCTGGCTTCGGTCTCCTGGCTCAGTGGTGTGGCCAATTCCCTGGTCCACGCGACCTTGACCTTGCGGCTGCCTCGCTGTGGCAACCACCGGCTGGACCATTTCATTTGTGAAGTGCCCGCTCTTCTCAAGCTGGCTTGTGCAGATACCACCATCAACGAGCTGGTGCTCTTTGTGGTTAGCATTCTGTTCCTTGTGATCCCTCCAGCATTCGTCCTTCTCTCTTACAGCCTCATAACTCGCGCCGTGCTCAGGATCAGGTCAGCCCATGCGAGACACAAAGCCTTCAGCACCTGCTCTTCCCACCTTGCTGTGGTGGTCATTTTCTATGGCACCATAATCTACATGTACCTGCAACCCAGGGACAGCTACAGCCAGGACCAGGGCAAGTTCATCTCCCTCTTCTACACCATGGTGACGCCCACTTTGAACCCTGTCATCTACACTCTCAGGAACAAGGACGTCAAAGAGGCTCTGAAGAAGCTTCTCTCAGGAAAACTGGGCTCCCTACGGAGGCACTAGAGGAAGTGATGCCACTCAGCTTCTGTTCAGCCCACCCATGGTTCTAAATTTCACTGCAACCACATCACATTCATGTAGGTATCTCGGTAAGGTGATCGGCTCTTTTGTTTTGCTGTGCACTTGCGTAAGTCAAGAGTTTTATCCACGGAAGAGAGCTGTGGGTGGGTGTGACCTGTGGTTCCTACCATAATGTACCTCCAACACTTACTCTCAATAATTCAATTAAAAGCTTAGATGTTTATTGTTTCACTAGGTTTTGAGGCTTCTAAAACTGTTTTGGGATAAAATGATCAGTTTCAGGAACAGCAGATGGTGTTATAGTTATGTTGCTAGATGCCCACATAGTTGACCACATTTTGAGTCCCAGACTCTGCAACTTAAAACTCACACTGGGCATGTGTGCGTGCATGCCCAAAATCCTTGGAGGAGAATGGAGGAGAAGGGATTGCAGTGTGACTAGCCCCTCTGGGTAGTCTTGCTTTCTGTCTCTCTGTCTCTATGTCTCTCTGGTAAGCACATGCACCCTACAGCGATGATATCTCTAAAAAAAAAAAAAAGTGTTCCGTTTCTGCCAAATAAGCATTTCATATTTATATAGTAATGTGTGTCCACTGATGCTTCATGAAAAATAAGCAATTTCCATATGTGCTTTGTTTACCAGGCAGAAGCAAAGGTGCCTGCTCACAGTTCAAATTCATTGATGACTAGGATTTGTATTAGCTATTCTTTCACATTTAAAAATATATTTCAAGAATTCAGTAAGGGTAAAAGAAACAAAATATGCTAAACACTCTTCTTGTAGAAATTAGTGAGTGCATCTTTTCTGGTGATCTTAAGCCCATGGTGTACATGGCAGACACAAATCTTCTGGAGGATAAAAATCATTGAATGACTTTGTCCTAAATCATTTCATAAACTAGATCAATAGAGATAATTTAACTTTAAAATATGCTATTATTTACATGCTAAAAATAGCCTTGTTGAGGAATAACTGATAGACAAAAAGTGCACCTATTTAATTGCACAGTTTGATGAATTACAAGTTACGCACACTCATGAGAAGACCCTCACAATCAACATAACACATGTGTGCTCCATCTCTAGGGGTTCCCTGTGCCTGTTTTGTCGTTGTGTTATAAGAACACACATGAGATCTGTCCTTTTAACACTTTAATTGCACGGTGCAGTACTTGGGCTGTAGGCACAGAGATGTGCGGAACACCTCAGACCTCACCATCCTGTGTGCCGAGCCATTCACCCTCTGGGACAAAGCCCCTCGGCCCTCCCTTGTGTGTGTCTTTACTTCTGCATTTATGACTATCTCACACACCTGATATAACTGGGATCACACACCAGTTGCCCTTCTGTGACTGGCTTATGTAATTTAGCAGGATGTCTTCCAGATTCATCCATGTCACAAATTCCTGCTTTCCCTTTCTCCTTCCCTCCATCTGTCCCTCCCGCCTTTCTTCCTTCCTTCCTTGATAAATGTTAATAGAAAAATATTGTGCATATGTATGGTGTACAATATCAAATAAAATGATTTGATATACATGTAGATTGTGGAAAGACTAAATCAAGCCAATTATCATCTCATCACCTCAATTGCTTATTGTTTTGCGGCAAGTGCATTTAAATCTCTTAGCAATTTTCAAATATACAACAAATTGTTATGAACTACAGTCATGTATATTTCATATTGTATGATAGACATCCTGAACTATTCTTCCTGCCTATAAAATTTTGTGTCCTCTGAATAGCACCTCCCTAAATGCCACCTACTTTCTTTGCCTATGAATTCAACTGGTCATGAGTCCAACCTTAAGTGAAGTTATGTGGTATTTGTCTTTCTACACCTGACTTTTCATTTAGCGTGATGGCTTCTGTGTTCATCCCACTGTTACAAGTGATATTTTTAAAGAAATTGCATTGTATTCCATTGTGTAAACATGCTGCATCTTCTTAATCTACTCACTTTTGATGGGCGTTTGTTTCTCTCTATCCTGGGCAATGTGAACCATGGTAATGTACACATCTCCTCAGGATGCTGATTTCAAGGCTGTGAATCTATACCCAGCAATGAGGTTGCTAGATTATGTTGTGATTCCATTTTGAATTTTCTGAGGACTCTCCATACTGCTTTCCACTGTGGCTGCACCATTGCACATTTCTGCTAACTGCACGAGGGTCCAATTTCTCTTTATCTTCACCAGCACCTGTTATCTTTCATTTTTATCTTTCTTCTACTTGATCCAGTTTACTGTTGAAGACCTCATTTAGTCATTATTTTTCCATTTACTAATTAAATTTTTCCATTTAGTAATTATATTCTTTAGCTTTAGATTTTCTGTTTGGGTTTTTTATGGTTTCTTTCTTTTCTGATATTTTCATTTTGCTTATGTATCATTTGCTAATTTTGTTTAGTTGCTCTTTGTTTTCTCTTGTATCTAACTGGATGTTTTTTGAGAGGTTTTTGCTATAGGGTGTGTGCACTCACCAGAAAGACAGAGAGAGACAGAAAGCGAAAATCACACCCTTTCCCCAGGAGGGATGGCCATGCTGCAATACCTTCTCTTCCATTCTGTTCTCGGGATCTTGGATACACATGCACATGCACCTGGCATGAGTTTAAGCCACCAGGTCTGGTACTTGAACTGTGGTCGACTACATAGGAGTCCAGTGACATAGCCATTATGCCAATTGCTGGTCCCTATCTTACTGAACTTTTAAATAAAATTATTTTTTAATTCTTTGCAACCCAATTAACATTTCTCTATTTTTTAAATTATTTAATTGTATTTATTATTACTTCTTAATTTGACTAGAGAAAGACAGAGTGAGGGAAAGTGAGAAAGTAAGTTGCCAGGTCTGGTACTCAAACTGCAGTTGGCCATGTGGGAGTCTAGCACCTTAAGCATCATGCCACCTGCCAGCCCTCTGCATACATTCTATACAGACCCTACTTCGTATATAGTGTGAAACTATGAAAGCTGGAAAAGCATTCTGTGTGCTCACACACACATGGTACTAGCTGGAAAAGAAAACGTGAGTGTGGAAGTGTAATAATATATATGAGAAGACTGATTTTTTAGAATAAAGACCCCAATAATAAACCCCAAAGTTTACAGCCAACTGATCTTTATTTCCATGAATAAATATTTATTGGCTGACTACTTAATGAAAGCAACTAGAAAGTTCTTTCAGCATTTGATGGAGTGACTACAGGCAAAAATCCTTCTTTCTAAAATAAGTTAGGTAAAAGTGTATTTTCCCATGTGTCAATAAAAAAAAAAAAAAACTTCCAGTATAGACAAACTTAGCTCACACAGCATGTTTAAAATTCAAAAGACAGAATTGTTAAACATGCAACTGTTTAAATAAAAAGACAGATACACAACATAATTACTTCATTTAACAAGTACAGAGGAAATCAGATTATATTCTAAAGGTAATGTGGTAATTTCAGCAGCTGTAAAATAATTAAATTAAAAAAATCAATAAGCCTATTGTCTTGAATTTACAAAAGGAAAATAAATTTGTGCAAAACAAAAGAAGTATGAAAAAACTTACATAATGTATAACAGAAAAATTAGTGAAGGTAATTGTATCACCAAAGAAACAGTCTTTTTTTCTAATTTAAGCATATTAAAAATTAGTGTGTCTATTAACAACAACCAGGGCCTGTGTTTAGAAAAGAGAACATACTCCCTTATGAAAGAAATATATTGTATGTATCCATGTAATATATACCAACTATCCACACTTTATGGTAGAGATAAAAATATTGGAGGGCATCAAAGGAGTGAAAATAGTTAAGGATGCTGAAGACAGTGTGAAATGGGGTGGGAGAAGGGAAAAGTATAGAGAAGGACAGCAAGAGAACAAATAGAGAGGCATGACATTAGTGGGACACAGAAATGGTTTCTTACCTGTTGACGATAATATGTCTAGTATTCTCAACTGGACTGGTCTGAGAAGTATTTCATGTTACATAAATTCTTTTTACAAGCCAAATGATATGTAGTTATTGAACGTTTAAAAAAATAGTGATAATAATAATAATAATAATAATCTGAAAAAAATGATCAAAAGTTATTTGATGATGATGATGATGATGATGTGGATAGTAATGTCTTTGTCTTGACTGATATGCATGGTATTCCTGCTGGAAAAAGAAATGTAATATACTGTAAAGATACATTTGATTCAATGTAATATAAAAAGATTATGATAATAAAATTAAATTTAGGGACCAGCAGTTAGCTTAATGACTATGTCGCTGGACTCCCATGTAGTCGACCGCAGTTCGCGTCCCGGACCCGGTGGCTTAAACTCACGCCAGGCGCGTGTGCGTGCGTGCCCAAGATCCCGAGAGGAGAATGAAGGAGAAGGGATTGCGGCGTGACCACCCCCCCGGAGGGTGATTTCTCGCTTTCTGTCTCCATGTCTTTCTCTGTCTGTCTGGCAAGCGCAAGCGCCCTATAGCGAAAATCTCTCAAAAAAAAATTAAATTTAAAAAGACTAATTTTATTAGATTGATAACACATTATTTGTTTCTAATACATTGCTTCATAAAATGTGCAATGAACTCTCAAAACTTTTCTCCTCTGTTATTTCCAACAAAAAAGTAGACTTTATTTAATCATTTTTTTTCAAAATCAGTGTGAAATATATTTAATTTCTTTGGATTTAAATTTATTAATCTTTTTATTAAATGGAGAGAAGAACTAATTCCTTATAGCAAAGGAGGTATTCACACTACTAGCATGAAGCCCCTAAAAAGGTTTTAGAGAAATAGATACAAGTGATCGTGAACTTTTTATTACTACAGCTGTGTTTTGAAGCTACAGTAGCCATGTTTTGAAGTCTTGTATAAGACGGCACCATCCTTGTTCTTTTTGCACAGATTTCTTGGCTATTCTGAGTCTTCCATGATTCCACACAAATTTTATACACACACATACACACACACACATATATACACAGACACACACACACAGACAGACACACACACATACACTTCTGTGAATAATTACTATTTTTTTAATAGGAATTGCATTTAATGTGTAGATCACTCTGGGTAGTATGGGTCTTTTAACAATATTGACTTTTTCCAATCCGTGGGTATGATATGTCTTTTCTTTGTGTGTGTGTGTCTCCTTTAATTTGTTTCATCAGTGTGTTTCAACTTTTGTTGTTGAGCTCTTTCACATAAATCAAGCAGGCTGGTTGGTATCGCAGTAGGAAAATGTGAAGATCTAGAGCCAGTCCCACATGGGAAGCTTTCTGGTTTAACTCCAAGGCTCCCTGAGTACCCTAGGCACAGGCTTGCCCGTGATCTGGAGCTGACTAAGACTAGCAGTGGATCATGGCACTAAGATTCTTTGGAAGCAGGGGGAGTGTTGTTTCTCTTTTTCCCTGTGTCTCTTTCACTCATAGAAATAAATAAATAAACTTAAAAATCAAAAGCTAGGGTCAGAAGGTCTGATCTGGTGTTGGGATTGGCCTGGTGCCATGGACCATAGCCTGGTCTGGCACTGCGTGGTGTGGAACTTGAGATTGGGGGGTTGAGCTGGATTTGGGCAGGCTTGAGGGTTGGGTGGGTCTAAAGACCATGTCTGTGGGGTCTTCCCTGACATTGGGCCAGGCTGGACGGCTGGGTCTGTGAGAGCTGTCTGGTGCCTAGAGCATGTTGTTCACAGGCAGGCCAAAGGCCTGTGGCTATGCGGCAGTCTGGAGCTAGGGGCTGCTGGAGTTTACCCTTCACTGGGTAGACGTGGAACAGGGTCTGCAGGGCTGGGCTGGCTACTGCTGGGCTGTGCTAGGGCAGGCCTAGTGCTGGGACCCAGGAAAAAGTCCGGTGCTCACATCACTGCTCCTCCACACAGAGGCTCTCTCCTTCCACGTGGTGCTGCCAAGAGTCGGGAGAGGGCTGGTGTGGGTGAGAAGAGTCCTTCAATCCTCTTCATGGCGCCTCTTTGTGTTTTGGTGGCACACCCACATGCTTTGTCCCATAGCTCCTGCAAAGGCATTTCCTTGCATAAACAGTTGGTCAAATCTGAAGGAATGATGGTTGATATCATTCCTATGGAAGAATTTCTTAAAGAACAAAAAATAAAACAAAGTTAAACAAATTTAAAAAGTGAAGAATTTATAGAAAAACTACATTAAAGTCAATAACATACAATAAAAAGAAACATCAAAATAAAAATTAGGAAAAATATCTATAATCCATTTCACCAAAAGAATTAGTATTCATAATATAAAAATAACTTTTTCTTACTAATAAAAATAAACCCATGGGACCAGCAGTTAGCGTAATGGCTATGTCACTGGACTTCCACGTAGTTGACAGCGGTTCGAGTCCCAGACCCAGTGGCTTGAGACTTATGCTGGGCGCGTGTGCGTGCGTGCCCAAGATCCCGAGAGGAGAATGGAGAAGGGATTGCAGCGTGCCATCCCCCCTGGGGGGTGATTTCTCACTTTCTGTCTCTCTATCTGTCTGGCGAGCACACGTGCCCTATAGCAAAAACCTCTTCAAAATAAATAAATAAATAAATAAATAAATAAATAAAATAAAAATAAATAAATAAAATAAATAAACCCAACTGTAAATGATAAAATACTTCAACGGCTTCCCACAAAGGGTGCAACCCAGTAGTCCTTCAGCTCATCCGGGGTGAGGGATGTCATAAACGAGGCAGAGGGTCAGATGGGTCAACCGTTTCAGCTTTCGTGTCAAAGAAGTCCCCAGAAGTTAAGAGGAGAGTAACAGATTTATTTTGCATATTTAATTTTACTTTTTAAGTACCCATGGCACAGGAGGGCTGTGGGAAGGGCAATGTACCCATTAGGGGAGAAAGTTAATGGGAACACCAAGACTTGAAATCTTGTCCCAGGAACCTTGGTTGGATTTGTACCTGTCACCCAAGTGTATTTCATTATTAATCATTTCTCCTTTCCTCTCTGCACAAGCACTGTCCTGGTGTGTGGAATATTGAACTGTGAAGTAATTCTTATTCTTTTTCCTTCATCAGAAAGGGGAACTTTCTGTGCATTACTATCCACTGAGATTAATCAAATAATTGCTTTGTTTCTTGCTCCCAAAGTGTCTATTTAAAATACAGGGAATCTTATCTCCAGGGACTCCAGAATTATGTAAAGTTTCTCTCACTAGATCTCAGTTATTTGCCATAAGTTTGTTATAACTGTTAACTAAATTATATTTACATGGAAACCAGACACGGTATCTACCAAGTTTATATTTCTGGGTCACAGAAAAAATGTAGATATTTGTAGTCTCTGCATAAGAGTTGCACCACACTGAGAGGCCAAGTTATTTTTTTAATGTAAACTGATATAATATAAACTGATATATTTTATGATAAATTGAAGTTACTTTTTAAAGTAATAGGAGTTTGACATTTTTAGCGACTGAAGTTTCTCAATGACCCAGTCAGCAGAAATCAGACCACAGCATGCAGTAAGCTCAGTATTGTAACTTTGGAACAGAAAACCATAAAAGATAGCATATGTTTTCCTTCAACAGGTGTACAATACTTGTGGATAGCCATATCATAGTCTTAGCTAATTTATAGGCAAAGAACAGTGAATTTTAAAATACACATTGATTTCATTTATTTGGGTAATAGCGGTTTGTGACTCCCAGTGAGCAGTGCGTCTTAAGGGAGGTATGAAGAAAAGAGAAAGAGAGTGACAACGTGTCCGGGCACCGGGCTGGGCAGGGGGAGAGTGATTCCTGTCTGGCAGTTCTAGTTCTACTGATGTTATGTGTGCCCACATGCCCATGGTGCAGGGTTGTCTATGTGTGCTGAAGGAAGTGGATGTCCTGGACACATTTTGAAATATTTTCATTGACTGAATTTTTAAAAATTCACCAGCAGTTAGCATAACGGCTATGTCGCTGGACTCCCATGTAGTCTACCACGGTTCAAGTCCCAGACCCGGTGGCTTAAAACTCACGCCGGGTGCATGTGAGTGTGTGCCCAAGATCCCAAGAGGAGAATGGAGGAATAGTGATTGCGGAGTGGTCATCCCCCCGGGGGGTGATTTCTCACTTTCTGTCTCTATGTCTCTCTCTGTCTGGCAAGTGCACGTGCCCTATAGCAAAAACCTCTTCAAAAAAAAATCACAGTCAATTAAGCTATTAAAACCTTTTCTTGATACTTCAAAATTATCTCGCATTTGGGTCCTTGATCTTTAAGCTCATGATTAATGTCACCAAATGATGTATTAAAAAGTCTCTGGGGCCAGCAGTGGCGTGGTGGTTAAGGCGCTGGACATTCCCACATGGCCAACCATGGTTCTAGTCCCAGACCTGGTGACTTGCTTTCTCACTTTCTCCCTCTCTCTCTCTGGTAAATTTAAAAAAATGAATGAATAAATAAAATTAAATAAATCTTTAAAAAAAATGTCTCCAAATAGAAGGGATATTAGTCAGTGTTGCCCCAGTGCAGACTCTCAGAGTAAGAGGGAAGGTTTGGCTTGGTCCGGAAGCATTTTCTATCCACTCAGTTGTACTCATTTCTCGAACATGCTCTCCAGGCAGTCAGTATGAGAACTCCAGAACTAGTAACAATATGAGATTTCTCAGTAGAGATACTCAGTTAATTCCTCCTTTTCTTTCTTTTTCTTCTCCTGTTTAATTGCTGACTTGCCCAAGAAAGACAGGAATTGGTGTTCCCTGGGATTTGGCACAGGGAAGGATTGTATACAAAGAAGAAAAAGAATATTTCTTGATGTGATGGATATAAGACTAAAAGAGTTTGAGAAAAAATGAAAGCATAACTTTATTAAGGTGCAAAAAACTGCTTAATTTCATGCATAGTTTTTTTTTTCCTAGTTCACATTTGCAATGAGTTTTTGAAGATTCTCACCCTGTGATCTGTGGGGCGGGTCAGAGGCCACCACCATGGCCAGAACTTTTAATTTCAACATTGAAGATGAATTCTAAAGACCAGGATATAAAATGAAAACGTTAGAATTCCTTCAAAACACATTTTGAGCTAACCCTAATTATTCAATCAGTATTTTGTTACTCTATTTAAAAATGACATTCTAAAAATAATGTGATAAAAGGCTTCTTAAGACTGAGCTCAGATAAAGTTCTCTGCAAGTCGCCTACAACTGCATGGAGTGAGTCAGGTCCTCTGCAGTGCAGTTCACCATGGTTTCCCCGCTGCTGTCTACTGTGCCAGACTCCACTCAGCATTTGGCTCCATTCACTTTTTGATCAGGTCATTTAAGTGTTGAATTAAAAATGACTTATAATGAAATACTACACCCTTGGGCCTATGAGCACGTCTCGTGTGCAGGATGTTTAGTAAACATCTCTAGGTACTTTTGGAAAGGAGGGGGCCATGAACTCACTGAATAGGTATGAAACAGAAGGAACAGATATTTCTCAAAATAAATACATATATTCAATAGTTGGGTAATTCAATAGTTGGTTTAGTCTACATATTTCCTTTGTTGATTTCTTTATTGTTATTATTCATTCTTTTCATTTTGTCTTTAGTGTGCCATCCCATGAACCTCACACAGCAAGATGGACTTATGGACAACATACTTTACATCAAGCTCTATTCTCTGCCGCCAGCATTCAGATTCATAGAGGCAGTATGAACATTTACAGAACAGTAATCTTTTTTTTTTTTTTTTTTTTTTTTTTTTTTTTTTTGCTATAGGGCATGTATCTTTATCAGAGAGAGACAGAGAAAGGGAGAGCAAGAGGGAAAAGGAGGAAAAAGTGAGAACTCACTCCCCAGGAAGATGGCTACACCACAATCCCTTCTCTAGTTACCTCTTGCTATTTTGGGCATGCACACACACTAGGTATCATTTTCAAGCTGCTGTGTCTATGACTCAAACCATTCAATAATAAGATCCAAGGCCTTAACCTTCATGCCACCTGCTGGTCACTTGAATAATCTTATTTATCACAAATTTAATTGCTTCAAAAGTATCAGATTGGATAGCCATATTGATTATATTTATAATCCACTCTGTTTTCTCCTTAGGAGGAAGTGGAGTAGCCACAGATGACAAGAACAGAACTGAAGTTGCCGAATTTCTCCTTGTGGGATTTTCAGATTCCTGGGAGGTTCAGATTGTACATGCTGTCCTGTTCCTCCTCGTTTACCTGGCAGCTCTTATGGAGAATCTCCTAATCGTTATACTTATCACTCTGGATGTTCACCTGCAAACCCCGATGTATATATATATATTTTTTTTTTTTTTTTTTTTTTGAGAAACTTGTCTTTCTTAGATTTTTGCTCTATCTCTGTCATGGTTCCCAAATCTGTCATCAGCTCCTTGACTCACAATGCCTGCATTTCTCTCTTCAGATGTGCTCTGCAAGTCTTCTTTTTTATTGATTTGGTGTCTACTGAGATAGCAATTCTGACGGTGATGTCCTATGACCGCTACGTGGCCATCTGCCAGCCCCTGCACTATGAGGCCATCATGAGCCGAGGTGCCTGTCTGACGATGATGGCGGTGTCCTGGCTCAGCGGGGTGATCTGTGGGCTCATGCATGTGGGAGCAACCTTCTCCTTACCGTTCTGTGGGTCTAATAGAGTGCATCAGTTTTTCTGTGATATTTCACAGCTTCCAAGCCTCTTAGACTCCAAGGTAATCGTCATCGAGATTGGAGTCATGGTTTTCATTACAAGTCTTGTGGTAATTTGCTTTGTTTCAATTACCCTCTCATATGCATACATTTTTTCTATCATTATGAGGATTCCATCCAAGGAAGGCAGATCAAAGACGTTTTCTACCTGCCTTCCACACCTCATGGTGGTAACGCTCTTTATGGTGTCTGGTAGCATCGCCTACATGAAACCGATCTCCAATTCTCCCTCAGCTTTGGACCTGCTCCTGTCTGTGTTCTACACGGTGGTGCCCCCCACCTTGACCCCGGTCATCTACAGTCTGCGGAACAAAGACATGAAGGCCGCCCTGCGAGGCGTGGTGTTCAATGTGAGGAATTTGATTAGGGGCCACAACCCTTGAACGCTTGTTCTAACCAGGCAATTTGTAAGCTTTCTGAACTTAGATCCAAAACAATTGCTTAGCTCTTTCTTCTTTTTGATAGAATTTGGTTGTAGTCTAGCAATACTCTTCAGATTTGGGTGAAATCAACCTTGGAATACAAAAGAGGTGATTTGGAGTGTACAAATTTTAGAACATTTGCTTTCATGCATTTTGATTCTTAAATTTAAATATATTATATTATATTAATACAATATATTAACTAATATAAAGTGAATTAATAATATGAAGTGGACTAATACATATTTGTATATTAATTATAGTAGAACAAGATCATATTTACTGAAACCAAACAAATGGAAATCAAAAGATAATATGAGCTCAGAATGTTTTCAAAATCACAAAATTGACTAAATTGACTGGAGACCAGTGGTTTAGAAACCAATTATAAAACTTATGTATATAAAATGTTTGTGATGATTTGATAAAATTTAAATTCATGGTACTATGCTAGAAAATAGCATAGGGGAGAACGTCCTTTTTCTCCCTTATATTAATAATAAACATGTTCCTCTACAATCTCCTGAACCCCCTCTCCATCCCCTTCCCAGAGTAAAGCGCTCTCTGAAAGCGATGTGTCAGTCTAAGATGGCCTTTCTGCATATGCGAACTTGCCTAGATGTGTATAATATCATTTTATGACTTAATATTTGAATAAAAATAATGTTATATCCTAGAGAGTCTTTTAAAGCTTGTTAAAATTTTATTTTTAATTGACTAATGATAATTGTGTATATTTAGGGCATATAATGAGATGCTTTAATCAATGTTTACAGTGTGGATTCATTAGTCAGGCTAATTGACTAATCTATTATCTCCCATATTTACCTTTTTCATGTGTAGTGAAAACATTTAAAATCTATTCCTTATTAATTTTGAAACACACAATGCACTGTTCTGTGCAATAGTTCACTAGCACTTACCTCTCTGTCTGCTTCCCTGACCAATACCTTTCCTTTTCCCACCCCATAGTCCACTTGCCTCTGTAATCATCCCACTTTCTACTTCAGTAGGCTTGACTTTTTGCATTCTACATATATGTAGACCATGCAGTACTTGTCTTTCTCTGCCTGCCTTACATCTTTAGAATAATGTCTTCCAGGTTTACTCATGTTGTTGCAAATGACAAAATTCCTGTCCCTTTCTTTCAAGACTATATAGAATTTCATTACATTTTTGACATCCTGATTTTATTTTTTTGAATATATGCCTAGAAGGAGATTAGTGAATCATATGGGAATTCTATATTGTTTTCTTAAGAGCCTTCATATAGTTTTCATAACAGCTGTATTAATTTACATGCCCACTGACAGTATAAAATCGTTCTTTTTTCTATACTCACTTACAAACACTTTTGTGATAATAGTCATTCTAACATATAAGAGGAAATATCTCCTTGTGGTTTTAATTTGTGTTTGCCTGATAAATAGTGATGATCATGTTTTCATATATCTATTGGCTATTTCTATGTCAGCTTTTGAAAAGTGTCTATTCTGATCCTTTGCCCATTTTAAACAAGGTTTATATATATATATATTTATTATTTATTTATTAAATGAGAAGGAGCAAGAGCTCATGTGAGACCCCTAATAGGGTCTTGTCTACAATACTTTTTTCAGTTTTCCAGTCGGTCAGGCTCACAGGAGGGCTCACGGGCACACCTGGCATGTTCAGGTCGACCCAGGATTCAAATCTTGCTTTTATCCATCTTTTGGATTGTATTACTTATCTGGAATTCTTTGGATACCTTCTATATTTGTCCCTTGTCAGATGTACGGTTTGTAAACACTCTCTCCCGATATGTGGTCTCCACTCTATTGCCTGCTTCCTTCGCTATACAGAAGCTCTTTGGTTTTATGCAGTATATTTATTTTTGGGTTTGTTTCCCATGCTTTAGGGATTATATCCAGGAAATATTTGTTGAGACCAATGTTTTCTTCCAGTGTTTTTGTAATTTCATGTCTCACATGAAATTATAAGTATTTAGAGAAATTATTAAGTATTTAGTTCATTTTGAGTTAATTTTTATACATGGTAAGATAAGGGTCTAATCTCATCCTTCTGCTTGTAGATATCTACTTTTCCTTTTATGAAGAGACTGTCCTTTCTCCATGGTGTGTTCTTGGCACCTTTTTAAGAAACAAATTGGCTATAAATGTGCACAGTTTTATACGGGCTCTCTAACTATTCCCTTGGTGATTTTTTTTTTTCTGACACTATCATACTGTTTGGATTACTAGAGTTTTGTGGTAAACTTTAAAGTCAGGTAGTATAATTCCTTTAACTTTTTTTTTTTGCTCAAGATTGTTTCGGCTACTTGAGGTCTTTTATAATTTCATACAAATTTTTAGAATTATCTTTTAAATTTCCATTAAATAGTGTTGAAACTTTGCTGAGGATTGCAATAAATCTGCAGATCACTTTGAATTGTGTGGCCATTTTGACAATATTAGTTACCTCAGTCCATAAGCACACTAATGCCTTTCCACTCATTTATGTCTGTAACTTCTTTCATAACTATTTCAGTTTCTGTGTATAGATCTTTCACCTTCTTGGGTAAATTTACTTATAAGAAGTTTACTTACTTACTGCTGCTATTGTGAGTGGTATAGATGTTGATTTCCTTTTCAGATATTTTGTTGATAGTGTAAAGAAGTGCAACTGATTTTGTGGATTGGTTCTGTATACGGCAACTTAATGAATTCATTTATCCATTCTAACTTTTTTTAACTTTTCATTTTTTCCAGATTATTATTCTGTTTTTAAATTTGTTTAAACATTCAAACTTTAAAAAAATTAGTGGAATCTTTAGGTTTTTCTATATATAAGATTATATCATCAACAGAGACAAAAATTCAGTCTTTTTTTTTTTCCTACTTAGATACTTTCTATTTCTCTTCCCTTCCTTCCTTCTTTCTCTTTCTTTCTTGTTTTATTTATTTATTCATTGTTGTTGTTGTCGTTGTCTATTTTAGCTAGAAAGTCCACTACTCCACTATGCTGAGTGGAAGTGGTAACAAAGAATATCTCGTCTTATTCCTGATCATAGAGGAAAACACTCAACTTTACACCATTGATTATGATATTGGCTCTGCACATTTTGCACATGGCTCTTACTGTATTGAGGTATATTTTTTCTATGCCTAAGGTAGTGGAAGTGGTCACCGTGAAAGAGTATTAAATTTTGTAAAATGCCTTTTCTGCACTATTGAGAGATGATACAAGGCTTTTGTCATTCTGTTAATATGGTCTACCACATTTATTTATGTATCTTACTTACTTACTTAAACTTACTAGAGGACCTACACCCTCACCAAAGAGAGACAGAGATAAGAGGGTGTGGTCACGCCATAATCCCTTTTCCATTTGCCCATTCGGTTAGGATTTTGGGTACACACACACTTATGCCCAATGTGTTTTTCCAGACATTAGGGCCAGGATTTAAACCATGAAGTTGGCCATGTGGGATTAGAATTCCTTAAACTCCAGGCTCTGGGAATGGTTCTATGCATAGTTTTTGTTTTTGTTTTTTGTTTTTGAAAGCTCACTAGCTGCAAATGTTTGTGTGCCCCAAGTGCTGACAGGATGGAAAAATGAAAAAGAAGGGATTGTGGCATGAATACATGCTTATTGTTGGATGCTTGCTCTCCCACTTTTTCTGTCTCTCTCTGACAAGCATATGTGCCCTATGGAAGTAAATAGTAATTAGTTTAAAAATGTTTTTTAAAATAGAGACCAGAAGTTAGCATAATGGCTATGTCGCTGGACTCCCATGTAGTTGACTGCGGTTCAAGTCCCGGACCTGGTAGCTTAAATTCAGGCCGGGCACATGTGCGTGCATGCCCAAGATCCCAGAGGAGAATGGAGGAGAAGGGATTGAGGTGTGGCCACCCCCCAGGGGGTGACTTCTCACTTTCTTTCCTCCGTCTCTCTCTTTCTGGTGAGCGCACGTGCCCTATAGCAAAAATCTCTCAAAATTTTTTTTTAAATTTAAAAAAATAAATGAAATGCAAAAACAAGCCATTGGCTTGTAGAAGATTGGTTAACACAGGTGTATGCAGGGAACCAACAGCATCAACTTGAGTGCTAATCTTCATAATACTTCAAAGAACTGGAAAGTAATACCATGGTGGTAACTATCGCATTCTCATGAGAAAAAGCTGGAATTAATTATAGTACAATGCTAAGGATTGTTCAGAAACCTGTACTCTTGTATGTCACAGGTGCAAAAAAATGTGTATCAGTATATACTATATTTCAGCATGCACTTACTTAAAAAATAACAATTCAACTCCCAGGTCATTACCCAACCTTAAATGCATGTGTGTGTAATCAAACAGATATTTCCAAGGACTGATTTGGACCACCATCATTTGTAAGGGAGAAAAATGAGAAACACCTCCAATGTTCATCAATGTTAGAATGAAAACAAACAAAAAATGTGTGACATATAATGAAATACCATAGAGCAATTAATATGAGAGATGTAGGACTACACGAAACATATATATTACATAAGTAAATATGCTTGAGGGTGTGTGTACTTGTCAGAGAGAGAGAGAGAGAGGCAGAGAAAGGGAAGGGAGAAAGAACTCCCATGGGTGATGGTCGTGTTGGAGTCCCTTCCCCTTCATCTCTCCCTCCTTTCAGGTTCTGGACATGCATGCACACAGACTGGGCGTATTTCCGGCCCCCAGGTCTGGGACTGGAACAGTATGATCAGCCATGTGTGGTCTGGCTGCCTTAACCAGGCCATGGAATTGGCCCAATATGGATATATTTGGTTCACAAAATGTTATTATGGCCTGTAATGTTTTTGCTGAACGTTTTGTTATCAGTATAATTAGTGTTACTTTATTTGTGACTTGATACTTTTATCTTTCTGTTTCTAGACTATCTTTTTGAAACTTTTTTAATGCAACTCAGAGAAACTCTTTGAGTTAAAACTATGTGGGTTTCTGCATCTGATGCCCACACAGCTCTCAGAACTTGGGAAGTCAAGAAAGCACCCTTGTGGGGCATGGTCCCACTGCAATCCCTTCTCCACTTCTTCCTCCCGTTGGGATTTTGGCATGCATACACTTGCACCCACAGTGTTTCTCAAGCCACAAGGTCTGGAACTCGAAACTTGTGGTCAGCCATGTGAGATCCAGCTACCTGACCCACCAGACCACAGGCTGACCCACGGTTGTTATTTTGATTAATTTTTTTGGCATGCAATAGATTTCCTTTATTTGGGGTCTGCGGCCTATCACTGGGGAATCACCGTGCTCACTTGTAGGCATGTTACCTTCGTTTTCAAAGCTTCATGTGTCCCTGCACTGCTATCTGTGTGTCTGGTGGAACTGCTGCTCCCCCAGTTTTATAGTGTGGCTTTTGTGAAAAACCTTCTCTTGGCCACAGGTCCTGGGTGGGGCTGACTCTGGTGCAGCAGGCATGGCAGTGCGATTTCTGTGCACTTTTCCCGCTGTTGCTGCTGCCACAACTGCCATTACTCATTGTCCTGGGCTTCAGCAGTCTGTGGGGCTGGCCTGGTGGCAGGGGCCCAGTGCTCATACAAGCAGGGTGGGTTTTGGTGGGTGAGGACATTCCAGTAGTTGAAGGTACATGGTGCAGAGGGAGGCAGGCACTGAGCTGTTTCCTCAGATTGTGGTGTGCAAGCCAGCCTGGCAGCTCTGCGGGTGCACAGCCTGGGGTATCTCCCTGGGAGGACAGTGCCAGACTGCAGCACCTGGTGTAGCACAGACTGTGGTGGTGTGGTTGCAAGGGGTACTGCATGCAGCTTCCTGGGCAGGCAGTGTGCAGTGTGAAATGGGCACTTCCTTTTGAGTAATGCAGACGTGTGGACTCTTACTTTCTCTAAAAAATTGAATGTTTAAGTTATAGAGGTGTTTCTATATGTTTATTCTTGTGTTTGCTTTTTACAGGTGCTCCTATAGGTTTATTCCTGTGTTTGCTTTCTACAGGTGTTCCTATATGTTTATTCCTGTGTTTGTTTTTTTATTCCTTGATATGTAAATTGTAATGAATATTGAAATATCCAAATGTTCTCTGAAAAAGTTGATATCTATGAGAAGAAAATTGAAACTGGATTCCTATTGCTCACCACAAACAAATATAAACTCAAAATGGATCAAAGACTTAAATGTAAGACCCCAAACTGTGAAACGACTAGGAGAAAATGCAAGAGGACACTTCAGAGCACTGATAAGGGCAGTTATTATTATAATTTTTGAGTAAGATCCCCAAATGATAGGCAAGAAAAACCAGACAAATGTTTATGTGCAGAAAAGGAAGAGTGAATACAGAAAAGAAGCAACCTACAGGATGAAAGAAAATATTTGTAAACTATCTACTTACTTAACAAGGGATTAATATCCAGAATATATAAAAAACTCAGCTGTAAAAAATAATCTGATTAAAAAATAAACAAACTAGGGCCTGCTGGTGGCCTGGTGGTTAAGGCAGTTGGATCCCACATGGCTGAGTAAGTGCAGCCCTGGGCCTGGCAGCTTGAAAAATTTACCAAGCATATGTTTGTGGGTGCCTAAAAACCCAAAAGAAGTCAGGGATGGAGGAGAAGAGAGAGCATGCCTTGTGGGGAGTGATTTCTTTCTTTTCTACTCTCTTTCTCTATGTCTGTCTTTTTCTGGTGAGTGCACATGGCCTGTGATAAAAATAAATAAATAAATAATGATAGATATGAATAGACATTTCCTGAAAGGAGACATGCCAATGGCCAAAGAATACACGAAACAACTAATTGAACAAACAAATTATCTGGAAAGTGCAGCCCAAATCACAGTGGGATGTGACCTCACGCTGGTTGTTGATAGAAAGGCCGTCGTCAGAAATAAGAGGTCTGGTAGGTGCAGCAATAGAAGAGTGACTGAGGATCCTAGAGACAGTGTGGGGGTGGGGACACATTTAACAGACATGAGAACGGAAAGTCCCCTGTGGGTGATAACAGGCATGGTAACATCTATGACTTGACGATACCCACTGTGTTCACGCTGGGAAACCCGTTTTCTATGCTCTAAAGGGTTCACTCTTCCTGGCAGATAACAGTCAAGAATTCTGGCAGAGGCTAACCCAGCCCAGGGCCAAGTTTCACGATGAGATTTTTCACAAAATCCAACACATTTTCATGTTAAAAGCAACCAGCAAACTAGAAATAGAAGGAAGCTTTGTTAAGCTGATAAAGGGCACCTATGAAAGAAATTTTAAAATAAATAAATAAAAATAAAAATTTTAAAGTCTTATAAAAAAAGATGTCAGTGATGAACTATGTGTGTGTATGTGTGTGTGTGTGTGTGTGTGTGTGTGTGTGTGTGAGTGTGGAGAGAGGGAGAGAAGACGGTGGGCAGGGGCTGGGGCTGCAGTAATTGTGTGTGTGTGTGTGTGCGTGTGTGTGTGTGTGTGTGTGTGTAGAGAGAGAGAGAAGACGGCGGGCAGGGGCTGGGGCTGCAGTAATTAACTGCGTGTGTGTGTGTGTGTGTGTGTGTGTGTGTAGAGAGAGAGAGAGAGAAGACGGCAGGCAGGGGCTGGCGCTGCAGGGCTCGCTCTGATTCCTGAGTGTCAGAGCCACGTGCCTGGGCTGGACATGGAGCGCCACATGGAGACTTGGTCGGAAGTGCTCTCGCTGTCTCTCTTGCTAA
This sequence comes from Tupaia tana, assembly GCA_026018925.1. Taxonomy (NCBI): domain Eukaryota; kingdom Metazoa; phylum Chordata; class Mammalia; order Scandentia; family Tupaiidae; genus Tupaia; species Tupaia tana. The sequence continues at coordinate 1,151,313 of JAKSZU010000025.1, read as the reverse complement.
TGGGAGAAATGATAAACTAAAAACACGAGCACAGTAGTCACACCATAACACCCTCCTGCCACTTCCCCTGGTGCCAGGCCCTTCTCCATGGCTCACACACACTCGGCCAGGCGACGTGGCCTCTGGGACTCCAATGAGATCAGGCCAGGATGGAGCAGACCTGTCACCACACACGCCTCTGCTCCCCACTTCGCCTGGAGTCACGCCCCTGAATTCTGAATATAAACTTAAACACATCATATATACACAGATATCATAGATACAAACATACCCTCATATGCATGAAGTTGTACATACATGTTATAGATCACAAATATGGATCTAAACCTACATTCTGCACTTCCCTGAATAATTTTGAATGATATGAGGTGACAAATGCCCTTCGACTTGAGTATCTTCCTTCTTAATGGCTATTTTAAACATGTGCTTTTAATCTCTGAAGTAAGACCTCATGTAAGCCACTGCTCCATGGAACGTGATAGACCAGGCAGAGACAAGCAGCCAGCAGGACTGGGCGACAGTGTCACATTTGTCACTAACAGAAGGAAGGGATATGCTGCTCCGAGCTGTGGGTGCGAACTGTGGCTGAGGTAAAGGTGGAGTGTGAAGTAGGAAGTGCGGTTGGAATACTGCGCACTCCCAGTAAAGCTGTCCCAGGATTGAAGACTTCCACTTCTCATTATGAACATTTATATAATTACATATTATATATACAATCATATGATAAAATATGGAATGATTTCACTTTTGATATGTGTGTGTGTCTGCGTGCATGTTTCTTAAAATAAAAAAAGATTGCTAATAATTTATATCATTCTCAAAACAAGTATTTTAGGGCAAAATGGAGATCAGGGCTCCATAGGAGGAGTGGAAACTTAGACCTCAGATGAGGGACGGAGGGGCACGTGGGGCCTGTCACATAGCTCCACCAGACTCACTGCTCCTGAGCTGACATCCTCATGGTGTCTGATACAACCATGAATTAGTTACTCACATATTTCAGTTTGTAGCTGGAGCCTGGAACCTGTCTGTGTCTGAGAGTAGCTGAGGGAGTGGAGGATGAGACTTTCCTTTGGGTACAAAACACAAGCCAGTTCCTAGCCGTCACACTGGTAATATGTTGCCTTTTCTCCTACAGCTGTCTAACAAGTGAGGTCTCTGCTGTTCTGTTCTGTTTCACAAAGAAGAGTTAGGGTACATGCAAAAATAACAATCACAAAAGCAAAGAAGTTTTTAGAGGGAACAAAGAAAATCACACTTTTAATTCAAAGTATGATGACTTTGTTCTGAAGAGCACACTTCACAGACATCCCGTGAATAGCTTAGTTTCTATAACTTGGCAGTCACTTGGCATTCCAGTGATTTATTATTATTATTATTAAATAGGGGCATTTGAAAAGCATAAGGACTGAGCAAGACATAAAGTGACTCTCAAAGAACAGGAAAGGAGGGAGGAGAGAGATGGGGCTTGAAAACAAATCAGTAGTCTTTACTCAGGCTTGGGAGCTGGGATCCTGCCAGCTACTCTGCCCTGGGGGTTACCAGGGGACTTGTTAGAGTGCTACAATGTAACAGTGTAAATGGAAAGTAAATAGAGGAAATTATCGCACTGGCATCTGCAGTTTGGATCCCAGGGGGAGAAGAACTTGTTAAAACATCCCTTGAGTTTTAATGCAGAGCTCCTCACATTCTGGACAGTAATGAAGCCCTACTTTTACTTAAGGGAATTGGAAATGTGAAATTAAAAAAAAAAAAAAAACAAAACAAAACAAAAAAAAAACTGGTAAAAAGTTTTAGGTTTCTCTTGATACCAGTTGCAATTCTCATACACAATGCACAATCTGTTCCGTCTGGAGGATAACAGTGAGTGCCTTGATTTGAGAGAACAGCACAGGCTCTCTCTGGTGGCTGCAGGCTCATGACATGCGTTCATTTACTCTGACAGGTGTTCATATTCCATGAGGCCCTTTTGCACCTGAATATTGACTACAGGAATAAATTAGTCACTCCAAGGATGGGCTCACTTCTGACGTTACTGCTGGTTTCAGTATCTGGATGATAGAATCCCAGATTTATAGTTTAGCTCTCTTGTTAGTGTGTGCTATACCACAACCTTTGCAGGAGGAGCTCCACTGCTCTGAGACACTCTGTGTGAGTGCACACCCCATCAGCTTGGCCACCTCACAAGAGGCTACCCGACGATTTAGTTAGTCAAGAACTGAGGCTGGGATCTTAGAAAAATTCTCAAATTGGTAGAATACTTGGTAGAGTCAGTGAAAAATACAAAAATCCTAGAACAGATTAAATAATTTCAAAGTGTCTTAACTTTAGCCTTTAAGTGAGGAAAAATTTTGATGATCCTAGAGTACGTCTAGAATGAGGTCCAGACAAAGCACCAGTTCTTGCTCTTGCTGCTACTTTAATGCAGATCCTCCACCCAGAGTATTTATATAATTTCCTACTTAGGTTCTGCCTTCTCCACTTGATCTTTTGGACCGAAACATGTTTTAGACCTCTACAATTTCTTGAGTCAATTTTTTTTTCTGTGCCAATTTAAGAGTATTCGATCACAAAAAAAATTTCAAAATAATTATTTATTTAGTTTCATTTATTATTATTATGTATTTTTAAAATTTGCTACATGGCATGTGAGAGAGAAAAAAGTGAGAAAGCAAGCTGTTAGGTCTGGGACTCCAACTGTAGTCAGCCATGTGGGAGTTCAGTGCCTTAACCACCACACCACCTGCTGGCCCCACACCTAAACGTTTATGACATTACTATTATGATTATTATATCAAATGTAACAGGTGCTAATAATTTAAATATTTAGTTCATTGTAATTTAGAAAATTGTGAATTTTCTAGCAATTCTGTCACATTTAGACTTTGTGTTTCTTACCAAAGATTACAGGCCCCGCCTGTAGCAAACTGAGCTGCAGTGCCGCTGCCATTCAGCCCCAGGTCCACCGCAAGCGCCAGGCGCAGCCGAGCAAACCCAAAACCTGATGACTTAGGACTGAGGAAGGGGCTCCATGTGAGGGACACTGCTGAGAGGGCTCCTCTCTTTCAAGCATGTGCTCTCTGTCATGAACGAAATAAATAAAAAGTTTAAAATTTCAAAATCTGTAATTATTTGACTCACCTGCTACCCACATGCAATGCGTTCCATTCATTCTTATTTCATTTTACATTTCCAAAATTTTTGTTTTATTTTACATCCACTTGTCTTTCCCTCTTCCTAATGAGTTTCATAATTTCTTGTTCTTCTGAATAGAAGTTATACTTCTGTTTAATTTTTAAAGTGTGTTTGTGTGTGTGCGCCTTGTAAAATATCTCTTACTCACTATATAAATTCTATCAGCACCAAATTTTTATTACTATGGTAGTTAGGAGCTATTTTTTCTTTTTTAAAAAAAACACTTCCTTTCATTAGCGAGAGAAAGAAACCCCTATCAGTTTTCTAGCTGTGATCAGCCACTGGCCTCAGCCAGCCTCAACCGCGGGCATTTGAGAGCGCCTAGAAGTGGGAGGAGGACCCGGGACTCCTCTGCGCTCCGGTTTGTGACAGCTGCTCACTGCCTGGCCCGGGGACTATTTTTCTTAACCTCAGACATAATTGTGTGAATCTCTCTCTCTCTTGAAAAATGAAACGCCAATCGAAGCAGTGTGTGGACCGTGAGCCCCGCATCCTGGAGGCACTAGCCCTGGCGCCCTGTAGCACCCCGAGGCCTGCGTCAGCTGCAGGGAGCAGGCTGACTGCGTGACTGTGCATTTCGGTGGGTCCCACACCGTCCTCAGGGAGCTGCTCTCAAGTTCATAATGCGAAGGAGAATAAGAATGTACAGCCACTTAGCGACCTGTGTTATTTAGAACGGACCGATATGAATCCTTGACTAGTAACTTAAGGTCTCCCTTCCCTTTGCTCCATACCAGCCTCTAGAGCGGGTTCCCAGGGCTCTCCCCAGGTTCTGCCCCCGCGTCACCCAGGCTATTCGTCCTGAGCCCTCCACGCAGATGCGTCTCCCTCCTGTCCCCTCCGGTTTCTCAGTCTTTCTCTCTGGCCCTCAAAAGAAGATAAATAAACAAATAAAAAATACAGTCAGTTGTGACAACATGAGCAAACCTGGAGGACATGTGCACATGTGGATCCTGAAGCAGCCAGCTTCACGGGGGGCAGGGGAACGGCGTTTCCCAGGGTTGGAAGATTCGGGAAGTTGGTCGCTTCTCTGTAGGGGACTAAGATTTATGCGCTACACCAATGGGTGATTACAATAAATAATAATAGGTTGTATATTTCAACATTGGTAAAAGAATAAATTGGATTAGCGTAATGGCTATGTTGCTGGACTCCCACGTAGTCGACAGCAGGTTCGCATCCCAGACCCGTTTGCTTAATACTCACGCCTGGCGCGTGTGCGTGTGTGCCCAAGATCCCGAGAGGAGAACGGAGGAGAAGGGATTGCGGCGTGGCCATCCCTCCTGGGGGGTGATTTCTCGCTTTCTGTATCTCTGTCTCTCTTTCTGTCTGGCGAGCGCACGCGCCCTATAGCAACACAACCACTCCAAAAAAAAAAAAAAAAAAAAAAGAATAAATTTGAAAAAGTTTTCATAAAAAGAGTTAGGTGAAATGGTAGAATTTGTTAACTAATTTGATTTAATCATTCTACAGTGTAGACACGTATCAAAATACCACAGGGTACCCCACAAATACACAAAATTGTCAGTATAAAATGAAACTTGGGAAATGCGAGAACATGGCCACTCCCTTGTAAAGGCGCCCTCCGACCGGGCTGGAAGACCACCCACCCCTGCTTCGCACGGAGGCTCGCTCCGGCCCTCTGGACCTGCCCTTGCCCTGCGTCCGGGCACGGGGTGTCTCCGAGGTCCGGCTGTGGGACATGTGGAGACGGAGACGGCGCCTGCAGCTGCCTCTTGGGGAGACTTGCCTCTGACACCGCCCCTGGAGAACCTGAGGTCTGCAGTGCCTGAACCCAGAACGTAGACCCTGCACACGTGGATCTCAACGTGTCACTTTCCCCATCAAGTCCACAGTCCGCGTCTCCTAGCATTCCTTTGCTGGTTTTGGATCCTATAAGAATAGAATTCGGGCCCGCGCTGACCTGGTCCCCTCCCTGCGGTCCCACTGAGCACTGCAGTCCAGGGTTCCTCCTGGGACAGGACCGCGATCCTGTGCCACGTGCGGCGTCCGCGGCCTGGACGCGGGTCTGTCCGTGAGCGCCAGCAGCAGGAAGGGAAGGGCTCTGAGCTCCAGCGCACCAAGAAGACCTCGGGGCACTTAGACCCAGCCTCCTAGGCTTCCTCGCTGGAGGCCTCCGGTGCGAGGGTCCCCTGGGCCCAGGCCTCAGACCAGGGCTGCCCCGGCCGCGCTATCCTGCCGGGATTCCAGAGCAGCCGCGGTCCAGGAGGAGGCTTTCAGGAGCCCGGCCTTTGCAGCTCCGTAGCTTCATTCTGGATGGTTCTTCCCCTGGTGACCCTCCTTCCGTGATGTCAATATAGCTGCAATCGCACTGCCGGGTTTCAGGTTCTAATCTCGGATTTTGCCGCTGTGGTCCTCCAGGCCGGGCCATGGAAGCCGGGGGCCCAGTAGCTGCAGGCTGGAGGGCAACCCCTGTCCCCGAACTGACCTGTGTCCTCCACCTGCCTGTTCTGAGCAGGGACCCCGCGGCCACAGGTTACTTTCCCACGTCAATTGCGAAAGAGCTGAGGGCCACTGGCCGGCCTCCAGGAATGCCCTGCGGGTGGTGGTCAGTAACAGCGAGTCTCATTTTTTGATGCTTGAATTTTATTATTTATTTATTTAAGAGAGATTCTTGCTATAGGGCATGTGCACTCACCAGGGAGACAAAGAGAGACAGAGAGACAGAAAGCAAGAAATCGCCCCCAGGGAGGATGGCCAAGCAATCTCTTCTCCATTCCCCTCTGGGATCTTAGGCAAGAATGTTAGGGAGCACGAGTGAGTTTGAGGGAGCGGAGTCAGGGACTCGACCATGGTCAGCTGCGAGCGAGCCTGGCCACTAGTCGTTATGCTGTCTGTTGGCCCTGACACTTAAATTTTAAATTATGGGAGCTGATAGGTGGTAGGGTGGTTCAGACACTAGATTCCCACGTGGTCTAGTGCAGTTTCAGTCCTGGATCTCACTTTCTCTCCCAGTCTCTCTCAGGTGAGAATATGTGCCCTATAGCAAATTAGTAATAATAATGATAATAAAATAGAATAATTATTTTTAAAATACAAATTAGGTTAATTCGCACTTTAACGTACACGCAAGAAAGTGAGTGTAATTATTACTCACAGATTTAACAAACTTTGCTATAACCACCACCCATGCAGGGAACAAGACCCAGAGTTCACTCAGACCCCAGTGACCTCCACACAGAGCAACAGCACCTTTCATTTTGTTTAAGCCAATCTTTAACTCCCCTTTCTATTTGTATTGTAAATACTTACACTTTAAAATGTGTGTAAATGTGTTTTGTCTTTTTTTTTTTAATTGGCCTTTTTGCCTGAAAGATTCATTTGTGCAAATGCTGATGGTTGTAAATACCTTTTTAGGCAAAGTGACTTGATGGCATTTCATTGTGTAAAATAAAGGTATTTAGTAATTTCCTCTAATTTTCTGCTATTCCAGACAAGAGTTAAATGAGTATATCTGGGAAAGCTGTTCTGTGAAAGCAGACGTTATGGGGCGAACACGTAGGGGAAAAAACTGGGTCACAGAATATTTACTAGCACCCCTGAGTGCATTGCAAGGTGGCACAAATTCATTGTATGCTCATTTAAATAGTTACCAAAAACAGTAAGTATAAATTACAACATGAGGGACCAGCAGTTAGTGTAATGGCTATGTCGCTGGACTCCCACGTAGTCGACCGCGGTTCGAGTCCCGGACCTGGCGGCTTAAACTCACGCCGGGCGCGTGTGCGTGCGTGCCCAAGATCCCGAGAGGAGAATGGAGGAGAAGGGATTGCGGCGTGGCCATCCCCCCTGGGGGGTGATTTCCTGCTTTCTATCTCTCTGTCTCTCTCTGTCTGTCTGGCGAGCGCACGCGCCCTATAGCAAAAACCTCTCCAAAAAAAGAAAAAAAAAGAAAAAAAAAATTACAACATGATCATTTTATTTGAACTATTATTTGAGATGTTTATCGATTATCCATAATTCTACTAATTATTGTTTAGGATCCATTGTTGTAATATCCTTGATTGAGCAAATATACAATGTATAATGGATAGAAAAAATTTCTTGAAGCTTTTGTTATTTAAATACATATTCTCTTACCGATTCTTCCCCAAATTGTTACACCCTGACCATTCCCCTGGAATGGCTCTCAGACATCTCAGCACTCCATGCCCCGGCCTTTCCCAGCCCCACTGCTGCCCCAGGCCCTGCAGCTCTCAGCCCTTCCTTTAATGACTCAAGGTCAAAGCGCTGGAGTCCCAGTGAGCATCCTCACTGTACCCCTCTGCACCGAGCTCCTACTGATCCCCCTTAGACACCTCTGGAACCTGACCCCTCCTTACCTCTCCGGGCTCCTGCTGCCTCTGCTCTGGGCTGCTCAAACATTTCTCCTGGATTTCTGACACATTTATCCAGTCTCCCTGATTCTTTCCTCGACAGGGCAGGTGAAATCAGGGCACTCCTCTGCCTAGAACTCTGCAAGGCTCTTCCCCGACCCTGGGGTGAAGTTGGGGTCCTCACAGAAGCCTCCAGGCTATGTTTGGTCTGGTTTTCTCCATCCTCTGACCTCAACGCTCACCACCTCGCCATCCCACTTTCTATTCCAACTACACAGGCATCTGTCCTGTTCTAGAATACATAGGCCACAGTCCTGTCCAGGGCAGGTGCACTGGGAGTTTGCAGCCGGCCTTTCTTCCACCAAGTACTTCTGTGACTCATATGCCTGTCAATGGAGAATGGGCAAAAAATAAGAGTTATATCCATTAAGTATAGTTGAATACCACTCAGCAGTAAAATAGAAGTCAGCCATGAATATATGGGAACAACTGGGATGTGAGAAATTACGTTGAGCAAAAGAAGCTGGTCTTGAAAGGCACATATTGTACTATTCTATTTAGATGGCAAGATTCCAGTGATGGCTTGTCAGGGCTTAGTGGATGAGACAGAGCCTGATTAAAAAGAAGTATTTAAATTTATTGGGGAAACAGTTAAATGTTCTGAATGTGCTAGTAGCTACAAGAATCTGCCATAGGATAGATTATGCCCATGAACTTGGTTTGTGGACCAACAGTGCATGGGTGAGACAGGAAAGGATGTATCAATGCTTCCCTTCTTCATGGTTATGCCCTGGGACAAGCTCATGTCCTGTCTGCTACTATCACAGTGCTTTATCCACCTAAAAGGGAAGGGAAGACTTAGCCATCAGCCTGTAGTGCGTATTTGTGACCCAAGTGTGGAGTTCTATATCTTCTCTCTCACTCCTGCCAGGAGAAGAAACAGCAGCAGAAGTGGAAGCAGAGCAGCAGAAAAAGAGGAGGGTTGGGAGGAGGAATAGAACAGTGGACAATAGAACAGTGCCAAATTAACAGGTGAATTCCTGGGCGAGAGGAGGCTGGAATGTATTCTGTAAACCTCATGGCTTGCAAGGACTTCAGACTATGTGCTGATAATAATCAGTGATAGTTCATCAAAAATAGCATTAAAAACAGAAACTCATTGGCTCAAGCTGGGGATATAAACTTACAAATATTATAGATCAAAATGCATTTTGCTAAACTACTGAACAATGTATCCTAGTCTAGCCTACCTTAGGTGTGCTCAAGGTACTTTGCATTCCCCGTGAGCTGAGCAAAATCATCTAACACAGAGTGAATATGAGGTACAGTCTTGAAGATTGTACACGGGTGCACATTTACAGACACGGGATGTGAGACACAGAAGCAATGTTCATCAAGTGTCATGACACAGCGCATCATTAATCACTGTTTGCTCACTCCATGACTGCCTGTGTGGCCAGACTTGGGCTTCCCTAATGTCACAATTGAGCACTACCCTGTGTGTCACTACCCTGGGGAAAAAATACACAAATTCAGATGTTGAAGTAGAATTTTTATTGAATGTGTATCCCTGTTGCACCTTTGTAAGGTCAAAAACTGTAAGTTGAACCATTATCAGTCAGGGATCATCCGTGTGTGTGTACACGTGTATGTATACACATGTATACATAAACCCATGGCTATACATATATAGACACACATACATATTCAAATATGTATACAAGGAGGCTTCAAAATGCTGGTTTTATCTTACCTTAGGCATTTACAAAAATCAAAATTGTTACTCCTCTATAACATAGATTTCTTTCTCCACCTACTTTAAATTAATTAACTATGAGTGCCCATTATTAGAATGAAAATAATTTAGGTTTATAATGAAGAGAAGAATATTCCCTCTAGATGTCATATTATTGCTGTCCTCTAAGGAAACAGTGGGCATAATAAAGCTTGCTCTCAGCGTAGGAAGGTTGTGAGTGGGGTTTTTCTTTCATTCGCTGATGCCTTTTGTTGGATGACCATCTTGCTTTCTCTTCATTAGGACTTTCTATTGGTAATAAAACCCCACAACATAAAAATCAAGATTCTTTTATGTGTAATTCTCTATTTTCAGCTAATATAAATACTTGCATGTATATAGATATAAAAATGATGTGGGAATGTAAACATGTAGGAAGCGGTTAAAACTGAATCCTAAATGGGTAAGATGAAGAGATAAATTTTAAATATTATAAAATGGCTGTCTAAATAAATGTTTAAAAATTGTTTAACTTCAGCCCTAATGTGCATGCCTTCATAAGTGTGTACCCAAATCTATGTAAATCACTGCTGTATCTAGTGACTGTTTCTGACCAGGGCCTGAATCTATGATTCCTGGAAAATGAGGCCCATGAGAGTGGGCTATGAGTACGCCCAAAGTCAGGACAAGATCAAACTGTGAAAGGGCTTCTTAAACTCCCCTAGTTACTAGCTATCAATCGACTAGTTTAAAAGTAAGATCATCTGATCACTTCCTTATCAATGTAACTTAAAAGAAAATTATCCTCCTATTTCTTTAAGAACACTTAAATTCATTATTTATCATATTGATGTATTAAATAAATGAGAAGTCATGAATTGGCTAAAGCTCTAATACCTATCTGTGACCATATTTACTTGGCTGATTTTCTCTTCTCTTTGCTGATGTGGTATAAACTGGAAGTGACTGTGTGCTGAGGAAGCTCCAGGAGCCGTGAGCTCCATGTGCCGAGGGTCCATGGCGGAGAGCTCAGGAGGCCTTGCCTTGCCCGGCGAGCTCACCAAGGCTGTTCAGGTGGACTGTAACTTGTGCCCTGCTCTCACAGTGACTCCACCAGGCAATCGCTAAAGCAGGTAGAAAGTTGCACTTTTAAGAACGTCTCTGATTCTCTGGCATGTGAATTGTTGATCCCTTTGGTTAATGACGAATATTATAAAACACTTTCCTCGGTAACATACTATTAACACAAAGTTGACTTATTTTTCTAATCATATGGCAATATTTAGGATTTAATGACTGTATAAAAGGAGTAGATTACTAATATAAATATAAATTACCTCAGCCACATTAAACACATTCTGCATACTAGGTTAATGCTACAAGCTTAATTTTACAAACTAAAAAAGTGCAAAATTTAGGGAAAATCAATGACCACTTTCTGGAGGATACACATTAATTATGTGCTTGTATATGGGTCTACAAAACCTGAGAAGAGCAGCCTATACATTTTCATTATGATGTTATTGACTTTTTCTTATATTTTTTTCTATTTTTTAAAAAATGAGTCAAATTTGTAAATGTAGGCATGAAAGTAAATTAATATTTAATATAGAACATGTAGGAGACCAGCAGTTGGCATAATGGCTATGTCACTGGACTCCCATGTAGACGACCATGGTTCAAGTCCAGGATCCGGTGGCTTAAATTCATGCTGGGCGTGTGTGTGTGCCTGCCAAAGATCCCGAGAGGAGAATGGAGGAGAAGGGATTGCGGTGTGGCCATCCCCCCTGGGGGGTAATTTCTCGCTTTCTGTCTCTGTGTCTCTGTCTTTCTGGCAAGTGCCCGCACCCTATAGTAAAAACCTCTCAAAAAAAAAAAAAAAAAAAAAAAAAAAAAAAAAAGTAAAACATATTTACTGTCTCAAGGAAAAAATGTGTATTTTTGTGTCTTAGCTTAATCAAATTTTTTCCTGTAACTAAAAATGCCTTATTTAATTTCTTGAAAATGATGTTAGACAATGACCCTCTACCTGGATGGGGTTCCATCCTGATAAATCTGCTCACTGAAAGCATTGTGAGCCACAAGGCTGTACACGAGTACTACACGGTACTCGCAGAGTGACCTGGCTCGCTTTACGCCCTCTCGGCCCGGTCCAGCTGTTAGCCTGGGCTACAGCTCGCCTCCAGTGGCACCGTGACAGCAGCTGTTCCCCTGCCAAGGGGTTGGTCACAGCCGTGCGGCTGCCTCTGCCCCACACAGATAATGTCATTTCATGTCTTGCTTCTCCAGGGACGAATCACGATTCGAAATTTGGAGTGTGGTTTCTACTGAATGTGTATCGTTTTTGCATCCCCTAAAGTACGAAAAGACAACAATAAAACAAGATTGAATCAAAGGTTGAACCACAATAAGCCAGAGACCATCTGCACTTTCAAGGTACTGACATTTAAAGATGTCTAAGGAAGGTATGAGAGCAGGAGGGCAAGTGTAGACACCAGAGACTGTGTGGAAGGGGCGTGCAGTGAGGCGAGAGGGAGGGGCTCAGGAACGACAAAAATATTAACAGACACGAAAATGGAGTCTCCTGTTGGTAATGTGACCTCTGATAGAATCTCCACCTTGATTGGCACATGCTGCATGTTTGCTGGGAAAAAACATGCTGCAAGCTGTAAAGGTGTACAATGATTAAATATAAATAAAAATTGACAATTGAAAATTAGATAAAAAAGATATAGACTGACAAATCAAATAGCGTTTTAGAATCTTGAATACTTGAGAACTTGAGAAATGACAAGGAAAATAATTCTGTTTCAATCTTTTTCATTCCTTTATTAAAAACCCTTTGTTGGCTAAATAATGATATTCACACATTTTCTCATTATTACTGGAACTTCATTTCCTAAATGTCTTGATTGGAAGATATTGCTCACAGTTTATTTTCTTTCAAGTAGGGTACAGCTCTGGGTTGCCCAAGGGAAGAATAATAACATCTGCTGAGTTCTCTAGATTATTCTATTTCTTATTGGAAAAAAAAGGTGATGGGAAATGACTTAATTCCATTTGAATATAGAATTCGTTGTGCATAATTTTTATTTTTTGTACTATGCATGTTATTTCAGTAATGAAATTATTAATAATTTTTACCAGGCCAAAGTATTATAAAAATTATATAAATAGGAAGGTGGACCATTGAAAGTAATTTTGCAGTTTATTTCTTAATCATCTTTTTTAAAAAATTATTTTATCACATGAAAATGACATAACAATTCATTTTCATAGCTACATACAAAATTCACTGACCTCTTGATTCTGTATTGTCAATTAAAACCTTTCTTGCAAATGCTATGATTATATGGGCCAGTAAGATACACACAAAGGAAATTAGAAAACTAAACAAGAGTGGGACCGGCAGTTAGTGTAATGGCTATGTCGCTGGACTCCCACATAGTCGACCGTGGTTAGAGTCCCGGACCCGGTGGCTTAAAACTCACGCGGGGTGCGTGTGCATGCATGCCCAAGATCCCGAGAGGAGAATGGAGGAGAAGGGATTGCGGTGTGGCCATCCCCCCAGGGGGTGATTTCTCGCTTTCTGTCTCTCTCTCTCTGTCTAGTGAGCACACGTGCCTTATAGCAAAAACCTCTAAAAAAAAAGATTAAAAAAATAATAAAAATTTAAAAAAAAAGAAAACTAAACAAGAGTAACTAAGAAGAATGTCTTCTGGCATATATGATTTTTGAAAATACATATTTATGTACATTTTCTTGGACATAAAGTCAAATGTATAATTTTTAGGTATTTTTGTTTGTTTGTTTGTTTGTTTTGCCATAGGGGGTGTGCACTTGCTGAAGAGAGGAAGAGTGAGAAATCACCCTCAGGAGAGATGATCACACCACAGTCCATTCTCCTCTCAGGATTTTGGGCACAATCACATACATGCCCAGAGTGATTTTCAAGCCACTGGATCTGGGACTCAAACCATGGTCAGTCACGTGGGTATCCAGTGCCTTAACCACCATGCTATCTCTTGACCCCAAATATGTAAATTTTAAAGTGAAAGGATCGTTTGTGGATATATTTGGATTTTATTTGGGCGACACTAAGATGTTATTAACCAGGTTATCTATATCTTAAATCATAATTTTAATTTAAATATGTTTTTTGTGGAAACAAATTCATACAGTAACAATTATGGTTTTGAAATGACATGAGTATCCCATGGTTACATTGACCCAGTACAATTTGTCTGAGCAGATAACACACAATTCATTAATTCTCTTACGCCATTGTTTACCTGCCTTCTCCAGTGTGTCTGCTCATTTCTAATCCTTGTCAAGTTTATGTATCACGGCACCAAGGCGCTGAGAGCACAGGCAGCTCAGACCTGCACGAGAGAGCATGGGGCGGGCAGAGGAGTGCCAGGCACCGACGTTACAGTCCTGAAGAATGGAGCGGGTCGGCACTAAACAGCAGTTACTGAGAAAGTGAATTTTAAATGTCTTTTTAGTTATTCAGATGCATTCTCTTGTTAAGAAACTGAAGGTGGATATTTTAGGAAATACTATGTATGCATATACTGTTAACAATACTCCCAACAGTTGAAATCTCTGGTTGAAAAAGGACTAGCACGATTCATCATTGGTCATATACAAATTATTTTTTGAGAATGTTTCATCACTGAGCTCATTGCTTTGTGACCCTAACCCGTGTTACTATTTAATGTTTTTCATTTTGTCCAGAGACAGCCTAGCTGGCAGGGGAGATGGAGGTCCACAATGACACGGTGTCGGGATTCCTCCTCCTGGGGCTCACTGACTTTCCCATGGCGCGCTACCCCCTGTGTGTGGTCTTTGCCGTCATCTATCAGATAACCCTGGTGGGAAATGGGTCCATCCTTTTGGCCATCGGGACTGACAAAAAGCTGCATGCACCCATGTATTACTTGTTGGCAAATCTGTCCCTCATAGACATATTCTGTCCCTCGGCTACAGTCCCCAAAATGCTTCAGAACCTCCTGACCGAGGAGCAAAGCATTTCTTTTATTGGGTGTGCTTTGCAGCTTTACTTCCTGGTGGCCCTGGCAGGGACAGAAGTCTTCCTCCTTGCTGTCATGGCTTATGACCGCTACGTGGCCATCTGCTTTCCGCTCCGTTACCCTCTCCTCATGACCAGGGCTCACTGTGCTCAGCTAGCATCTGGGACCTGGGCTGCAGGGTTTCTCAACTCTCTTGTCCACACAGTGACCACTTTCCACTTGTCTTTCTGCAAGTCCCGTCGGGTTGACCAGTACTACTGTGACATCCCTCAAGTGGTGGCCCTCTCATGCTCACCTACGTACATTGCTGAAATGCTTGTGTTAGTAGTGGGTGGCACCCTGGGGACCAGTGCCTTCATGGCCACCTTGGTCTCGTACATGTACATCATCTCCACCATCCTGAAGATCCAGTCTGCCGAAGGGAAGCACAAAGCCTTCTCCACCTGTGCGTCCCACCTGCTGGTGGTCTGCCTGTTCTATGGCTCCACCATATCTACCTACATCCGCCCATCCTCTAGCCAGCACTCCCCTGCAAGAGAAAGAGTTGTGTCCCTGCTGTACGGGGTGGTTACCCCGATGTTAAACCCCGTGATCTACAGTCTGAGAAATTCCGACGTGAAGAGAGCGCTCCGACGAGTTGTATGTCGTGGAACACGTTTACAACCAGCATGATTTTAGAACAGAATGACTCTGTGATCCTCTTTGAATTCATAGGAAAAATTCGAGGTAGACTAATGTCCTATCAGTGTGTAGAGTATATTCCAGAAGAGTATGCATATGAATCCACAGACATGCAATGACACAACTTCGACTATCCCTAAATATTCCTCTGTACATGTCTGTCTGTCTATCCACACAGAACTAGACTTGTTATCCAGAAGTCTTTGAGAGTTCACACAGAACCTCCACCAGGTGAGGTGTGCACTGATGGTGTTGGATGGAAGCCTGGCCTCAGGGCACTCCCCATATGTCAATGTCTGTGCCTGTAGCATGTGAATCTTATGGTTTATTTATTATCTGTATCTTATTTATTATGTGTATCTATTTGTAATTAGGTACCTAGTCATTCAGGTATAGCGTGTTCATTTCCTTTTCCTTTAATTCTTTATATAGTTGCTAATGGAGTAGATCTTAAAAGTACTCATCAGAAAAAGTAAGTATGAAGGAAAAGAATAACTCCTCTTCATCCTCAGATAGTACAATGAAACTCATGTAAATGTCTGCTAAAAAATTTACAATATTAATAGCGACAAAGCTAGTAGAAATGAAAGGGGAGAGAAGCTATGAACTGCTGAAGAGGCAGGACAAAGGAGCTGACGAGTTCCAGGAGGAAGGAAATTCTTGCAAGATCTAAAAGAGGAAAGAGAGAAAGAGTCAAATGAACTGTTAGAGATAAAGGCTATAATACAGGAAGTCAAAATCTCCCTAGACAATATTAAAAGCAGACTAGATCACACAGAAAATCAAGTCTCAGATGTAGAAGATAGAATCACTGGCCTAGAAAAATCCACCATGAAGACTGAAAAAATTTCCCCCCAAAATGAGTATATATGAAAAATACTAGATACCATCAAACATCCAAACATCCAGATAATTGGTATCCCAGAATGCAAAGAGACTCAAAAGGGTATTGATAATCTCTTCCATAAAATCCTGCAAGAAAACTTTGCAAACATAGAGAGGCATTCAAAGATCCAGTCCCAAGAAATACAAAGGACCTCAAATAGAACCAACCCAAGAAGATTTTCTCCAAAACACATTATAGCCAGATTGACCAAAACCACAAAGACAAGATACTAAGATTGGCATAGGGAAAAATGGCAAGTTACCTACAAAGGATATCACCTCAGGGTAAATGCAGACCTCTCATCAGAAACAATACGAGTGAGGAAAAAATGGATAAATATATTCAAAGTGTTAAGGGAAAAGCAATTTCAAACAAGAATACTGTACCTGGCAAGATTATCCTTCATATGGAAAGATAACACAAGAACATTCTCAGATAAACAAAACCTGAAAGAATTTACCAACACCATACCAGATCTCCAAGAAGTTCTCAAGGGAGTGCTATGCCACGAAAATTAAATACAAATACACAGAAATAAGAGTTCAAAAACTAAGAATATGTCCAACTTAATCATAGGGACAAGACTGGAGTTGATTATTATATACCAGAATTTAATAGGGAAGATGAAACCACAGCAGAAGATAAAGTAAGTACATGAGACTGAACTGGCAAAATAGCATTTTATTACTTTTGACTAAAACATTGCTGATTTTTTATTACTTTTGACTAAAACATTGCTGATTTTTTTCTAGGCTTTGTTTTTCAATTTTAAGGATTTTTGTCCTGTCTTGAGCTGTCAATAGCTCATGTTCATGTACCTACTATTTGAACAGAATCCGAACCTGTTTCCTGGATTTAAGTTTTAAGCAAAGTCTCTTAGCATTTCTATGATTTATTAAAGTTAAAACTGCTTTTCTTGAAATTAAAAAGTATATTTAAAAATACCTATTTAATGATCATAGTAATCCATATAGCATCAGCTAGGTGCTACCTTATAGTATAGTCATTCTACTCAGAATTTCACAACTAAAGTCAGACATGTATTCACAGATATGTACATACCAGCTGAACTTGCTATTGAAAATATTAGATTATTTAAGAAATTTTGTGAATCAATAAAATGTGGGGGGGGGGGAAGAAAGTAAAACAACTTTAGATACAAGAGATAGTGTAGGAGGAAGCTAGGAAATGGTAGAGGGTCAGAGATAGGGGTAGGAAAAAAAATATATACATATATATATATATATATATATATATACTAGAAATGGAAAATTATCAATGATAACATGTATGATTAAGCCACTATGCAGTGTACCCTGGAGGGGTAATCACATTTTGTATGCTCTGATGATGCTTAGGGAATGAATGTAAATTAATTAACTAAAAAAAGTTTCAAAAAAAAAAAAAGAAAAAGAAAATGTAAGTATGTGTATGTGAGATGACCATTACGTTAATATGTTTCATTTAATAATTTCACAGTGCATATCTAAGTCAAAACACCACATTGTCTACTGAGTATATGCAGTCAAATGTACCTTAATAAAGCTGGAAGAAAAAACTAGAATGATGAGTATAATCTGTAACATAATAGGTATTATCTCTGCTACAAATTGTACAGAAAGGAACCAGCAGATGGTGTAATGATTACGTCACTTTAGTCCCACATGGCCAATGGCAGTTTGAGTGGCAGACCTGGCAGCTTGAACCTCACACCAGGCACATTTGTGTGCACGCCCAAAAGCCCCAGAGGAAAACAGTGGAGCAGGGAATGTGGAGTGGCCATTTGTCCTAGGGAATGATTTCTTGCTTTCTGTCTCTCTGTCTCTCTGGTGAGAACACATGCCCTATAGCAGGTATACCACTCTAAAAAATGTACAGAAAATATTTGTGTTATTATGACTAAATTAATAAAGCATAAATGAAAGTATTTTATTGTGTCATATGTAACCCTAGTTTAAACGGTGCAAAACATCTACCTTTGGCCATTGTGTAGAAGAGCTGGGGAGTAGATGCTGCCCACAGTTTATCCTGTTGATTTTATCCATTACTATATAGTCACATCTCCTTTTCACTTATTTCCTTAGGATTATAAAATTATAAACATTCAATCATTATACATCACTTAGCTTGTAAAGTGAAATGACCCAACATGATTACACTTCATACCAGTTCAGTTGTGAATACAAAACACATTATCATCAACAGATAATATTTTTTAAGTTTTTGCCATAGGGTGTGTGCAATTGCTATAGAGCAAGAGAGAGAGGGAAATTGAAATATCACCCTGCAGGGGGAATGACCATGGCACAATCCCTTCTCCACTCTCCTCCTAGGATTTTGGGGAGGCATGCACACACACACTAAATGTTATGTAAAGACATTTTTATAATAATAAGCAGTTCTTGGGAACCAGCAGTTAGCGTAATGGCTATGTCACTGGACTCCCACATAGTCAACTGCGGTTTGCATCCCGGACCTGGTGGCTTAAAAATCACGTGGGTGCGTATGTGTGCGTGCCCAAGATCCGGAGAGGAGAATGGAGGAGAAGGGATTGTGGCATGACCATCCCCCTGGGGGGTGATTTCTCACTTTCTGTTTCTATGTCTCTCTCCGTCTGTCTGGTGAGTGCGCGTGCCCTATAGCGAAAACCTCTCCAAAAAAATAAATAAATAAAATAATATGCAGTTCTTGTATTCATGGAACAAAAATTATAGAACAAGTAATAATAACATGGAAGAAATTATTTTCAGAAGAATGAGAAAATATCTTTATAGATTAAAAATAATTCTGCAGAACTTTGTAACATTTGTTTTAAGAGAAAACTTTATAGTCTCTGTCACAAATATGTCTCGCAATGATGAAGTATGTTTTCTTGCTATGACAATCGGAGCCATGAACTGACTCACAGACTAGTTAATTCGGTAACACCAGCAGGGACCTTCCTCTGTGCTGGATGAGTGCGGGATGTGCACATGCATTTTAAGCAAATGTGTTGAAGCATCTATAGGGACTAGGAGTTGTGTGCATATTTCTAGAAAGATGTTGGGATATAGATTATGATGTGAGCATGTTCCATGCAGTGAATTAAAAGCATTGCTTACATGAAAAATATGAATTGTGGAGACAGCCAGGATGCCAGAAATAGGGTAGGAAAGAGAGAGCAAAGAAAATTTGGAAAAGTTAAGTATAAAAGATCAGCAAATGTCAAATCATCCTAGGAGATGATTATAGACTAGAGAGGTGAGGTTACCTCTCCAAACCATTATGTTTCAAAGACGCAAACACCTTCCTGATCCCAGCCTGCATCTCCTTGTTGCGAAAGCTGTACACCACGGGGTTCAGTGTGGGCGTCACGAGGGTGTAGAGTGCGGCTACTACTTTGTCTCTGTCAAAGGTGTAGCTGGATGTGGGGCGGATGTACATGTAGATCACCGGGGAGTAGTACAGGCACACCACCGTGAGGTGGGAGGAGCAGGTGGAGAAGGCCTTCCTGCGGCCTCGCACTGTGCGGATGCGGAGAATGGCGGCGACGATGAAGCCGTAGGAGATGCAGGTGAGCGTGAAGTCCCCCACGGCCAGGGTGATATCCGCAACATACACCATCACTTCATTGACCCTCACGGGGCTGCAGGACAGAGCCAGCAGTGGCGGGATCTCACAGAAGAAGTGGTCGATGGTGTTTGGGCCACAGAAAGTCAACCTCAGGGTGAGACCTGTGTTCACGCTGGAGTTGATTATGGCGATGGCCATGACAGTGCCGAGCAAGGCCACACACGTGCAGTGGCTCATGATAGTGCTGTACCGGAGGGGAAAGCAGATGGCCACGTAGCGGTCATAGGCCATGGCGGTGAAGAGAAGCATCTTGGCCCCTAGGGACCATGTGAAGAAGAAGAGCTGAGACATGCAGCCCCCGTAGGAGATGGTCTTGTCGGAGGCCAGCATGGTCCCCAGCATCTTGGGCATGATGCTCGTTGTGCAGACGATGTCGACGATGGCCAGTGCCAGGAGGAGGATGTACATGGGTGTGTGTAGGGTGGTGTTGAGGGCGATGGCGACGACAATGAGCATGTTGCCAAGGAAAGCCACCAGGTAGACCAAGAGGAAGATCAGGAAGAGCAGCCCCCGGAGTTCAGGTGTTCTGGCCAGGCCCAGAATTATGAACTCGGTCACCACGCTGTGGTTCATCCTGCTTCGGGACTGAGAACGGGCCTGGGCAGAACGGACAGCTGAGAGTTAAATGGATCTGTGTGCGGATAAGAGACAGCACGGAGTGTGTGTGTGTGTGCGTGTGTGTGTGTGTGTGTGTGTGTGTGTACTCGGGGACTTTACTATCGCTTTTATACCGCTTTGCAGCATGGATCCCTCAGGATGGAGTTCTTTCTTCCAGGCAGTATCCTCTGTCCAGAAAGATCCCATTCTCAGACACGTGTTCTTACACAGACGTCACAGGGAAACTACGCCAGAGATTAGGAAGGAAAGTATAGGCAAAAAGAATTTCGTCAATATGTTAATATTATTATTTGACTTGAAAATTGCCTGGGTATAGGTTCCTTCTCTCTCTACATACACACACATATCCAATGGAAATAGATACAAATAATTAGGTATCTTAATAATTCAGTTAATTGCATGGTATTTTTGGGTGTCTTCATTGAGCCCTATCTGACTAAGAATATTTGGGACAATAGAAGCTGACAGGACTAAATGTAGCAGAAGCATTTCAAGGGGGGAAATGCCCACATTAAAATTTTGGAGCTGTGTATTCACTGACTGATAAATCGTAGTACAGATATACAACATTTTAGTCAATGACTGTACTTACATTTTTCTATAATTTGACGAGTACTTTGCTAAAATAGGGTGAAATAATTATTTGCTTGTTTCCATATATGGTAAGAATATTGAATTTGGGTCCAGCAGTTGGCATGGTGGTTAAGACGCTAAACTCCCCCGTAGCGTAATGTGTTTCCAGTCCCAGACCTGGTTATGTTGCTTCCTCTCTCTCTCTCACTCTGGTCAAATTAAATAATTATATTAATAAATAAAATTAAATGAAATATTCCTTTAAAAAACAATATTGGATTAAAAATTATATAATCTTTTTGTGTCTTCATTTAATTATGGCTGCAAATGGGTTGTTTAAACACCATAAGTTTCAGATACCGTACATCTAAAAAGTAGATAAATTAAGATAAATTAGGTATTCTATATTCAGAACCAATGTTTCTTAACACATGATGAAGAGTCAGCCAAAACGTTCTTAGCAGTTACCAGGGCCAGGGGAAGACTGTGCTCCTGATTTTCTGCAAAGATCTGAACACCCGACCTGTCTTTTTATACCAGGATGGGTTTGTGTTGGCCGCCGCCGATGGCCGCCGAGCCAAGATGGCACCGCTGGCTGCATAGGGAGGCGTGTCTCCAGTACTACAAACAACTCCTTCTATGGACATGTTTTAGAGACAGCCAATCAGGACTTGCCACGTACAGGTGAAGGAATTGCGGGTGGGGCCGCCGGGAGGATCCTGTATATAGGGGGGGGGGGGGGGGGGGGGGGGGGGGGAAGGGAAGGGGGAAGAAGAAGAAAAAGGAAACCTGTGAATAAAGACTGCGTGAGGAAGAACCGGGTGTCGAGTCATCTCTGCAGAAGTGACGCCGACAGGTTTGCTTTGAATGTTCAGGTGATTATTATGCACAGCCTGCTTTTGGCCTGTTCTGGTCCAGTGACGTCAGTACATGTGCTGAAAGTACACGTGTATTTACACAAAATTTCATATTTATCATTCTTTAACTTTTCTGAGATCATATTTTGTCTCCGATATCTGAAGAGGCTTAAGTAAAAATTAATTCTGAGTGTGGGTCCACGAACATAGATGGGATTGCTCCTTCGGCCCGTCTAGCCTCAACTGATAATCTGCAATCTAAGAGTGATCTGCTCACACACCAGGGAGCTCTTCAGACCAGAACAAAGACAACTGAAAAACAGAATTTTCATTTTTATGTGATCTATGATCTACTTTAAGAACCCCTGTCTCAGCACTCATGTTACCGGATCTCCATCTCTGGGCTCCAATCCGTGTTAGGGCCTCTGCTGGTACGATGCCATTGTGTCCTCACAGCCAAGTCGGTCCCTGTGTTACTGTCTCACATAGTGTGACAGAACACAGCAGTAGCTAGAAAACGACATGTCTCATAAAGAGAAGAATTAGGCTTAACACTTAGATTGTTTCACTCCAGAAAATTTGCTATCAACTTCTCCGTTACGTGTTTTAAGGCAAAACACAGGAAAGTACGGGAAATATATGAAAAAATTAAATGAAATAAGAGTAATATAAAAGGAGATGAAATTTTTATTGTGAATGAGATATGACTTTGAGCAAGAAAATATGGGGAAGATGGTTGATATTTAAAATTTAATTCAAATATTATGAAGATCTGATATTGAAATGATACTATCTAGTATTCAAACACTAAGTGTTAAATATGTTTTCAAATGATAGTAGGAAGTACTAGTTTGGTTATTTCATCTATTTTACTTATTTTTTACTATAGTTTTTAGTCGACATACAATATAGCCATAATTTGGAATCTACCTAAGTGTCCATCAGCTGATGAGCAGATAATGAAACTGTGGTAAACAGAACACAGAAAAGAGTATTATTTAGTCGCAAAAAAGGATCAAGCTTCATCATTGGAGGCAAGATGGAAGGGCTGAGAAGAAAACTATGCCAAGAGGAACAAGCCAGGTGCTAGAAATTAAGTGGCACTTTCATCTTTTTTCATTGTTTAAGAAGCTTGTTTTTTATTTATTTATTCAATTTTATTTATTCATTAATTTATCTTAATTTGACCAGAAGGAGACAGGGCGAGAGAGAGGAGGAAAGTGAGAAAGCAAGCCACCAGGTCCAACTGGAACCCTGGCAGGCCCTTTGGGAGTGTCCAGCAAGGGAACAGAGCGCCACCCAGTGGATATTCTGACAGAAATGCTTCTTGGGTTTAATCTACAAGACATCAGACCTTATCTGGCTAACGATCTCCCCAACAACTGTAAGTGAAATACAAGCTGTACTTTCATGGCTGAAGAAAAGGAAGCTTTGATTTTCCATAGGACAATTGTTAATTAATGGTGTAAATAATGCAATTTATCAATGCCATTTATCTGTCACTGATGAGGCCCTACAGAGGTGGGCATAGGGAAAAGATCCCAATCCCAGAATAGGAAGCCACATTTCACAAAATGCTAAGTTCACAAGGAGATAGGAAAGTGCTCCTCTTTTCCACGTCTCTAAGAACAGAGCAGGGAGAAGCCGAGGTTCCAGGCCTCCCTTCTCCGGGACACCCTGTGGCTTCCCCAGGACCCGGGGGCTCTGTCCGCAGTGCTGGTTCCCAGAGGTGGACCCGGTAGGGACCGAGCAGGCGTGTGCCCCCTCCCACAGGTGCGCACAGGGCAGGCCAGGGTCTTGGGCTCTGTAGACGAGCTCAGGCTCGCCTGGATTTTGCTCTGGACCTCATAAAGCCACAGGACCTGAGAAGAGGGCCTGCCCGGAGCAGCCGTTTTCTCGGGTCTCAGCCCAGTCCTCTCCTGGCCGTCCTTTCCTCGACGCCTCAGCCTGAATCTGCGGTTTCTCTTTAACTGTTACATTTAATCTGACTTAAGCTTTCCGTTGATAAAAATTCTGAGGCAAGAAAACTCAGACATTTATTTAGAATCATGGTACTACACATGGCTCAGGCTTACCCTGGAACTTTCTGTCTGTGCCTTGTCCTCTTTAATGTACCTTCTTCAAGTCTCTTGGTAGCAGCAGAAGCCTCACTGAGCGGCTCTGAGGGTTCGACATGGAATGGAACCGTGCCTCAGCCTGGGACAGTCCGGCTGTCAGTACAAGGTGATGATAATTACGACTTAGAATTCCAAACATAGCGTCTGGAATATTTGTATGTTTTAGTATGTATATTTTTATCATTAAACATGAGAAATGTTTTATTATTTAATGGAAGGAAGCATTTCCAAAAATGAATTTGAAATGATCAAATAAAATTATAACAAAAGAATACTAAGATTTGATTAGGACAATAAAAGGTAATTCAACTATTCATTCTAATTTCAATGAAGGTGCTTTATTTAAAAAATATTTAAAGGTAACAATTGTAACAATTCCTACAGATTATAGTACATTACAGCGATGTAAAAGTGTGTAGCACATATTCTCACCTATGTCAGAGTTAATAAAGCAACATGTATGAGAGCGTGGGGAAGTCACTGGAGGGACCAAACAGCTTGTCCCTGACGAAGCACACTTCATGTGGTCGTGGATAAGCCTGGAGCACACACCAAGAACACGGGTGTTGTGTCTCAAACCTGAACACTCACGA